>BLKM01000111.1:2115100-2224062 GCA_013340265.1 Coptotermes formosanus
AGGGTACGTGTCATGGCTCAGGCGTTTAGTCGCCGACCTCTGACCACGGAAAGCCAGGTTCAGTCAAAGAACAGTCTGTGTACAATTTGTTTTGGACAAACTCGCACTGGGAAAAACTCCCTTCGAGAGTTCAGAAATTAACCTTTGATTAATATCACACAAATATTCCATATTCATTTACTCGTCCGTCACCGACTATATACTCGTATGTAGTTACAATTGGCAACGTCCTTAAATAGCACACTTAACATATCATTAGAAAACTCAACATAGAGTGCAATTCTAGTGTGTGTATTGTAAAGAAAGCTGACCGAAACTGAATCGTGAAATTAAAAATAATTTCCAAGCCAATATTATTTATAAAGAAAAGACGGCAGAATTTCCAGTTAGAAGCAATCATACATACCTCTTTTTTCCATAAAAATAGGTTTATTTTGATGGTTAAACTGGATTTCAGCGACATTACTATTTTTATAGATTTAACAAGAATTAATCTCTTTCACGTGCCATCTAATACGATCGTAGTCCCTCCCTCTTCTACCGACTTGTTCACAGCAGGTGTAGAGGGTTCTTTTATTTTCACTTGATCACACTCAGACACACACCACATTCTGTAGGACTCCCCTGGACGAGGGATCGGCCCGTCGCAGAGACCTCTACCTGACAACACAAACACTGTACAAGACAAACATCCATGCCTCCGGTGGGATTCGAACCCACGATCCCAGCAAGCGCTCGGCCGCAGACCTACGCCTTAGACCGCGCGGCCACTGGGATCGGCATCTAATATGACGCTGAAACGAAAATCTATGCTTCTGCAATACAACAGTAAGCTGTCTCAATGCAATAGTTACAGGATCATTAAAATTAAGAAACAAAAATACAATATTAATTTTATATTATTAATCTCCGTGTATATGATCAATATAACAAAACAGAGCCAATTTATGCACAATATTATTGTTTATTTACTTATCTTTTTCGTTCATCTTCTCCCCGACATGTTTCGGCAAGTAACTACGCCATTATGAAGGGGGCGATATCAAATTCCATAAGCTGTGCAAGAGATATAATGTGAATACAAAATGTTAAAACTTCTAAAATGTTAAAATCTTCTATAAAATTTTTTCCTACACAATTCTTGTATTTATTTTGCTGCTATGGTGCTGTTTTTCGGCCTGGCGTCCCTATTTGATGTAATTCCAAGGTTTGTGTTGTGGGACATCAGGTCGAGTGTATCTAGTAGGTGTGTACTGGAACACGTCAACTGACGTGTTAACTGACGTGTTCCACTACGCTCCTACAAGATACACTCGACCTGATCCCTGGGATGTCCCACAACACGACCTTGGAATTACCTCAAATTGGGACGCCAGGCCGAAAAACAGCACCATAGCAGCAAAATAAATAAAAGAATTGTGTAGGAAAAAATTTTATAGAAGATTTTAACATTTTAGAAGTTTTAACATTTTGTATTCACATTATATCTCTTGCACAGCTTATGGAATTTGATATCGCCCCCTTCATAATGGCGTAGTTACTTGCCGAAACATGTCGGGGAGAAGATGAACGAAAAAGATAAGTAAATAAACAATAATATTGTGCATAAATTGGCTCTGTTTTGTTATATTGATCATATACACGGAGATTAATAATATAAAATTAATATTGTATTTTTGTTTCTTAATTTTAATGATCCTGTAACTATTGCATTGAGACAGCTTACTGTTGTATTGCAGAAGCATAGATTTTCGTTTCAGCGTCATATTAGATGCCGATCCCAGTGGCCGCGCGGTCTAAGGCGTAGGTCTGCGGCCGAGCGCTTGCTGGGATCGTGGGTTCGAATCCCACCGGAGGCATGGATGTTTGTCTTGTACAGTGTTTGTGTTGTCAGGTAGAGGTCTCTGCGACGGGCCGATCCCTCGTCCAGGGGAGTCCTACAGAATGTGGTGTGTGTCTGAGTGTGATCAAGTGAAAATAAAAGAACCCTCTACACCTGCTGTGAACAAGTCGGTAGAAGAGGGAGGGACTACGATCGTATTAGATGGCACGTGAAAGAGATTAATTCTTGTTAAATCTATAAAAATAGTAATGTCGCTGAAATCCAGTTTAACCATCAAAATAAACCTATTTTTATGGAAAAAAGAGGTATGTATGATTGCTTCTAACTGGAAATTCTGCCGTCTTTTCTTTATAAATAATATTGGCTTGGAAATTATTTTTAATTTCACGATTCAGTTTCGGTCAGCTTTCTTTACAATACACACACTAGAATTGCACTCTATGTTGAGTTTTCTAATGATATGTTAAGTGTGCTATTTAAGGACGTTGCCAATTGTAACTACATACGAGTATATAGTCGGTGACGGACGAGTAAATGAATATGGAATATTTGTGTGATATTAATCAAAGGTTAATTTCTGAACTCTCGAAGGGAGTTTTTCCCAGTGCGAGTTTGTCCAAAACAAATTGTACACAGACTGTTCTTTGACTGAACCTGGCTTTCCGTGGTCAGAGGTCGGCGACTAAACGCCTGAGCCATGACACGTACCCTAAAGAATCTATAAATTTGTGTTAATAATAACAAATTAGCGTTGGCTGCTTTGTACTAGTGTGGCGTGCTCCCATGAACGAAAATGACCGCTGAAAAGCAAATATTTCAAAAGCATGAAAAACGTTAAATGTTAAAACATCTGCTGTACTACTTGACAGGGAAAGTTTCTGAAGATATGTTAGTCCATGAAATTACAAATTGGAGAGGTTATAAATTTTATTGTATGTTTCAGCCATGTTCGAAAATGTATTTCGTAAATTGCTTCACATTACAGATTCGCTTCATATTTTAGTACAGTTTGACAATTTTCAGGAGAATACTTGCCTAAAGATAATAGCCTTTTTTACTGTGTTTTTGTGCGAGAATTTACTTCGACCTTGTCACTTAGTGAAATGTTTAAAAATAGCCTGTATGCGGAGACGAAGAGCAAGCATTTGTTAGCCACTGGAAGACTCAAGTTAATACACATGCTATCAACCGATTCAGCTATCACCTCACAGAGAAGTCAGTGTCGGCATTTATTTATTCAGTTAAATAATTGCTCTTTATTAGAAGATTCATACGGGGACGTAACGAGGGGCAAGATTCAGACTTTTTCAAGTCATAAACCTTGCAATAAATGTAGTGACCACTGAGGTTTTAAGAGAGTGGTACTGTCAAAATATAAGAAGCCCGAAACATTTCTGACGCGGGAACCATCACGACCTGTCAATAAAGTCGTGAAGTTATTGGGTATGGTTTTATTTTTGAGTTATTACTGATACATTAACAGTCTTGTGTGTGCAAGGTGGCCAGTAACGTTCACTTCTCTAAACTTTCTAAATTCATCACAATAATAAGCTCTTCCTTTGAGATCTGCACTCTTCTGGGGCATTACGCAACGTAGAGCGGTAATACTTTACCGACGTTTCGGGACAACCTATCGGTCCCATCGCCAGGGGTCAAGGACCTTGTGAGGACACGTTGGCGCAGTCGGTTGAGGCGTTAAGCTACAAGTCGGTAGGTTGCGGGTTCTACTCCCGATGGTGTCACTGAGATTTTTAATCCTTCCAGCTGCTCTGTGGGGGGTAAAGGCGACATGTGCGTAGGGATGACTACCCTAAAAATTTCTTGTGCCGATCGTCTGAGAGTCTGGGAGCCTCAGCCTCCTGGAAGCCTCAGGGTCTGTTCAGGGCTGTACACAAAGTGCTGTGCCTAAACAGAGTAACAAGCAACTGCAGGCGAGTGTGGCCTGACTGCATTAACCTTTTAAAGCCTACTGAATCTTGATAAACTAAAGGGTTTAATATTCAAAAATTGTGTATTCTTCCCACACTGTATTTATGTGTTTTCTATTTATCTCAGAACAAACAGCGATTTTTCTTCTATATAATCTAAACTGACCGGTTTTTATAAGTGTTTACGGCGCCGTACGATCTAAGCCTTTAAATAAAATGGTTTTGCGTTTCGTCTTCAAAGGGTTAATTCTGCTGATTATTTTAGGGACAAGAATTGTGCTCCAACAGGCTTACATGCAGAGCAGACCAGAGCAGTCGGAAGAGCAGTGTCCGTACGCTACCGCGTCCACGCTTGCTGTGGGGTCCGCTGTCTCCTCTCTAGCGCTTAACGCTGCGGCGAAGAATGCGCGGAACGGTGTCTTCACTCTCCGTACTTCTTCATGGCGTGGTGCTTAATTAAGCATGCGTGTCTCTGTAACTTTAAGCATTGACAGTTTCTAATTTAGGTTTCAACTCTAATTCGGAATGGCAATTTAATAAAGGTAAATGCCGCCCTGTAAAATGCCATGGATGGCAGAGGGGGAAGATAGAGTTACAAATGTAATATTCGTAATTTACAGCTTTCATGGCGACTAAATTCATTACAATATTCTCGGACTGGCCAATGCGTCAGGCGGTTGAATGGCCAGTAAACAAAAGTTTCGAGTGCAATTTCTGCCCTCACCTGCAGAGAAATCCCTGAAACTTTGCTTACTCGTCATTCAACCATCTGATGCGGCTGCTAGTCCGAGAATATTTTATTGAACTGTGCTCATTCTTAACTTCAACACTAGTTTGGGGTGGGTGGCTAAAGCCACGCCCTGGCCACTTGAATTCCGGGGAAGACTCCATTACCAATTGTAGTGGAGGCTGGGTGGAAACCAGGGTCGGTCTGGACGCGAGTAGAGAAAAGGAAACCTCTTGCCTCCGTCAGGATAGACAGCTGAACCTACCAGCCCGTAGCAAGCGGTTATGCTGACTACACTGGCCTGGCCCCACTATTTAATTTCTTGCTTGAACATAAACGATATATAAAAAGGCCCACTTTTATATATTTTGTATAATTTAGCCTTAAAAAATCTTACGTACGTATTGTTTTATAATTTTATATCTACATATATAAGATGCAAAGAGCAGCATATGGATAAATACCATTCTGTGTCTTGCCATAAGCTGCTTATTGTCTACAATGATTACTTCCCTGATGAAGGATGGATAACTCAGCCGAAACATGTTGAATGCTATGTAAATAAAATGCAATAGTTGTTGACAGATAAAGGCTTACGGATGTAAAAAGCTGCACGGAAGGTGTGTGGTATTAAACATGAAAATTTTACTGCGGTGGAGACGGCTCCTTCACACTTAAACCGTTACGGAACCAGCTGACAGAGGCTAGGCTTAGATGACTAGAGTCCAGTATACCGCAGGATGGACACACATTCAGCTTCCGAAACAGAGTACTCTGCTAGGAATACAAGATGGTTTACAAAGTCCAGTAACCAAATAATACAGGATGCTTTTAATACGCCATCGTCATAGACATTTTGACGTAAATTCTGAGTACAGTTCCTTCTCTTCGCATTTTTCCTAGGCTTTACACAGTGTAAACATGCAAAAAAGATGAGCTCATGGAAAAACAAACTTGAATTCCTCGTTTTGAAAGTTATGTTGCTTTTACATATTCCTTGGCTGATAATTTTGAATATTTTACGATATTTTCTTCAAGAGCTTTTTATCTCACACGAAAAACCTTGCATGGAACAACTGCGCCGCTTGGTGACTAATATTCCTTGGAGGTTACTGACCGTTTAAGACGTTTTGTTTTAAATTGAAAACGCTTATGCAAAAACCTGCAAGTCTACATTCCTACTACATACACAGTATGCAAAATAAACTGAAATCTTACGTGCCTAGTTCTACTATAGCTTGTCAACTGGTGGCCCCCAGTAATATGTTAATTACTACCAGGAATTTTTCTTCAGATTCTGCAAATTATATTGGTTTATTTGCCTTTTCTTTTTACATGTTCTATGTATCGCCTAATATTTGATTTATTATGCAGGTTTGAAGGCTGTTCATTACACGTTTTTCTCCAGACACCTTTATTTCTTCTGCCTTAGAAAGGAACCTTTTTCCCTCACTATACGCCTTCAGTTTGCCGGTGGTTAGAATGTATGTCGGCCATATTTATTTTGCTACGGTTAGAAAAATTATTATTTGAAGAGCAGATTTTTCTCTTCTTTCCCTTTAAGACCGTGTATTTTTATTAAAAATTTCCCCCCTTTTTTCCTTTGCCGCTTTTAACGTTTTGACAGATAAAGGCCGAATTTTGGAACCAACCGCTGCACGGCTCGGACTTAGTAAGAGGAACCTGGCTCACACACGTTACACTACTGAAAGCAGGATGGAATTATATGTGAGAATAAAATATTTAATAGAAACTTGTGTTTGGATTAAATCTATATTTACTCTTACTGATTTTTTCGTTAACGCATATATTAAAACTCTAAATAGTGTAGCCCGATAAAATAAAACTTACAGGTTTCATGTGTTCCATGTCCGTGCACTATATTATACAAAAAACACTAATCACCAACAAATGCACAAAGAGAGTTTTATCATCAATTGTAACACACTCCTACATGTTGCGACCCTGCTGGGTCATCTTCAGGGAGAACTTTTTGTTATCGTTACACTAAGGTTGCACTTTATAGTTGAGTGAGAATGTGCTTTAGACTGTGTACTGCAGTGCAGTGCAGACCCGGACCGCAGAGAGTTCACGCCTCCAAAAACAACGCAGTACACAGTAAACAGCACATTCTCACTCAACTATAAAGTTCAACCTTAACGTAACGATAACAAAAAGTTCTCCCTGAAGATGACCCAGCAGGGTCGAAACATGTAGGAATATGTTACGATTGGTGATAAAACTCTCTTTGTGCATTTGTTGGTGATTGGTGTTTTTTTTATAAAACTTACAGGCCTACATACTTGATAAGTGTAACTGCACTTACAGAATTACTTGTAATGTGCACAACAAGAGAGGCAGGCTTTGTTCTCTGATAACCCCAAAGTTTTTAGATCCATATATCACAACAAATTGAGAGTTACTAACACCAGCACTTCCTCAACGTTGACTGACTGCTGAGTAACGCAAGGGGAAAATCTTGTGTAAATTTAAGGAAACAGGGTGTTGTCATGTATTGTGAATACAGGAATTTTGACAACAACTAAAGGAGTACATGACGAAAGAAGGTTTTCTTTTTTCTGAATGAAATTCATAATAACATACGAAATAATTTCGCTTCCATATCACACTGAAAAAATCTACCTTAGGAGAAATTAGGGCTGTCCGCAAAGGACGGTGGACTAGGCAGAACTTAGCATATGGACATCAGTGTAAAGGCGTATGTATTGCGACCGCGACTGTTGGTATCATTATATACTGTACAGAGCTAGGTCTATTAACACTGCTGTAAATTGAAGGAAAATATTCGTAATGCTATGGCATAGTAATAATAATGGTTATAATAATAAATGAAACATTTTAATAACAATATAGTTTACAGGTTGAAGTGTCTGTGTTCAGTAAGTACTGTATATGGTTGCTTTCCTTGTGGATATCATAGCAAACTACAGGCTATAGACCCAGTAACTGAACTTTTGCAGACAAAGGCACACATTAAAAATAAAGTTTTCGTGTAAGAAGACAGCAATTTAAGATGAGGATTGCCATGAAGATTTAGTTACAGCAAAAACTGTCCCAAAGTTTGCAAAAGCCGTTAGCAGCAAAGGCAACCTTACGTATTGGCAAGTGACAGGGTCTCCCTCCGATTGCTTAAGGTCTTCCTGGTCCTTATAATTTCACTATTGATTGTTACTCAAAAATCATTCATCGACGATCACAGCAATTGTCAGCGTCTTTGCGTAAAACACTCGCTGTCCCTCCTGCCCGCCTTCTACGTTTCTTTCTGCGTCTCAACACAGTGTAAATTTCAAAACATCTTTGGATGTTGACTGTTACATTAGAGGTAGGAAAATGAAGATTTAGAACTATATTCTTAAATACCTATGTTGGCATACTAGCAGACAACGTAGGTGGTATGTATGTAAACAACACTGAATGGTTCAACGATGTGCTTTTGAACAGGTCTACGTGATTTGAATAGAATTGTCGGTCTATCTTCGGCATTTTGAGGACTTAATTTTACAGCATTATTAGAGGGTAGATGGATAATTCCGTGTTACTTTGGAATTTGCTTAACATCTCCGTATAGCACTGCGGTTGTTACACAGTGCAGCCCGTATTATGGTCATGTCTGTGGCTTGCAACAATGTGTAACACTTTATAGCTCGTAGCAGATGTGGCCAGCTAGGCGAACTACAGAGTTGGCACTTCAGGGGGCAAAGTATGCCAGAGGCATGTGTTTATGCATCAAGTCTGATGTACGGTAGCAACACTGCGCACTGCCTGAGAATTATTTTCATATCTGAATTCAAGAAAGTGACGGCTACGATGGATCCTAGCAAAGCATTTACAATCAAGGCAAGTGTATGAACTTTATTATTATCTGTTCAACTTTAGAAATAATTATTTCTCAATCATAACGTTTTTGTTTTTTATAATTGCGTTAATATATTTGATGATACCTTATTCCCCTTTATTTAACTACAATAGGGTCACGCTGTGGCACAGTTGGTTGAAGCACTGCGCTACAAGCCGGAAGGATGCGGGTTCGATTCCAGATGGTGCCATTGGAAATTTTCATTTACATAATCCTTCCGGCCGGTCTGTGGGCCTGGGGTCGACTCACCCTCTAAGAGAAATGAGTACCAGGAATGTTTCCTGGGGGGTTAAAGGCGGCCGGTACGTACGGCTGACATGCTTACCACCTACAGGTGCCGACTATCTAGAAATTCTTGGAGCCTCAAGCTCCTGAAAACCTAAGGGCCTGCCAGGCCTGTAATTGGATTGCTTTAACTTTACGTATTTACTACAGTACCTGAGTGCCCGTTTGTTATGAGTCTTCTGTCTTTAACAAATCCTTTAAAACGCCTTTCACGGTCTGAATAATATGCATGTCAACTATCTGGTTTATTTTATTAGAAGGAACTAGTGACGGGAGAGCTGCATGCATTTCGCGAACCGCGTTGTAGTATCCAGGCTAACTGCTTTGAAAAATATTTCATTTCGGTACACTTTGTTTCTTATCCTTTGAGAGTTTCTGCAATTCCAAGGCAAGGCTTTTGGAAGGTGACGTCGTGTAGTCTGGTAGATAGGCCGGCCTATATATCGATACTTTAAGTAAACCTGCCTTTCCTTCATCAAGGTAAGCGAATGACAGTGTTTGTCATATATGTTAGACTTAAGGCAGTCACTTGTCAAAAGATACTTACCTTCTTTGTTATGGTGTTCAGAAATTCAAATCTCACGCACTGCACTCTTGTTCACACTCCTTCCTCAACAAATTAAAACTGTGATCCCATTTCTAGGGAGAAGCATTGAAAGAAGCTATTACATTATAGGGTGGCGCATTTGGTTGAAGCACTGCGCTACAAGCCGGGAGGTCGCGGGTTCGATTCCCGATTGATTCATTGCAATTTTTCATTGATTTAATCCTTCCTGCTACACTATGGCCCCGGAATTGACCCAGCCTCTAGCAGAAATGAGAACTAGGACTGGTTCCTTGTGGGTAAAGGCGGTCGGTGCGCAAGGCTGACATCCTTGCTACTTTCCTATGCCGATTATTTGGAAATCTGGGAACTTCAAACTCCTGGAACCCTCAGAGGCCTTTCCAGGCCTGTATAGGGATAGCGTCACGTTTACATTATAGAATTAGCCCAGAGGTTCTATGCAATACTTTGAATCATAGGTTTACGTAAGGATATTCCTTGCTGTTGTTCAGAATCCGCATAGATTTGCATTGTGATTCAGGATGGAGTTTTGAAAGCTGAATCCGGTTTTAAGAAGAGTCGGTACGTGCTAAGGCTTGGAGCTTTTCAGGATAACACGACATAGACAAATGCGAAAACATAGGTGAACAGTCTTCACAAAACTTGATTTTGGTAGGTAATCTCAAATTTGTAGCTGGACATACGTGCAAGGAAATAAGTAACGACATCGTGGAAGGTGTCGACGAAGGAGTTCGAAGAAAGACAACAAAATTAATTCCTCTTAATATAGGCCTACTCAAATTTTAATAGTAATAATAATAAAATAATAATTATTATTATAGTATTTTTATAATTTTCTTGCATTTCAAGGTTTGGCAAGATAAGCACCACTTAATCTCGAGTGTCGGAAGTAATTTTAAGAGTCATTGCTCTCAAAATATCTCACATCCTTAGTTACACAAGCCCACAGACATCTTAACAAAGAGTCTTACAAAGAAGAAAATTTAACAATACCAAGAGGATGCGGCACAAATCAGATTTCTGAGACGGCTTTTTGGACTTACAGTATTATATCACCAAAGGAAACAGACTGAAAATAGACGACATAGCAGAAGGCTTGTAAGTACTTCAGAAAAAACTGGTTACATCATCTGAAAAGAATCGACATGAATCGACAACCAAGAATGGCTCTCCAGTACTAGCTAAAGGGACTACGGGACATAGGACGACTTAGACAAAGATTAAAGGAACAGGATCTAGGATCTACAACTTAGACAGGTTCACTACGACGATCATAATGATAATGATGGTACTGATTATGATATGATAATGTTGTAAAGCAGTGTTGCCAAACTTTTTTGCTCACAGACACCTTTTTGGGTTCGAAAAATAACTACGGATCCTCACATCCTTCCAGGCGTAAATATGGTGGCAGGATGATGGGTATCCGGAATTAAAAATGTATATCTCAGAGCTGATTTTAGATAGATACGAATACATACCTGTAGCATATGTAAAAATGCATTGTATGATTTGACCTTAATTGAAATGACTGTCGCCCGCTTCGTGGGTACAGGAAGTTTCTCAATTAAGTACACTAACGGTCGCACGAAATAAACTTAGTGTCAATTGAAAAATTTCCTCAATGATTTTTAACAAAATATCATTCCTTTAATTTAAAAGATAAGTAAACTTCAAAGTGGCCGTTACAGATGTGTATCCGCGGATCTGCTGGCGGGTCGTAGTGGAGCCCTTGGGACCCGCGGACCACACTTTGGCAACCACTGTTCTGAAGTTTCCGGATCTTCTCCGTGTGTATTATTTTTAGAGAGGAGCTTTTGTGAATTAGGTAAGAGCGTCTTTTTTGAATACATATATTGCGAATAGAAACACATTTCCCATGTTTCGTAATTGTGGGTACTTACAAACTGAAAACTATTAATCATCCTCATGCTTCTTCTCACTTCTTTACCAGTTATTCTGGATAGAATTCGGTACATTCTATTTTCCCAAATTAAAGACTTAAAATTTGACGCAATAATTAATGTTAATATTTTAGACGTGCAAAATCAACAGGGTTTACTGCATAGCGGTTAAGTCCCATATTTCTACACCTTGTGCTTTTAATTGTTCACTTGACTCATGACGTTAGCAGTTTCGTACAGTGTAACACAAAACATACGATTACCGATTAACTTAGTTCGATTCTTGTGACTCCTGAAGATTTAGGCCCCACATTTCAATGTGAAATTTTAATGATTATGCAAGATTCATATACATATTCTGTTTGCCAATCCCGGTGACTGTACTATCTAAGGTGTGGGTCTGCGGCCTCGTGGTTGTTCGGGTCTCAGATACGAATCTGGCTGGGGGCGTGGGTGCTCCTGTCTTCTTTTTTATGCGTTATGTAGGTAAAGACCTCAGCTATGAGCTGATCACTCATTCAGAGGAGTTCTGCGGGGTGTGTCTAATTGTGTGTGATCTGTAACTTCAACATTGAGGGTGCCTAGGCCCGATTTGGGCTGTTGCTTCACAGAATGTATATATATATATAAATATATATAGCCTTTTTGTTTATAATTTATAGAAAAATTTAATGATCTGGTCACTTGTTTTGAATTCGAAGATTATCTTTTCTGAATGTAATGCTTAATCTATTAAAAACTCTCCATCTCAGACGATATTAATATTATTCGCCCAAGATCCAAATGAATGATTCACGCTTATTTCCCATGTATTGTTTCTCACATCAATAAGTGGCAATTTTTATCGATTGTCTAAACGTACTTTGTTTCATAAATTTATTATTAAATATGACAATGAGCTATTGTCACGTGGTCGCGTTAACTACATAGGCCACTCTGAGTCTTTTGTTTTGTGCAACCCTTGTCATTGCTTTGTAAATTTCATGCCCATTAAGATGGATTCATTTGTGCGTATATGATACACATACATGTGATACACATAAATATATAAGAAGGATCACGCAGAACATGCCACTCGTCACCTTATAATTTTGTTCTGGTTATATTAAATGACTATTGATGTGTCTGGAACCTATTGAATGTACGTCTAACGCCTCGCGTGCCTGTTTCTCCGCTCGCTAACATGTCTATTCATTTCGTCCCACCGACTACACTCGCCGCTTGGATCGTGTACGTTATTTGGCCTATCGTTAATGGTTACTCGCAGGCCCTTTCTTGTCTTTCCACCTGCCTTCCACCTCTTCAGCTCTATGCATGAACACATTAGCGGAGTGGGCTTGCGTAGTAAAATTAAATTATACGCCTTGAAGATGAAAGCTAACCATCCATAATACACAAGCCAGATAAGCTATTGTGCACTGGCAAAGATCTTGAGATAGGCCTGTGCTTTCGATACATACAGTTACGTGAGTTTTATCGGTACGTAAGGAGCCACACGTAACATGCTCTGCGTAAAAAGTTCACATTAAATGATGTGCTTTGGTTACTAAGTCAATAGTTCAGAGTATTTTTTGCTAAGAATTTCGTGGCAAATATTTGAATGTTAAGAGAATAATATAGATAATAAGAATTGAATTAAAAAGCAATCCCATTACAGGCCTGGACAGGCCCTGAGGGTTCCAGAAGGTTCAGGATCCTAGATTTCAAGACAATCGGCACATGAAGGTGGTAAAGTCAGCCCTACGCACCGGCCACCTTTACCTCCCCAGGAAATATTCCTGGTACTCATTTCTGTTAGAGGCTGAGTCGACCCCAGGGCCATAGTGCGGCCGGAAGGATTATGGTAATGAAGAATTCCAGTGACACCATCGGGAATCGAACCCGCGACCTGTCGGCTTGTAGCGCAATGCCTCATCCAACTGCGCCACCGCGTGCCCCATAAGAATTTAATAGGAAGTAATTTAGAAAGATAAGCGTTTTGTGGGGTTTATATGGGAGGTGTGTATTTAAAATATTGGCCGGGACACAGAATACACTAATCGAGGACCTTCAAGTTTTTTCTCAGCCTTCCCGAAAAATGCAGGAATGGTCCCTCAGATTAGGCCCTGAAAATCCCCTGCCACATAATCTGCGACTGATATTACACAGACATACTATCTTTCGACGTTACACATTCTAAGACTCTCTGACAACGCCATTAAGAATGCTTAATCTTCCATAAATTGCATAAAGTTCCTGAATTATTGAATAATGAATAGATTTTAAGCACAACTTTACACCGTTTTTAAAGAAATGTTTAAGTGTGCACTTCGTCCAATAGCTTGGCTTACATGTTTCTCTGTTTGAGGTCACAGCGAAAATATTTTGCATTTAAAATTCCTGTAACCAAATAATTTAACTAATCACCCCACAAAAACATACAATACAGTTACAGTTCATATATTTGCATAAATATCCCAACATGTTTGGGTTTCTTAGCTCATTTTCAGGAGACAAACTCCTGCTGCTGTTGCCACTAACTTTTTCCATCGAAATTATTTTGGTTTTGATCATTAGAACTAACACGTATCATGTTAAAATGCTCTTCTAATATACGCTTGTTAAAATAAGTTTACATATTCATTGTGTTTAACCATATTCCTTCTTCAGTATGAGTGTTCATATCTGCCATCCACATGGCGTAAATTTTAAAAGAATGCTTATTTTGCTCTGCTTTTATATCTATGTCAAAAATTCCGTGTATTTACCTTTGAGTAAATTTTGTTTGTACGTGAATTTAACAGCTCTTTCCAAGAATGTATTTCTAGGTGTCACATGTTGTTACCTAATTGATGCCACTTGTCATTATAACAGCTCTAAATACGTAGAACAAAAATAAGATTCAGTGACGTTCCCATAGCCACTTCAGCGATAAAATACAAAGTATACTCCAAATTCAGAAAAGAAAATTGTTAATCACACAAGAAAACAAGGTGTTGTGACAACACGAGGAAATAAGAAGTGGAAGAGACCACAATTACGCTCGTGCCAAAACATGTATGAGTATAATGTAAGAACCTTTGGTACTGACGAACCAGACGTAGGAATAACATTGAATAAGTTGAAGTAAGAGTAAAATTATTTAGGAAGTGTATAGTACCGGACTTTGAAAATAAAACACCTTGTAGATTTAAAATTGTGAGTTCCATTTCCAGGTTTTTAAAATTAAACTTATTTCAATATGAAAATTTCAGTGGTTAATGTAACATATAAGAAGCTACTGAAGATGATCGAAGAGATGGAAATGACTTGGACGGAATGTGCAAATAAATGTATTATCACCTGTACGGATTGTTGCTGATTGACTCAGTTCATAACATGCTGTGTTCTATAAGGTGAAAAGACTTAATTAGATAATTTAATGAACAGAGTCGTCGCTGCAATTATTGTAGTTACAGCTAGTCAAGATGTTCCTCGCCCTGTTACGAAGCTCTTCTGTTCATTTCTTTGTGCCTAAGGTAACACAGATTGTCCCTATTCTGAAAGACACAAATTCAATCCGCACCCTCACAGATCCTTCTTCTAAGATCCATTATAATATTTTGATATTGTCGATTAATAGAAAAGAACATCCAAAGGCATATAAGCAAGTTTTCATAAGATTTCTAAGTGTTTCCTTTTCCTTGTGCCATGATAGCATATACATACAAACATACATACATACATAATATATACATACATACATACATACATACATACATACATACATACATACATACATACATACATACATACATACACAGCACTCCCGAATTTCGTGACTCTATACGTGCGGGGTTTTGGTAATTCATGACGGCTTCCTTCGAACAGAACAAGACCACATGTTTGGTAGTTTCCACCACTCTCTTGCTATACCGTGTATTGCTCGCAATTCAGTCAAGCCCTGTGTCTGACTAAGTGAGGCTGATTCGGTAAGAAACGTGAATCTCCTTGAATGTATTTTATTCTTTCAAAAAGTTAGTATTTTTATTAAAAATAAACGTTCATATTTTTATGCCGTTTGATATTACTTTGTATGTTATTAATACTAACTCATAGATTGTTGCAAACAAGTAGTTGTTTTACTGTGGAAGTAAATTTCGCTGTTTTTATCAGTCACGAAACTCGAAACTCTACTGTGCATGTCATGGAGGTTTGATATAAATTTCTTTAAGGTCAATTAACATTTAGAATATCGCAGTTCGTCAGATTATGTGTACATACATATGAAAACTCAGCCCCTGCGTCACAGATAACAGAGTCTGTGTCTATATAGGAGACCAAATAATTAGGTCTGCATAAAGAAAAAATGCTGTTTATTTTGGCAGCGCTCTGAATCAATGAATGGAAAAATGCAGGGTTTCTTAGTATTACAGCCAGCAGCACAGTATTACAGCCAGCAGCACAGTATTACAGCCAGCAGCACAGTATTACAGCCAGCAGCACAGTATTTTTAAATGAGCTTGAAACTTTTAATGAAAATCAGTTTGGCAGAGCCACACTACACGGATTTATTTATAGAACGTCAGGGCTAAAGGTATCAATGAATAAGTGCTTCAAATTTAAAAAGGGTGTAATGTGTATAGCAGAGTCCCCATAGTGACTAGGTTACAACTCGGATGATGTTCCATTCCTGGCAACTGCAGGACATTTTTTGCTCTCTGAAGGGTCCATACCCTTTCTGGGGCCTGCCTAGTCTGCTGTTATAGGGGCACCAAAATCATTCTGCACTAGCAAAGCGGCCTGAGCTTTCAGCTTATTCCTCACCTCCATCTAGTGACAAGTTAAATTTTTAAGCGTGTTGCCAAACTAAGCTGTCAGTAACCAAGGATTGATAGCGGTGGGCATAGGGAAAGACCTGATAGTGGAGCACTGGTGGAAAAAATGGCGTCATAGGAAAAAACATGTCCCATTGCCGCACAATCACCGGCACAGTTCTTGCAGAGGTTAACTATGTGTGGAGCTGTTCCCGCACATGCATTCGTAACGTGCACAGCGACAACTTCGTCCTGTGTATTTAACCCAGTTTTAGAAGGAAACCCATATCATTAAGGAAAATGTCACTGATAATATAGAAAACATCCAAAGTTCTTAACACCAATGTGCAAGGCCACCTAGCTCTACAGTTACGTGCAAGTGCAGGAAACCTTATCAAAGCGCAAGGCTGGTACCTGTTAAATTATTCTGTTTACTTGATAGTCAAAACTCTTTCATCCATTGTCTTAAAAATATGTTACTTTCTTACCCAAGGTAGCAGTGAGGATACATTTTATATGATTTATTTTGGGCACTGTCCGTTGCATGTTGTATATATATCGACTCACACGACGTTTCGTCAGCTGGTTTACTCCCGTAATCACAGGAGTATATTGATGCATTGTAATTCCATTTCTTCACCATACCAGCCTGTTATACAAGAGGTCCTGGTTGCTCATACCCATTGCGAAGTAGGGCCTAAAGACGGTAATCGAAAGCTGCAATGGACATTCGGGTTTCTTAAGATAAGGGAAAACCTAGACGATGTGGGCTGTTTTTAGCTTCTCAAGAAGAAATCCCTTCCACAGACAAGAATATAGTCAAGATTTTACTAAAACTGATCGCACAGGTGTGTGTCTTTATACGAGTTATTGCAGCAGGTTTCTGCTGACACGTGTAGCCACCATCAGGGTCACAACATACCAGTAACTCCACAGAGTTACTTTGTAGGCCGTGACATGTTTTGGACAAATATTCGATTTGTTCTTAAGTGCCTGTAATATCCTTAGACGTTTCATCACTGTTCCAGTCATAAGAAGCAGTGACGAAACCAGCAGACAGACAGATGTATAAACATGATGTATATACACGAACGCTGTTTGGTGTAGGCTTGCTAAAAGAACAATGATGTGGTATGAATAGTTGTAGCAGCTGGAGAATCTAGATGAGAGGGAGGATGGGGAAGAGGAAGAGAAGGAAGAGAAGACGAAAGAAGAGGAGGAGGAAGAGAAGGCGCAGAGGAGGAGACAGAGTGTTGGTGGTAGTAGCAACGTAAAGCTGGTAACACGGATTTAAAACTATTCATGTTCCGTGCAGTAAGACAAGCGTCCATACACATTCCAGCAACTGCACTATGACCCAAGTTTAAAACCTTTGAAAATAAACGAGTATATAAAAATGAATTTTTTTAGTTCTTTTGGTGATAGTTAACAGAGAAAAAATATTGTTTGTGCTGTTGGAAGATTTGGAAACCAGGGAAAACTGACACGATTAAAATAAAAACGTAAATGTGAATTTTACCCTGGAAGAGGCCATGAAGGCCCAGAGAAGTAGTACGGACAGAGCTCTACTCGTCCTTTAATCTCGGCGTTAAATGTGGGTGGGTGGTCAATGCCACGCCCCGGCCGCTTTACTCCAGGGAAACGTACCCGGTTCCCCCTTTTACAGGAGGTCGGTTGGGCCTCAAGGTCGGTCTGCATTAGTGCAGAAAATTTGGTCCCCATTGGGATTTGATCCCCCGACCTTCCAGCCGGTAGTGTGTCGCTGTACCGACTGTCCTATCCCGGCCCACATTAAAATAAATAAATGCTATATAATCTAGAGAGTTACATTTTGTTGGTGTTTTTAAAAAGTAATATTCCGCTTAAATTTGTGAAAGTGAAATTGCGCCCATTGTCTATATGTAAGACACTAGTGAATCTCCCGTATTAAATACACATCACGTGACACATTTTGTTGGGTCAGCTGCACGTACTTGTATACCCACCGCGATGCCATCACCATTACCAATATCAGTATCATTCTAGAATTTATCGCTCTGTTGTCAAACAGTAATACTCCAAGCAGCAGGAAAGCACATTAGCTCTTCAGCCACAATTATGTAAACTAGTGCCTACAGGCCTATCTGAAATATTCACAACTTAGAAACCTAAAGCCATGATATCTTCGGACAGGATATCTTGACACGTTATTTCAAGAATGCTTTACCATTATTCAAGAGATTTTTGTTGAGGGTTAACATTATCGAGCCATGTTTTATCGTTTGTTGACCCGCTGCTGTGGACAGACAACAGAACACGTAAACACGTCAGCGGCGACACGTGGACTCTTAGGAAATCGAGCCTATCTGGATTACTGTTACGAATAGCAACAGCTGTTGGTACACTCTACCGTTACGTGCAAGTGCATTGCTTCAAGAATATGACAGTAGCTCAGTTTATACAACATCTGTGACGAATAAATGAGTGAATGAATGAATGAATGAATCAATCAATCAATCAATCAATTAATCAATGAAGAAGTATGGAGCATTAGTGGAATGATATTGACAAGGGAAAACGGTACTTCTCGGAGGGATATTTGTATAAGAGCCGCTTTCTCCACCACAAAGTTACAAGTACGTACGAGTGATGATAATTTTGTACGTGAACTTCACGTTTTATCACGAAGCTTTAGTCTTTTGCATTTTCACGCACACTGCTCTATCATATAGTGTACAGCACTGTAACTGCATAGGTAACTTTCAAGTGACCTTTGTCACAATGCCGAATTTATGTGAAGCCGTCGTGTTACCTATAACAATATAGAGATACATTTTACAATTATATGTTGATACATATTCTCACTCATAATTTTTGGACATTTTGCTTGAGATCAGTAGATAATCTTTCGACATGATTTAATATATCTGCAGTTACATTACTTTGAGAAAAACTTGAAACATCTTTTTAATGTGTTCCATGTCCATGCACTATGTTAGACAAAAACACTGATCACCAAAAAAATGCACAAAGAGAGTTTTATCATCAATTGTAACACACTCCTACATGTTTCGACCGGGCTGGGTCATCTTCAGGGAGAATTCTTTTTATCATTACACTAAGGTTTCACTTTATAGTTGAGTGAGAATGTGCTGTTTACTGTGTATTGCGTTGTTTTCGGAGGCGTGAACCCTCTGTGGTCCCGGCTTGCAAGCTGGGACCACAGACAGTTCACGCCTCCAGTACACAGTACACAGTCAACAGCACATTCTCACTCAACTATAAAGTGCAACCTTAGTGTAACGATAACGGAAAGTTCTCCCTGAAGATGACCCAGCAGGGTCGAAACATGTAGGAGTGTGTTACAATTGATGATAAAACTCTCTTTGTGCATTTGTTGGTGATTAGTGTTCTTGAAACACTTGTTCCTTTCCATCCTGTTTTTTTCCCTGTAAAGGGTGTGGCTTGTTTTCAAAAGTAGGAATAGAAATTCGTCTCGAAATAAACCACGGGAAATTGTTTCTTCTCGTCCCAGAGCATTCGCAGACATGAACACATGCGGCCGAACACTGTATTACCTCACGGCCTGTGGTAATGCTTCGCACATTATACATGTAAGAATGTTACTTCGAGCACTGCCTTCTTTTCTGAGGCACACACGAGACGCGCGACATTATGAGATCTGTCTCTTCTTCCGTCGACAGGTAAAATATAATGAAACTCTCCATTAGATCGATCTGAACTCTATTCCCTTATTAGCCTGATCGAATGGATCCAACGCAATGCTTTATGATGTTACTTTTACCTGATGATGAAAGCAAAACCCTTTTTTCGGAAAGTCGTTTTAGGTTTTGTGCCTCAGAACATAAACAACTCAAAAGTTACTTATTCAACAAATCTGCGACAGGTGGGTGCTTTTTTGTGTAGTGATGTGTGTACCACGCATATTGTCGTAAGCCTAAATCAACCAACAAATGTACAAGATGTATTTGTCCGATGATTTTGACTTACGTCCGTGTTTATTCTTCAGTTTGCCCCCATTAGCTGCGAACCTATGTAAAGAAATTTGAGATACCCTAGTGCATAATATTTTTAAAAATTAGGCGGAGAAGTAAACAAAATGCAACAAAAAATCTTTCGTATTATATTTCCCTGAATTCTTGTTCATTGCTTAGAAGTTTGTGAATTTGAACTCAAGAAAAAAGTCAACATTACACCCACAGTCTTTAAATAACCTTTGGCGTTCGGGCAGGGGGGGGGGGGGGGGGGGCGAAAATTACAGAGTGAAAGACGTTGTTTTTAGGCACTTGTCCAAGGTACATGCGCCTTAAGGTCAGAAAAGGCGATAATATTCTGAAAGAAGCCTTTCAAAAGCTGAAGGTTAGAATTTCTTCTGAAGATTTAAGTCTTCTGGGATGGAACGCTGTATCGACAATTAGATACTTACTGACGTTGTGCAGGCGCTGTATGGTTCCTTCTTCAGGGTTTAACAGGTCCAAGAACGTTTTGGTCTATGAAAATGGAAGCAGTAGGGTTCACTGAAATGAAAGTAACTCTCCCAATTTTTAGTTGGTATATCTTGTTTTCACCAAACCACAATGCCTTGTATGACAGCAGGCTTGATTCTCTACCAACACTGCTGTGACAGCACCAGATCTGGAATAATTTTATTCCTCTTTTGTCTTCTGTCTTCATACATTTTCTCCTCCCAATATTCATTCAGATACAAGTAAAGCAACATGGCGTGGAATCCAGACCACACACTATTATAATCAGCACATTTCTGATAGAATTTCTCCTCTCCTATCCTGACATATTTCAGTACATCTCTGAACTGTATGGCCTGAATCTCACACTTTTTATGTCTGCTTTAGTTCATAATAAGATACCAGGTGATTCAATGATTAACGATTTATATGCTATGTCCGAGATGTCACGTGAAAGGCACTGGACTTTATGATCGGAATTTAATTTGGCCTTCACAGTATCAGTAAACTGAACATATCCTCCCATTTCTCAGGTGTCGTTGCCAGATGTAGGCAGCTTATAAGACGGAGCAACTTTGTGATACTGGGAGTGGTACTTCTATTTCAGCAGGCTTATTTAATTAGAAACCAGCATGGATACAGTTAATACTTTTCCTGTGTGTTTTCAATAATATTATCTGTAGGTGATAAATTATAAGATACTGATATAGAAAAAGTTTTAAATAATAACCCAGTATACGATGGAATAAATCAGCAGTAATTCTCTGACAGCCATGGAACTAAATTAATCTGACCAGTTGGGTTCCTTCTTAGCTGTTCTTCAAACAGTGAAGGGAACCTCCTTGTGTAAATCCCTTTTGCGTCTCTCTGTTTGTCTGTCTGTTACTCAGTGTTAGCGAATGGACAGTTTGTAGAATTTTTAAGAAATTCTATATGATTCTTCTTTTTTGCCAAATATTTATCAAAAGAGTGAGAGTTTCATGAAATTCGGTTTAGTGACAGTTCTTTTTTACTTAAGGATGCCAATGAATTTTTGTCCGTATCTGTATAAGGTTTCGAGCGAAATTCCGTACAGCATAATTCTGTGAATCTCGTGAAAGCCTGTACAATGAAGCCACAATTTAATTCAGGGCATAAATGTTAGTAGAACACCTTGAAGTGGAATCTGAGTTCGTTAAAACACACAGTTTCACAGACTTACTGGCACTCTGTACCAAACACTGGCCGTAGGAATACTTTCTTCAAGAACCTTACCTTACAACCTGAATGTTAAAATGTGTGGCCAGGTTTTTGCAGGAGGGGAAAAAAGTCACGAAAATCTAATTGCAAAATTATTGACTTATAATGATTTATTCTTTATATGAAAACCGGAAAGAATTACAAAAATGTGCTCATGTCTAAAAAGGACGCTTACACCGGGTTTAAAGAGGTGGAAAAAGAAAGCGGACCACATACCTCCATTTATTGTTCAGGTAAGGAATGCGTGGAGTTATATATCCATTCCTATACGCTTTCATGAAATACAGAAGGCTAATTTTACTGTACTTGATTTCCACAACTTATTCGCAAAGGTAAAAGGGTTCTGTTTTACACATTATGTTGAAATGCCTATTGCCTTTTGTTTTTTATCAAGGGTCTCCGCTAATGGATTAACGTTGTTGAAGCCACTACAGAGTATCAGTTCCTCACAGTCTGAAGACAGTGTCAAGTACCACTGCTGACCCATGTTGATTACGTAATACAGTACAGAAGAGGCTGTAATGCCACTGCACCATCGTCAAATAAGCTTCTGCAGAAAAACAGACGGAACTCTGGTTCTGCCTTGCGTGCTAATTAAGTTCGTAATCAAACGAGGAGTGAAGGGCAGATCAACGCGTAGTGCGCACTCATGCTACCACTGACACAGCACTATGTTGCCAGCGGAGACATTTAAAATGAGAAAACCTCTTTTAAACCTTGCCTAGCGAAACCAAGAAAAATACACGGAAGGAATTTTAAGAAATTATGAGCTGTTTTTTTATGGAAACATATATTACACTACCAATTCTTTTCGTAAAAATGCGTTAGAAATAGCAACGACCAAGCCTAAGTTGTAATTTTAAATAAAAATTTCCTATTATTATCAGCATACTTTTAGTGCAAAAGTTGTGTACACAAATACACAGGTTGAATTATGCGTATACTTATATATATATATATACATATAATACACACTTAGGAAATTCATATTTCATTCTCTGCATTTAATTTCAGTTTGCCCGCATGCAGACCAAATTTTGCTGAAGCTTCCCACACCACATAATTTGGTGAGGAGGCCTGCATTAGAGCCTGTTACTCGGTGGAGTGGGGAAAGGAACAAGATGGTTGCCTTACGCAGCACGAGGAAGCAAAAGATGAGTCTGGGGGGAATTAGTAATTGGCTCAAGTAGCTGCAGCAGTAGTCAGGTAAATTTGGAAAATTATGTGCTTGTAAGGAAGGATTCACGCCAGAGGAGCGGGTTGCCTTTTAGTGGAACTGAAATAAAAATTGATAAAAGTATAACAATACACGTAGGGCTTATAGGGGCAGATATAAAACGAGGGTCTACAAAATTAACTGTTTTGTCACTTGCATAAACACAAGTCCAACGTCGAGCAGCGCTTTGGACTCTTCAATTAGAAAGATAAAGGTAAAGGTAAATTGCACCCTATAACCTGCCATAAACGCAAAGGTGGGAGCAGAGGTATAGCTCAACTCTTTCTTTAACCTCGGTGCTAAAGAGTGTGGGTAGTTAAAATATGCAAAGGCCTCTTTAGCCCTGGGAATTAACTGGCTCCTACTGTATACGAAGCCGTGTGGGCACCGGGCTACTCTGGAGGGCGCTTCGATTCCCTGAGCGTCCTGGCCTTATCAAGTTGCTATGCCGACTGCGCTATTTCCTTTCTAGTGAAACAGCTGAAAAGACTGTGAAAGATGACAATGTTTCTATTTTGTTGCTGAAGTTCTCTATTCAACTGATAGAAACTTATGTACACACTGATATTGTCACATATTCCATGCAGATCTAGAGAGAATCAAATAGTCACGCACCTGTTTTGCACTCAGTGGTATTTAGGAGCGGTGTTGGCGGAAGGGAACATAAAAGAAGGGAAAGAAAGAAATAAATACGGGTGAGTGGGCTGATTGATAAGTGGATAGCGTGGCCAATAAGTTACAGGTAAAGCAGTCCCTGTACAGGCTGGACAGGCCTGAGGGCTTCAGGAGGTTGAGGCTTCCAAATTTCAAGACAATAAACACATGAAGGTGCCAAGGTTGTCAGCCCTAAGCACCGGCCGCCTTTATCCCCGGGAAATATTCCAGGTTATTAATCCCCTTAGAGTCTGATGCGAACTCAGGGCCGCAGTCCGGTCGGAAGGATTTAGTCAATGACAAATTCCAATGACACCACCTCATCGGACCCACGACCTTCCTGCTTGTAGCGCAGTGCCTCAACCAAATGCGCCACCGCGTGCCCCACACTGCAGTATGTTAGGTAGGACATAAATACATGGAAAATAAGTGATGGAAGGAAAGAAAAGAAAGGAAGCCATAAAATTGCAGAAGAATATGCGGGCCTGTCCACCGCACGAGTGTCTAAGGTGCGAACATTTAACTCCATTCACTGTACGACCCTAGCTGTCTTTTGATCACAACTGTCTTAAAATGGGTCATAAATCTGTCTTTCCTGCTCTGTGACTGATTTAGCCTAGGCCTAATCACCATTTTAATGGGCTGAATAAAAGCATTGGATGTGGTACAATATTAATAGAGGTCGAACTCGCGATTCCAGCATTCCAGCCGTCCATATACAAACCTTTGTTTTCATTTTCAAAGAAACCGTTTTAGTTGTTCACAGAAGGTTCTACGCAAGGTAAGGTCTTCAAAACATTGCCAGGCCTACAGTACCTAAAATTTCTTCACCGTACGTACTTGATGGAACAGATTTCTTTGGAAGCTGGCAGTGCTTCAGCTAGTTCAGGGTTATCTAAGAATAATTTTAATATTATTCTCCTATCTACGTCTAGATCCCCCAAGTAATCTCTTTCCCTGAGGTTTAAGATTTTTTTTTTAAATTTTCATCCATGGATAACCGAATAGCCGAATTGGTGGTGACGACAAAATATAAAGATCCGCTTTGTGTAGTTTTCTCAAATTTGCTCTTATTTTCCCTGCGTGTCAGAATGATCCAGTCCTGGCCAATGTTTCACAGACCAAAACATAGCATTCTATTTCGGTTTTCAAGGCCACACTTCTTTTATCAGCCTGTAGGTGAGAACTGGTTTGACGCAGGAAACAACCATGCAAAAAGAAAGCGCAGAACAAATAACGAAACTAAAGATGAGTTCATCGCCACAGTTTTATGCTTAATTTATATAGATGAAAACTATTACATGTGAAACTCGTGTAGACATATGTAACCAATGTTAACAGAGCTTGCGTGATATCTCAGATCATGCGATGTACCTATCGATCACTAGATGCCTTATCACACACAAGTGGCGAAGTAGTTTATGATTGAAGAATCGTGATACAGTGTTCGTGTGCCAGTGTTAATGAGCTAAATAAACCACTCTTGGATATCGCCACTTTGGAAATAAACAAAAATGACGTTCAGACTTCTTACTACGGAACATCCTGACGTGACGGCATATAAAGAAATCATTATCAGCATAGCAATAACAAAAAATACGAAATATTATATCTTTGTAATGGAATCTCCAATACCGTTCTCTTTTCGGCCATTTATTTTTAATGATCATCTGTCACGTACACAAAACATTCACGGTAAGTCTTATGCAAAGATTTTGAAAACGTGAAATATTCTTATCAAATGTACACTGTGTGAAACTGTATATATATATATACATGCATATATATATATGTATATATATATACACACACACACACACACGCACGCATTAGATGTTATACGTCACAAGGAGATAAAACGTAAAAAGTTAAATCTGTAAGATTAGAACATTTTTGTTTCTTACAACTTAATGTACCAGTAAATTGTGTAGCTCAGCTGTTAGTGTCCTTTAATCCTCTCAGTCTCAACTTTTACTACCACCGCCACCATTTTTAAAATTAAAAAAAAGAGACTTTGTCATTTTTGCAGTATGGGTGTTTGTCAGTTTATATGATTGTCAGGTCAAACAGGCGTTAATTCCTTATGCAGCATTAACTGGCGTAGTAAAATTTGTCAGTTTATATGATTGTCAGGTTAAACAGGCGTTAATTCCTTATGCAGCATTAACTGGCGTAGTAAAATTTTTTTCTGTGTGATATAGGAACTGAATTTGGAAATATAATATACGTAACATTATTTTTCAAAACTTTAAAGACAATGGGTCATTATGCTTTTACGTAGATAGAATTTTATAACACTTCTTTGTCTCACTGAAGACATTAAACGAAGCTCACAAAATTTCCCGTAAATTAAGAACCAAAAAATTTGATTAATATATAAATTCAGTGAATGAAATTAATTTTACATGAATAGCGAATATACTTAAGAAAATGTCAAGCATGTACTTGTACGTAAATATCAAATCCGTACAGATGTTCTAAATCAAAAGGAAATGCTGTATAGCCAGTTCATATTTATCTGACTGAAAAATTACCCTGATATTCTATATGGTAAACACTAAGGACATACAGACTTTTGAACAGTTTCTAAGAAATGTAGTACGTGTAGTATGTTTTAGAAGCTCGAGTAGCGTAGGTAGCGTAGACTGGGCTACGGGCTGGAAGGTTCGGGGTTTGACTCCCGGTAGATGCAAGAGATTTTTCTTTTCTCCAAAACGGCGAGACAGGATGTGTTGCACCGTCAGCTTTCCATTAAATTGATTCCAGGTTTGTTTCCCGGGGATAAAGCAGAAGCATCATGGACTTAAACACTCACCTCCTTCTAAGACTGAGGTTAAAAATGAGTGGAGCTACAAATCTTCATGGTATGGACTGATAAGGACTTTAACCTTTTATAGCCCATTTTATTTTGTAGCAATTGCCAACAACGTTATTATTTTCGTGCTTCATTATTTTATTCTACACAGTTTGTCTTCCGAATTAAGAAAACCTTTTCTGGAGTTCTTTACGAATTAATATTTATCAGCAGTATTCACCTTTTTAAGTGTCTTACGGCTCCGACGCAGGCTACACAATTTGTTCTACTTTACTCTTACGCAATACGATTTGTGCTCTTCACCAAAATTTCTCGGGTTATCAAATTAAGTAGAGTAAATGGGTTGGGCGTGTGATACATACGGGGTAGAACAGGTGCCTGCAGGTGTTTTGCAGGGAAGATTGAGGGAAATAGGACATTTGGCAGACATAGGCCTAGTTGGGTTTATAATATTAAAATTAATCTTTAGGAATTTGGGTAAAGTATCGACTGGATTTATCTAGCTTTAAATTGAGGCAGGCTTTTGCGAAGGCAGTGAAGAACGTCCGAGTTCCATCAAGTGCGAGTCATGTCTTGATTACATGAAAACTTATTAGTTTCTCGAGAAGGACTCTTCTCCATGGGGTTAATTATTTGGTTACTGTTATGTGCTATTACCGCGATTATTTCAAAATTACACCCTGCTACCAAGCAGATTTAGACAATTATTAAAGATGACATTGCATAGTTCTGTCACAGGTTGAAATCCCTTGCGAAAATTTAAAGTTGTTGTGAATTTTCTTCGGTGCTTCCTTACACTCAAATTTACTCACGTCTCTTCGTTAACCCATTACAGCCTATGTCAAATTACTTTTCTAGTCAATATCCCACCCTCTTCCGAAAGAATATTGCATTTTTGAAGGCTCTGGGAACTGACCCGTTCCTCCTTCTGGTATGAGTATCATATCGATGAAGGTGAGTGTGGTGGGTTGGTGGAATTATGTTGACAGAGGAAAAACCCTGTGCCAGTGATAATTTTGTTCACCACAATTCTCACACGCACTGACATGGAAAGAAAGTGGCCCTTCGCGGCTAGAGGCTGGCGACTAAAGGCCTGTGCCATGGCACTGCACATTTAAAAGCCTGTGAGGCAGGCCTACATGAGTTTTATACAAATACTCAGCACGTAAAGAACAGTTAGCACACGACTTCCTTTTTATAAACTTGGTCAGCAATCACGGTACGGGGAAATTGCCCCTGTTCTGAGACCTGTGCAAAACACACAAATATGCTCTGTGGGCAGAATTTAGAACCTATGTGTACTGAAGCTGGTAGTGCATCAAGTAACCTATAGGATTTAGATAGGTCAATGTGCAGGAAAACCTTCAGGCGGGGTAGCTTTGTCATATGGTTACCAATTACCTGCAGGACAACCGGGGTTATATTCTCGACAAGGGCGTTACCTTCCCTTGTTCTACAGAGTCCTGGAGACCACTTTTTTATAATGGGTAGCAGTGGTGTCTCCCTGAATATTGACCCTTTAAAGACGAAGCGTATCTGTTTTACATAAGGACTCAGTGCGTACCGCGCTGTAAACACTCTCCACTTCGGTTATAAAAACCAGTCTCTTAATGTTTTATAAGGCAAAAGTTGCTGTTTGTTCTGAGATCCGTACAAAACACATAGAGGCAATGTGGGCACCACGTAGAATTTTTTAATGTTGAACCTGGTGGTACGTAAAGTTACCGCTAGGCTTTGAAAGGTTAAAGTAGCGAAAGAAATGACTCACGTCTGTCGAGCTCGTTTGTATGAATTTAAACTCAGGATATAGGCTAAACTCCTACATCACTACTTACCCGTCATTTGTAATTAAGCACTCTTTATCACCTAATTCTACGTACCAAGCCGGTTCTGTTCAAACAACGCTAGCATTTTACCTAGTCAATAAATTACAATTTATTTTTAACGATTTCACAGTATTAAAAGTGTCTACTTTGCTTTGCTACTACTTTTATATACGCAGGAAATACAGATATATGGAATTATACAATTGTTACTGGAGACTGCCATCGGATTAATCGAATTTTCGAAGTTCTTTTATAATCACAAAGAAATACCTAAACATTACATGATAAAGACGTGTTTATGTGTGCATCTCAATTGTAAATTAGTCAATATGTACGTGAATTGCTACATATATATCACAGAGAAAAGTATGAAGTAAGGGGGGCGAAATGCCTGGACTCATGGCGTTGAGCGTACGTGTGCTAACTTTTTCTATTGATATGACTTTTTAATGAATGGATTAAGAAGCTGAGGATTTTTAAAGTAACACTTGTATAAGAAATTCTGGAACATATGTAATTTTAAATGAATAGACTATGTGTACCAGGAAATAAAATGGTATGCACGGAAACACGAGGATAGGCTCCACCAACACAACAACGTCGGGGCTTCACAACTCCTGGACAAGAGTCATATAGTGAGAAGGCTTAAGAGGGTAAAACCCTTCGAACTAGTGTACAGTGTCGGTGAAAAGAGCAGAGCTGTGCTAGTGATATGCGAGTAAAACGTGTCTAGCTACAAATGCCAAAAACTAAGGAACGCCACTGGGTGAACTTGCAGATTAAGCTTAAAAGTAGCATTTTAGGTCAGAAACAAATTACTCGTTAGTCTTAAGACTAGCTGTAATAGTAGAAGCACAAAAAAAAAATTAAATGAAATTTGAAAAAACGTTAAAGACGCTGTCTCTTTTAGGTACTTGTATTTCTAAGGCAAAATACATGGACAAAATTTAAGTTTCCTTGACAACACTTTAATTTTTCGGTTGAAAGAGGAGTACATGGCCACTGGCACTGCCACACTTGAAAGCTGCTCACAGCTAGCGGTTGCTTCTTCACAGTTATCTCGCTCGTAACAAATCGTTGCTTCTAATTAATGTACACGTCTGTCAGTACAAAGTGTACTAAATAATGCTTGTTGATGTGGCAACACATGCAACATCCTGGAGTCCGTTGTTGTTGTTGTTGTTGTTGTTGTTGTTGTTGTTAAGAATACAACCAAACAATTTGGCAAGACCGTCTGCCTGCATCTCCTTATGGCGTGAGGATATGTGTTAAATGCAGGTGATCTCCCCTCCCCTACACTCCCCTCCAAACCGCCAGCATATCATTTCTTTAAAAACACCGACCTCGCCGCTATGTAATTTGTGAGGAGCGAAACAAGGATGTGGAAGGCTTTGTTTTCCCTTCACCACTAAACCTGTGAAGCGTCGCGGCTTGCTTACGTTGTTCGGAATTGAAGAAATCAACCACAGCTAGACACATGACATACAATCAAAATCGATTGAAGAAGATTACCCTCTATTATTTATTTATGTTGAATATTCTTTTTCTCTTTACTTTACAACAACCCTCTTGGGAAATATATTGTTATGCACCATTATGTTACTGCCGATATCTTTTGTTGTTCGTGGAAAAGTCTTTCTCCTCAGAGGAACTGCATATAAACAGTATACTTGTATGTACTGACGCCTTGAAATAGTAATTAGACAGGCACAGAAAATTCTCTTCAGGATACTGAAGGTTGGAGGGCATTTGGGAGATACATGTGTAAATAGCAAGATGATACTAAGATTGTATTTAAAAAGATAAAACATGAAGTTGCGGTTTGGATTTATACAGATAAAAACGAGGTACACGTGTTGGGTTTTGTGAACACTAACACGAATTCAAGTTTCACGAAAGCCTAGAGCCCTTTTTTTAAACGTGTGTCCTTTACCTACTGGCAAAGGACACTGCTCTGCAGGTTTTCTTAACAGTGGTCATAATTTTACAACAAAGTACAACGCTGTAATTATTGACATAATTATTTTCAAAAATTATAACTGAGTTTTCGCTTCGTTTCATAGCTCTTGCCTCTTCTACCGACTTTCAGTAGGTGTCGAGGTTATTTATTTTCACTTGATCACACTTAGATACGAACCATACTTGGTAGGGTTCCTCTGGACGAGGGATCGGCCCGTCGCAGGGACCTCTACCTAACAACACAAACACTCACAAAAGACAAATATCAATGCCCTCGGAGGGATTCGAACCCACGATCCCAGCAAGCGCTCGGCCGCAGACCTAAGCCTTAGACCGCGCGGCCACTGAGATCAGCATAACTGATTTTTTACTGTGTAAAACTCTGCACCGTCTTAAGGGGCTGACAGCACGACCATGCTCAGAGAGCCAGCCACTTCTGTTAACAACTAAACTTATGTGAGATCTTGTAAACAAAATTCTGACATTCCTCTTGGCACAGATTTTATACAGTAGTATTGGTGGTAGTGTTTTTTCCCCGAATATATCTGCAGTCTACACTTCCAAGGAAATAAGTAAATGATACAATTGCGTATTTTATTTTGATAAGTAGAAATTACATTAACATAAGAGCTGTTGCAACAGTCGGATAAAATGAGTGTTGAATTTATTACATTTTTGGTCTTTAAATACAGCTCAACTTCCTCCATGAGAGGGCTCTTCAAACGACAGTTCGTAAACCTAGCTTTCTATGTAAATAAATCACATTTTATTGCGTGTAATGTGTGGTAATCCAAGTAGATTGCAGTCTGTAATTATCTCTGTTTTACAGTTATGTTATACCGTATGTTATTTTTACATAATAAGAGAGAATGGCGGTTATACGTTCAAATTTCTCCAGACGTGTCTATGACGACGTACATATTTGCTTTTGCTCAACTTTCCTTATTGTGTAAGCAAAGATATGTCTGTGGAGGATCGTTCAATGACTGTTCTCAGAAACTCCATTTAAATCACTCAACGGATTTTTGCACAGGACCACCACAGGCTTCTGAATTCTTGGAATTTTTAATTTCGCACCTATAATAATAATAATAATAATAATAATAATAATAATGTTACATGTGAGGCGATGGCACCTCTACAGCCATGAATAATTAATCGCATGAATTATTGTGTAGCAAAGGATATTCAAAACCAAGGAATGCCTCACTTTTGGTTAGGTGTTTTGTACAATGTAAAACAACACTATTGTGGTTTCTCGAATAGATTTGGCTACTTACATTTCGGTATCACGTCTAAAATTAAATGAACTTTGGATTTCGCTTGAATTAACTAATAGAAGCTACTCTGGGCCAGTGAGTACCTTTCATATTCCTTCACATTGTGTGTTTAAGATAAACTTAATATTTTCCTCGCAAAGTGGCATTCTCCTCCATATTTGTCTAAGTTTCCCTATTATTTTCTTTTTTTGGTGTTTCCGAAAAGAATTTGCAAGCAATTTTCCAATTTCAATGTTTGCTACGTGCCCTACTCATACAATTCTCCATTTTATCAACCAAATAACGTTTCGTAAAATGTAATTACGATGCTCCTCATAAGCAGCTTTCTTATTCTCCCATTATTTATTACACCTTTTCTCCTCCTTCTTCTTTTTAAACGATGCATGCAGGCTAATTTCCTCAAACGTCCATCCCTTCAAGAGCTTTAATCTTTTTTGAGATACCTTGCAGAAACGCTCGGCAGTTGATATGCTGTTAGTAAGGCCAGTGCCTGTACAAAATGACTCACATGCAGAAGAAACTTAAGCCTTACATCCATGCTACGACGTTGACTCCAGCTAACAAACTTGCTCTCCGAGGTGTAGGAAGATCTGGGGGCCTCAGATCGCGCAACAAGTGTGATTGTCCTACCTGTTTGTTAGGTCTGAGTGCTCTCCATAACACTTTGTTCTGAAGCACCTGTGTTTTAAGTTTTTCTCTTATTGGAAAAAACCAAAATTTGACACAGAAAATGCGATAAAAGTTTTATTCGTTTTGTCGGCAAGTTCCTCGAAATATGTGGAATAAATCCGAGAGGTTTTCAAACCATAAGTTGAGAACTACTCCTGTTCGCGGAACACAGCATGAAACAGCAGGAATATAAAGAAGGAAAAAATGGAAGAGAGGCATTCAGAGCAAATCATCACAGTTTTATAATCTCCATAAATCATAAGATCATAGCATTATAATAAATGATGTTCGGCGCGCGACACAGACATCATCTTGCACTTAGCGTCCTCTTGCGCCCGGAAATTATTCCTCCATTAGTTTTTCATTGTATTCTTCTCCGTCTCCTTGAACTTTTTTATATACTTGCCTACTAATACGCAGTCTTCTATTAAGATTCAAGCTACAACCCAGACTCGCCGCCACATCTCTTATTATTCCATGCTCCACAAGCCACTTCGCTCAACACTTCGCTTCTTTTGAAAGTGGCGAAACAAAAAAGAATCTTTTAATACTTTCTATACATTTGTATGATTGTATAAATGTGACGTGGACGGAATGGCTTTGAAATTCTTGTTTTTACGAGCAGTACGTGCTATAGGCTAGTAATCTCTGAGGCCCTTACTTACTTTTGTTGGAAGAAGCGGTGTGATCACAGCCAATCTCAAGTAGCTTTTGAAAAATGTCACATTGAACCTACACATGTAATAATTCCTAAATTGTGAGGCATTGAGAACTGGCTTGTGGGCTGTCTCGAGAAACGTACTTTGTACTGAAGTAGTAAGGAAAATATAAAAACGAAATTTTGTATGCACATATTATTATTACACAGGAAGCAACTTAGCTGTGAAGCTGAAGACGACTCTCCAGTATAAAGCCGACTTCTTGTTGTTTTCTCGGCTTTAAACTAAGCTGCACCAAAGTCCAGATTTTTACATGTTAATGATGAGTTTGACATGTATACAGCGAAAGCAGGATTAAACGAAACTTACCTTTACTAGACTATTTCTGTCTCTGGTACCAAGTTACGGCCGAGATTACTGTGAAGGACAAGATAAAGTTGCCTCAACGAAAGGTAGAGTAATAAATTAAAATAAACATAAAAAAGTAAAGTTGCTCTTGAACCCGTTATGAAGGCGTGTGTGGGGAATGGAGGTAGAGCTACACTCATTCTTAATCTTGGGGCCAGACGGAGGTGAGTTGTCAGCTTCGTCCCACTGCCCTGTTTAATGTTCAATGGTACCGGCTCAAGAAGCATAAAGAAAAAGAGGAATTAAATTGAAAATTACTTGTCTGAAGGTTTTCCCTTCTTGTTCAAGCAATTTTTTGTTAGGGTAATCTTTTTCTTAAAATTTTTCTAAAGACATTTCTGCTGGAAGTGAGAAATAATTAAGTTGACCGTCGAAATAATGTCGTAGATAATGGAGGATTTAATCCTTCAATGCATTTTATTAAGTTACTACTTGACTGATCAACTAATTAACTTCATGATACAGAAGCTATCCCAAGAAACTAGTAGTTGCTTAGATCATCAAGAAATCCCTTGCATTTTATGAAACCCGAGTATTTCTGTATTTACAAGAAATAACCATTCATTCCTATTTTGAGTTGCATGATCCCAGCTCACACCTTCGAATCTAAATTTTTTAAAGAGCCATTTCAGTGATGGACCGGGCATGTGGCACGTAGAGAAGACAGCAGGCGCTCTTATAGGGATTTGGCGAGAGTGCTGAGGGAAAGACGCCGCCCGGAAGACCAAGGCGCACATGGGAGGATAACATTAAAATTAATATTTAGAAAGTGAGATGAGAAGGCATGGACTGGATTGATCTGACTCAGGAGAGGGACAGGTGGCGGGCTCTTGTGATTGTGGTAATGAACCTTCGGGTTCCTTAAAATCCGGGGAATACATTGACTAGCAAATAGCATGTTAAATGCTTTGGACGAACTCTTCTTCATGGAGCTAGTTACGGATCCATTTCAGTATTGTGCTCACACCTGGACTTCAGTTGATGCTGTTCGTTGAGGTTCTGCTGTCAACATTAGTATAAGACTACATAGACAGATCAAGAAAGCCGTGATACATATTTGAGAGAGATAATAACTGCTTACGAATTTTAATTGTAAAACGTGAAAGAAGTCACTTCGGGATCTAGATATAGTTAGAATGGTATTTAAAATTTATTTTAAATAAACATTACAATAGGCCTGGCAAGTGTTACCTAGATTTATCAGGCACTGGTTATTGGCCACTAACAGGCTCCTATCAACAAGGTTTCAAAGTTATTTTTCGTAAGATGCGGAGCGTACCTTAACCGACCGAGTTATTGTCAACTGGTCAGATAGATGTGCCAGCCGTGGAATTAAGAAGGAATATGAGCTGAAAATGCGTCGCATCAAATGGAAGTAGCTACAAAAAGTAGCTGTCGTGCGTGTCTTCTCTTTACTTATATCTACCTGTTCTCTGAGAATGTAGGTGCACGCTTTTGTCTCTTGGGCGCGGGTGTTAAGAAGGAAGGTCCCTTACCTAACTGCAGGTAACGGAGCTCTTGAGAAAATACTGGTCATTCAGCTACTCAAGAAATTCTCGGCTTTTCACAAAAACACGCCACTGGTTATTACTTTCAAACAGGTAATTCCTTCTTTCCTTAATATTCACTCTGATATTATTCTCGAATTTCTCTCCATTCCCGAAGGGGTTTCATTTTTTCAGGTTTCGACATCATCATTTACATCTTCTACTCTACACTAAAATTCCAGTTAGAAGTTTGAGGAATTCTTCATTTTCTTGCATTCCTCAGTGATGTGCGGAATCTAACAGCAGACGACAGTAAAGTCAATGCACGTTCATCCGCACACTGCCACTGGCAATCAGCTGTACAACGTTAAAATTAACAACGACGCCTAGAGACATGAGTGACAGGTGTCTAATTAAAGGCTGTACAATTTGTTAACTTTGGATAGTGAAAAACTTCTTGGGGGGGATACTTCTATACTTTTATTTCTGCCACCAGGAGCCGTCAGTCCAAAACCTTCCTATGACTTGCAGCAAAATTTAGAGCTGTTAAACCATACCGAAATCCTTAATCAGGTGGTTGCCTATTGTTGCTGGCTCATGGTGGTCCCCACGACGATGCCTGCGTCATAATTCGGTGGGCCAGGACCGATTACACGGATGATGTCGAGCAATAGACTCTTCAATGTAACGGTTAGGTTCGAATTCTATAGCCTGCCATTTGTTCACATCGTCAGAGAATGAACCCCTGTGTGTGAACAATTGAATACCTGATCGCATCCAATCTCTCAGCGATATGTGAAGTGATTAGGGGCAGAATGGACAGAATGAGGAGCTATTTCACATCCCAACATTGTTAAGAGTGTACTCTTTGTTTGGAAAACATGTAGTTATTTATTATGTTAGTAGGCTATCAACGACATAGCTGCTGATAACTGACAGATAGGAACAGGGTTACGTATCACAGGAACCTACGTTTTGTATCTTGGAATTTATTGACAATGATACGTAATGGAGTCCGGACAGTGCAAGTCCCAAAACTTCTCGTTTCGTGACTTTGAATCCCCCATGGGACAGGGCTTTTTCTCAAGCTTTAAACAACCTTTTTACCAGTCCAGACTGCTTTTTGGCTTGAACTGAGTGAGTTTTGTCTGGACTTGGCACTTTTTCATGCTGTAAACGTAAGTTACAATTAATTTTGTTAATAGGTCCATTCTATGGGATATCTTCTGATCCATTTGAATCCACCGCACATCGCTGCATCCTATTTCATTATGTATAGTTTCTCTTACCCTCCTAGCACCTCCTACCCTGATATGAATCAGCCGGGCCCAAAGCTGGTGCCGAGGTTAGCAATGCATGGAAATATAGCTCCGTTCTTCATGTGCCTTCATGACGTTTTTACATTTTAATATTCTTGTATTCTCTCAAGAGCTTAAAACATATCCCTTTTCTGGAGTCTCCCATTTTATGCTACATGTTGCACCCACTTTATTCTCGTCTATTTCATGACTGTAAGAACACTGAGTGAAGAAATGCATTAACTTATGTTTCTTTATGTGATTTTCTCCGTCCGTGCCTTACATAACCTTACCTGAATCCATATATTTCCTCAGTACTCTCTTTCAAGTATCCTACAAGGTATGACAGAGAATACATTTGTATTACATAATGTAATTATTATTTTACATCTTTTCATGTAAGTTACGTGTTTGATGGTGACAAAGCTACATCTGTCCTGTTTGATGTGGGCTGTAGCGCCCATAACATGTCTGGTGCAGAGATTCGTTGTCTGTCCTTGTGAAGTGTTCCCTAAATTTCATGCAGTGTGAAGAGGCTGATGAGAAGCCTATTGAAATTCCAATGAGAAGCTGCTAAAAACAAATTTTATAAAAAATACTTAATGTCATTAAACTCAAAGGCGCAAGAAAAATTAAATTTGATCTAAGTGCAATTCATGCAACAGGCAGTGCTACCCTGTTAGAGTTTCAAGACAAGTGGTGACATAAAAAAGGCCCACTCAAGGCAGTGTTATGTTGCCCGCGAAGATATTTCAAATGAGAAAAGTTCTTTTAAAACTTTCCCTGGCAAACCAGAGACAGAAGCCCGAAGTAATTTTGAAAACTTTTGAGGTGTTTACTTATGGAGACATACATTTTATTACTAATTGATTTTGTAAAAATGTGCTAAACATAGTGACAACCCAGCCTGTACTGTGAATTGCAATTATTATAGAATTTTTCACTTATTTTCAGTACGTTTTTATTACACATAATACGTAGCAAAAATACGAGCAAAATTATACGCACAATTATACGTACGACTATTCTCATTCATTCTTCATTCTGTGAATTGAAAGTCATTTTTCTCGCATGCACTCCAAACTTTGCCGAATATTCTCGCACCACGCAAACTTCAAGCAAGCCTGCTGCAACGTACAATTTCCACTGTGTCATCGCCTGCTTTCTTATTAACTGCGTGCACTTGGTATCAAATAAAATAACAAAGACATAAGAGGAGGATCAAGCAATTCTATATAAAAATATAATTCTAGACTTTTCTTTCTGTGCAGGTAAATTTCAAAATTAGGAAAACTAACTCATACTTCTTGAATTTAATGTGTTCCATGTCCGTGCACTATATCATACAAAAACACTAATCACCAACAAATACACAAAGAAAGTTTTATCATCAATCGTAACACACTCCTACATGTTTCGACCCTGCTGGGTCATCTTCAGGGAGAACTTTTTTTTACCGTTACACTAGGGTTGCATTTTACAGTTGAGTGAGAATGTGCTGTTGACTGTGCACTGCGTTGTTTTTGGAGATATGAACCCTCCGCTGTCCGGGTCTGTAGGCGAACCCTCCGCAGTCCGGCCTGCGGACACATTGTCACTCAACTGTAAAGTGCAACCCTAGTGTAACGGTAACGAAAAGTTCTCCCTGAAGATGAACCAGCAGGGTCGAAACATGTAGGAGTATGCTACGATTGATGATAAAACTCTCCTTGTGCATTTGTTGGTGATTACTGTTTTTTTCATACTTCTTGAGTTTATAGACGTAGGAAATGTAGGCCATGTTGTGACGTCACAGTTAACTGAACCTTGCTTCAGCACAAGAGTTCTGCATATGCAAGTTATTGTACTGCCTGTAGAAATGAAAAGGTTTTATGTTGAAAGGGGAATATCAATTTAACCAGCTTCTTCCTTTGATTGTCTTCGTCGTGACTTGTATAATATTGATTCAGATCGGAAGATTGCTTTAGAGGTGGAGGGGCAGCTATTCACACATCCCCGATGGCCCTCACGGTGGCTGTGTTAGGGAGTCAATTGATATTCTTCTGTGCTGGCTATCATTTCTATTACACAGGGAGTTGTTTCTGTATAGTTTTGGAATAGCGTTGCTGTGCAAAGAATAACGTCAGGTTCCTTTCATCTTAACATTTGATTGTCAATTAACACGCTTCCTATTCGTTTCCACTCCCGCATTGTCAGCAGTGAAATAAGGTGGCTTTGTACGTCTATGCACTGTGTTTGGATAGACTTAACTTAATGTCAGTTGCGTTGAAATATAAAATAACAACAGACGTTCCAAACAGCTATCGAATTATTGCTTGTCTAGTAAGAGAACAGAAAAGTATGAAGGAAAGATAACAAAAAAAAGTACAGTAACTATTCTAAATTTTAGTAATGTTAACTTCCCTATTTATTTTATGCTACTCGAAGGTTTTAAACGTGAAACTATGCTGGCAGTTCTGTAGGACAATGATAATACTTGTGCATACAGAGGCTAAATTTTGAAAACGCCTTCTCATCCTACAACAATAAATGTCAGCTTTAAATTTTCTCTGGTAAGTATCTTTCTATTTCGTCTTGCTGATACATGATTGGTATGCTTACTGTAGGTTAGAGACAGTTAAATCTATTGAGATGGGGAGTTGTGAACTGGAATAATGTTAGTACGAAATTTAAGTAAAATCGCTTATTGATTATTAGGCTTAGGAAACACCTAATTTTGATGTGTAGAAGAATCAACAGAGTTGCAGCACACGCAGTTCGCTTGTAAATGGTGGGTTTCAGAGGAAGAATCTACAGGGACTGCATTTGCCTCAAAGCAGTTACATAGAACCTATACAAGTAAAGGTTGACAATTTCTTCTGGATGAATGTTTTTAAATTGTGAGACTTCTCATTCAACCCTAACAGACTTCAAGTTTCCCTACTTATTTCGCAGAGCTCTAAAATTTACAGAATCGGACATATTATAGAGTCGTTGGGGCCTGCTACTGGACTCAGTGCTGGGAGAGTTTAAACATCTTCAAGCCATCCTCACCTAACACTGTGATATTTGATTTCCTATGTGGTTAACAATGTTAAGAAGATCTTGCTACTTTCATTTTCAAGGTTTATGGAAACCTCGATAAAGGTGGCGGGAGATTCCACGGAAACGTTTCCAACTACGCGCAAAATTTTGAGCCTTATAATTGCACATCAGATCAAAATATCAATTTTTACAACCGTTAAAACTCATTCAAACTTTGTGTGTTTTCTCTGAAGGAACGTTCCGCACCACACGCTTGTATGTCCCTAGTGATTTGTTCCCATGACACGGTCCAACCAAAATCATTCATGCACTTTTTCTTCAGTGTATACATCCTGCCCATCCAAGTGGCCGCGCGGTCTAAGGCGTAGGTCTGCGGCCGAGCGCTTGCTGGGACCATGGGTTCGAATCCCACCGGAAGCATGGATGTCTGTCTCTTGTACAGTGTTTGTGTTGTCAGGTAGAGGTCTCTGAGACCGGCCGATCCCTCCTCCAGAGAAATCCTACCGAGTGCGGTGTGTGTCTGAGTGTAATCGAGGGCAAATAAACAACCTCGACACCTGCTGTGAGCAGGTAGCAGAGGTAAGGACTACGATACGAAAGCCTATACATGCCCATGTTAAGCTGCCCGGTTGCGTCACACGAACAACAGAAAACTCTTACTCGAGAATTAATTTTATCTCTGATGAATTCATTTCGTCTTCTTTAAAAACGTAAATGTACAGAAGAGATCTGATTTGACTTTATAAGTTTAAGAAATTAAAACTTCAAGAGTCAACATTAATATGGGAGCAGAATTTCAGATGTAAAATATTTTAGATAGAAATGCATCCACATAATATGCGTAATTTCCAAAGCGACTATTATGATAGAATTAGCTCTTTGCTAAGTCTCCCTTAATTACGAATGGATGTTACATTAAGACTTTAGCCTCAAATATTAGGAATTAGTGTTATTACAATATAATATTATAATATTAAATGCAACTTAATTTTTAAAAAAATATTTGACCAGAGCTCATCAGCATTTGAATTCACCTAAATCTGAGCAATAAACATGTGTGTAGGAGTAGAGCAACATTCAAGTTCCCCGTTGTTTAATAAAGGAAGTTACTATGGCGGTAGGCTACTCTGAGGCTTCTCGAGTTTTTTTCTTCTCGGGTTGCTTAGCGGGAGCTGAAGATGCCAGAAGGTAGGTAGAAAGGCACCTAACGCCACGTCAAGCTGTCTGGCGTGAGCAGGCCCCATCCTTGACCAAGGCCTGTGCTGCTGTGTTGCCACGTTCACTCTCACATTATAGCAGAACAAATTACACTCCGCATTCCATAACATTACTGAAAGAGTTTGTGTTAATACATTAGAGATTAAAGCCTACGCAATTGTATTGTTTTATATGAGAATGAAATTTGATACACCAGTAATTAGAAAAAAAGTGCTACTTTATTGCGTCTATATCTTTTTTAAATAAATTGTTGGCCTATAATAATCAAGAAGTTGATTCTTTTAGGTTAGGTGGTTTTTTTGTTAAGATACGGCGAGTCCTCATGTTGGAAATGGGCAGACACAACATGGAAACAGAGAGTAACTGCAAGTACGCTGAACAGCTGAATAAACAATTTTGAACAGCCTACAAAATGCGATGTCCCAGTGTGTGGGTAAGGCGTTGGGCTATCCTGTAACACGTTGTCGTCAAAGTGTAATGCTCCATTACTTTCTGCGCATGTGAAGGGATGGTGAGAAATCCTTTGTAAACAGTCGAAAGTTGGCCTTTTAGACAAGACACTTTTTCGGATTATAGGTGAGAATTTTCTGACAAGCTGAATGAAGGTTCTAGCACCAAGAACAGAAAATATACTGTGCTCAGTGGTAGTGGTATGAACGTTTCTAGAAGGCAAAATTGGGCAGGGTTACCCTATAGTCGAGTTGTATCCAGACCAAGGTCAGCGGCTACTGACTGGTCTTTAGTTAACAGACACGAAGGTGGGGTTACATGGCAACACGATGTGTAGAACCGTCAGATCCAATTGTCGCTGCATAGCCATTTAACCCTTTTTGTCCACGCCGTGAAGGCATATATTTGGAGTAAAGATGAAACTCCACTCATTCTTGACTTCGACACTGGATGGATGTAAGTTGCCAATTTCAAGTCCCGGCCGCATTAACCCTAGGAAAGGACCCCGATGCTCATTAAATAGGATGCTGCTGGGCCCCAGGATCGGTCTGGACGTTTTTGAGAAGTGAAAAATTTCTGCTTCTGCTGGGATTCGAACACCTGTCTTCCGTTCCGTAGCCTTGTCCCAACACCGGCTACAATATCACGGCTCCTGGGATAAACAAGAAGAAACGAAATTTGCACACGTTTCCAGTCTTGTGGTTTATTGTTAAAAATAACTCTAAAATATTACACAGCGTGTGCTAAGAGGTTTATTTGTGAGTTCACGTCACCGTCGAATTCTGCAGCGTGTCAGATGCTTAAATCATGGTGCCTAACAGCTAACAGTAGGTTATTATGGCCGGTTCCGTCCATTTCAAGGCGGACGACGGTGTGTCTATCAAGTAGCAGATAGGGGCCCACGGCCTTTTCCCTGGAGATACCAGCTCAAACGTCGACGGTGAAGCGGACTTGATTCACAAGTTCAAGACTAGCACGACGATTGTCCTTTGCACAGACTTGATACACCTTCATGCGTAAGAAGCAATTCGTCTGTCCAGCGCTTGTTATGTAAATAACTCATCCGCAAAGTGTTGATGCCATCGCCAGTCCCAAAGTTGCATCCACGGACGACAATCTGATGGAAAGAGAAATAAGCTTCGGGGTTAGTAAAATGGATGCAATTGATCTTAACGAAGTATTTAGTGGATCCTCGGTTGGGATGGATATATTCATTTCCCGTGCCACGTCACGTGACTTTCTCCGCAGCTCTCTTTCCACAACTGCAATTTTAGCGTCTTGTTTGCTGTTTTCCTTACAGTCCGTGACAGACCTACGTTCTTAAGTTTCGTAGGTGTCACACTTCCTGCTTCAAGGAGACTCTGTCCCAGTCGTCAAAACACATAAGTACTGGCCCTGCTCTTACAGGCACCGAGGCTTAAGAACTTGTCAAACTGTTCTTCGTGTGTATATCCCACGATTATGCGACTGATGGTGAACCCTGCTCTGCGCTGTGTGTCTTGAGAACCTGTAATAATGCACCTTGTAGTGGTACATAACGCTGATGTTAAGGGGGTCACTACCATTTGACCGTGAGGTTTATGTCGAAAAGTAAACATCTGAAGACATAGGTCTGCGTATATATCATATACGACAACACTGCTTACGTGTATTTAACAAGACATCACACTTCGGAGATTTTGGGCAAGTTTCCTTTCACTTTACACGTAGTATTTTCTCAGGGAATTTATTTTTTACGCGCAATAGGCCTATCATTCGTTGACGTCATGCTTGCAGAAAGTGTAAAATATCTGTAACTGAGCAAAATGGGATGAGGTTCAGCAGCGGGAGTGGAATTGTTGGCTGAGTGAGTAACGTGCCACTTTGTGCTTTGCACTTGATAATTTTGCGGTGAAATGTAAAATGGGTAAGAAGGAATGAAGATTAAATTAAGATAATTTAAATCAGTTGAAAATTATTTTCTTCTCATCCCTTACAAAAGTACCTGTTAGATAGAGTACAAAGAAATGTAATTCAGTGTTGCTTTGTATGTGTGTAGAAACTGGCCTTCCTGCTTAAAGGTTAACAAAATATTTTGACATTGTTTAAGGAAAATTGTTGATTAGAATATTTAAGTCGATAAAAAGAAAGCAACAGAAGGGTACAGAAGACCTTATAAAAAAGAGCTTCAGCAGCTGCTATTAGGGCAATAAAATGGATGATATTTCTGTAACGAAGAGAGAAGAAATGCATATAAAAATTAAGTTCGAGAATTGAAAGTGAAATAAAATTACTTAATTGAGGCATATCTAGATGGTAGGGTAATATTGAAATAGATTTAAAAAAATATAAGGTCCAGCGGCGAGCTTTCTTGAAAGTGGTAATGGAATGTGCAGTTTCGTACAAGCGGAGATGTAGCTTGACGCCTTCGTCGGTGTTGTCTTCTCAAGATGAAGCCTGCTCCATCTGCACCGTTAGATCACTTGCTGCTCGACTTTGTTACTAAAGTCAAATAACGAGAAGTTCCTACAGGCTAAGATATTTGCAAACTTGCATGCATCTGCAAGTGGCAAAAGGGAAAATTTTGCATTCGGCTAGGCCAGACACGTATTTTGACAGTGAGTAGACGAAACTCTCGGTCATAAAAATCGTAATTAATTTCTTTGCTTCAGATTAGTAGGTCCCTAAAAAAATTGGCAAGCAACAAGAACAATACAGTAGGACTCGGTTATAGCGTCATGAACTAGACTGAATACTTTGGGTTGTTATAAACGAGTGTTGCCGTTCCCAGCGGCCGCGCGGTCTAAGGCTTAGGCCTGCGGCCGAAGGTTTGCTGGGATCGTGGGTTCGAATCCCAGCAGGGGCACGGAGGTTTGTCTTGTTCAGCGTTTGTTTGGTCAAGTAGAGGTCTCTGAGACGGGCCGATCCCTCGTCCAGAGGAGTCCCACCGACTGTGGTGTGTGCTTGAGTGTGATCAAATGAAATTGCAAAAGCCCTCAACACCTACTATGAACAAGTAGGTAGAAGAGGGAGGCACTAAGAAAGAAGAAGACAAAATAGTGTTGCTATAACCGAGGAATCTAATGTTATGCTTAACAGCGAGGAATTAATTATTAGCACAGAACATCTGACGTTATAGACGAGGTGGCGCTTAAACCGACGTCGTTGTAACCGGTTTCGACTGTACATTTTATGTGGGACTGAGGAACCTTCAGAACTACATCTCCTGTTTTTTAGAAACTTATGTTTCCTTACCGCAGTATTTAATATTATACTTTAAACTTTAATACGGATTTATCAAGATTTTTCAAATAGGAATGTCAATACATTTACTGCTGGTTAGAGTTCAGCATACACCGTGTCCCGGTACTATGGGCCTCTGTATGTGTGAGGAATGGAATGGAAGCAGACTGCGGACAGTAAATTGGCTTTTTAACCCCGGAGGCACCTGATGCTCTCTTCTCGTCTCCTTCCCTTCATCTTAGCTTCGTTGTGCCGCTCCCTTTAATCAACACCTCGCTCCATGTTTTACAAATTCCTTACTGCCAAGTTTGAGAAAGAGAAAAGAAGCGCCTGGTGTGATTTATTATTAGATAGGACCAGCGGGCTCCCCAGGTGTGGGCCCCTTTTCTATCACCGCCCAACAACCATTTGCTGTGGATCTCATACCAGACAAGATTGTTCTGGAATAGATTTGAAGAAATACCTTTAAATATCACCTTTCCTAATTGAAAAATACCGTGAAAAACTACTAATTTTGTGTGAAAAATAGCATAATATTTAGCCTTATATATTTTGGTGCAGTATTTTACGCAAACCAAGGTCTTAATCTTCAAGAAGTTGTCGGTCTTCATTATTTGAATGGAATTTTCTGGTTTCGTTTGTATATTACTTAACAACGCTGTGTTAAATGCAGAATTTTTTTCTCGTCTAATTTTAAGATACCCGGCCTGGAGGGAGAGAAGGCTATTACGAAAACCGTCAGGTTGCCCACTGTGTCTGCAGAACGTCACAACAGGCACTTCTCAATTACGCGCGCTCTTCTATACCACACGAGCGGTTTTGCTCAGCAAACAGATAAGAATGCTAGAACCTACACCAGCAGCCTCAAACACGTGGCTCGCCGGTTCATTCTACACGGTCCTTTCAGTAGCCTTATTCCAATTAGAATGTGGCCAGGTTTAGACTCAAAGACTTTCTCCGTTTACAATGGTTTGGATCAGGAGCCTGAAGACTCATAGATGTTCACTACTCCTGCACGGTAATGCATAAATCAACAGACGCAAAATTTCAGGAGATTTAAATACAGTAATCGCATCGAATTCTTATTTTTTATTAAAATATATGACACATTATTAATGGGGTTGTAATTTTAGATAAAATATATTTTTTGTGCTTAAAATGCCAAGCCGCTAAAGTTAAACTTAACAACTATCAGTTTCGCTTGCGCCTATTTCAATTTATGACCCCTGATTTTCACAATTATTTATTACGGTTATTCTATGATTTTGTGACATTGGTTTAGCTTAGAGTTCTTTGGGTATAGCCCAGCCACTAAATGATGACAATACTACGGATGTATAAAGTTACTGTATAAAGCAAGTTCTTGTCAAAATTTCTGCAAGGTTTAAAATATATAAACTTACAAAAAACACTATTCACCAACCAATGCACAAAGAGAGTTTTATCATCAATCGTAACACACTCCTACATGTTTCGACCCAGCAGGGTTGGTGATTAGTGTTTTATGTATGATAAAGTGCACGGACATGGAACATGTTAAATATAAGCTTACTTTTTCGTTTTATTGTCTTCAAGAAGCTAGAAGAGGTACTACTTAAAACAAGTACGTGAGAAGTACCCTGAGAGAACTCAAATCGATGGTAAATAATAAGAAAATATTATAATTAAACACAATCGTATTTGATTAATTTATGTGGTTTGATTCGTAACTTTTTGAATTAAGTCCAGGGGACAAAATCATTTTAGAAAAATTTGTGATCACTTGTATTCAAGAAATTTTCCTAAGTGATCTCAGCTTTTGGACCTGTCGGCTTTCCGGTTCGCTAAATTTATTGTGCTATGTAGGCCTCTTCATCAGTTCTTTTGTCTGTTCCATAGCGTCTCATCTGGTGTTTTGTATACGAAATATTCTGCGAGCTCCTTGCTGTTCCCTGATAACACCATCACAAAGCTTCCGCTCCTGTCTGTGTGTGTGTCCACCTGAATCTTCATTTTTAGGAAGGCATATACTACAGAAAGTAAGTGGGCAATATTAGATATTAAACTGATATTAGTATAAGATTAAAGTCGACTGCGGTGTGAGGACATGTAAGTAGTTTGGTAGATGTTACCAGCGTTTCGGAAGCACCAGCGGTTTTCATCATCAAGGCAGAAGAAAGACAATGATGAGTTTCTCTAAAACGCTGACCGCGGTCTAGCAAGCTCCCGGTGTCAAGCCAGAGGACTGCAGTCAAAGCTGTCAGTGTAGTGAGAATTCAGTTCCTACACTTGGGTGAACATTTCGCAACATCGTGTCTTCAAGTAGCTACTGCACCAGCGTGGTAAGCATGCTACTCTCTTAGACAGGTTGGCTTACAAGACGTCGTTTGAATATTTCCACAGAATTTCAGAAAATTTTGTCAGGCAACTTGTTAGTAAAATGAAAGAATAACAAAATGGCCATCCGAAATAATGCGTTGTGTTGAAAATAACTGGTGTGTTATAATAATAAAAGACGTCCGAAGTACTCGGAGAGAAGCGTGCCTCATAGCCACATTGATTATCACAAATCTCACAAGGGTTGATCTGGGGTCGAACCTGTGTCTCCGCAGTGACAGGTCAGCGATTACCCGCCAGAGTTATAGTACGAATATTGAAGCATGAAATTTGTTGTAAGTATTGGTGACTGCAGGTTTCCGCCGCGATGATAATCCTTTACCTTTCGACGCTGCGTAATATCTCAAAAGAGGGCAGACCCCGTGTATTATTTGCGATTTATGTTTGCATCTCAGAGTACACGCACCCCGTTTACAGTAGACGAGGCATTACGAATAACCATTCTGAAATAATTTGTAGCAGAAAAAACGGGCTGCCTGCCGGAGGCCTTGGGAAAGTAATAGAGGGCAGGATCAGATATATCGTATTCTTAAGCTAAGGGAAGGTCAAGTGGAGAAGAAACTGCAGGAAAATGAGAAGTAGAAGAAGAAAGAAATAATAGAAGATGGAAAAGTTGGTAATGATTTCTTCTGATTTCAAATACTTAAGCCAGAATGTTACACGACTCCGAATACAAGGCGACTTCCTCCTTCCCAATGGGGCATTTAAAAAAACCTCAGAAAATTCAGAATTTGCAATAAAAACATAAATAAAATTTCTGAGACGAAAACTTAGAACTAAAATGTTACAAGTAACTGACTTTAGGGGTGAGAAAAATCAACCTTATATCATGCCTTACTAGTAAGTATTTACAAAGAAAGATGTGTTCCTGTCGTGTTAATGTGAAATGCCGTAAGGTCTCACGTACGAGGAGGCCCCTACTCTTCTCTACGGCTAATTCAGACAAAAAACTCCCCCTACATTTGGGCTTATGTTGTGTGTGTGTGTGTGTGGGTGTGCGTGTTGTAAGCGAGTGTATAACATGAGTCTTCTTAGCGTAAGAGTGGTGGAGACAGCCTCCATGAGGAGCGGGCAGCGAATAGGCCCATATTGAATACACAGTCGCGATCACATGAAAAGTGGTGATTCTCGAGGTTACCTGTCAGAACTTGGATAAGAACTTTCCGCTGTAGAAAAATAATAATTTAATTGACTGAGAAGCTTCTAAGTTATAGTTTGCCGCCAAAAATAAGAGTCACTGTTGCGCTTTTGTGAATATGGCGATGAATATTAATCAGCTTATTCTTACAGTCAAAAATGTCTTGATCAGCTGAATTCGTGGGAGTTTATATATTGGCGAGTTTGATTTGAAGACGCTCCTGTGCGCGTTGATTGGTCGTTACTTGTCACGTGATAGTTACTTTTACAAAATGGCGTAAAATGTATATAATTTTATTATCGATGCATTTGCAAGTTGAACGCCTTTCATGGGTGTTTATATACAGAGGTACAGGGCTGATTACTTGGCGGAAAGGGGTGGTCAGTATTCGACACCTGCTAAGAAAGGTGACTACGATAAGAAAAAATTTCGCTTCCTCTGTGTTTTTTACTTAACCTCTTCCCCTGCACTATTATCAGAACAATGCCTCATAATTTCCTCTCTTTTTTTCACAACTCAAAGACATTAGACGCATTACTTGAACATATTCGCTGGACAAACTCAGGCGCTTTTGGTGTAATAAAACACTGGCTCGCTCCGAGTTGGTCATTGTCAGCACTTTACTACCAAAAGAGCTGATGACATAACACTTCTGTAATACGAAGATGAACTACAGGAAATAATACAACCCCTTCTACATTCTTTTTGACTCACATGGGGAAAAATATATCTCATTCGTCTTGACTTTATCACCCAAATAGTGTCCGGTGAGCAGTAAGGTTCAGCAACCTCCTCACTGCGGTTTCCTTCTAGTCTCTTGCTACCTTTTCCTCCTAAGACTACATACCTTCCTCAGCACCCTAATATTGAACACACTCAGCCCATTTTTCTCCTTCAAAGAGAAAAGAGTAGAAGGTCCATTTTTTAGGAGTAAAAATGTACTGATCAGTTGTTTAACACAAATTTGATATTGTGAGCGTTGTATGTTTAACAGAGAAAAAAGCTGGAGAACTTCGTATAGGCATTAGAATAAGTAGCAGGTGATTGCTGATACCGACATGGATATCACCTGTACTACCGTCCTTCAGCCCGTAATCTTGTTTATTACATTCATCTACCTTATTCGAAACACGTGTAATATTACTTTGGTAATTTCCGTTTTATTATTTTTGTAAAATTTTAATTTTATCTTTTGTTTCGCATGCCTGTGAAACTTGGCCTTTCAACGCAAGAGGTAATCACGCATTAAGCACAATGGTCCCTCTAAGCTGCACGGTTGAGCGGCCGCGCAGTAACTGAAATGCGCCCTCTCGCACACAGAATTATTGCCGCGCAGCTGCAATTTTTTTTTTTAAATTTTCGTTGTAAATATTCTTATTACGCATCTTACAAAAACTTTTAAAACACCGCGTTGTCGTCAGGTCGTTTAAAAATTTTCTGCTCAGAGCAGTAGCAGGTCCGCGCAGCTGTAAAAGAAAATTAGAGGTAACATTGATTAATGGTATTTTGAAAAAGGTTGCTGATGAGATTAATTAGATCCAAGGGACAGAAAATAATTGGAAGCTGAATAACCCTGCATGTTAGATTACTGCATAAATCCTATTTCGCAACAGAAAATATTAATGTGACGAAACAAGGAGGTTGTGTAGGACGGAGCGTGTAGCACCGACAGACATGTAGCGCATTTCATCTGCAATTGTGAAAGAATGCAGCGGGGGTGTGCACTCCGGATAGTGACAAGGTTTTGGCCTGGAATCTCCGAGGTACGAATCCCGGTACGAGAAAGGTATTTTAAAAGTTCAGACCAGTCCTGTGGCCCACACAGCCTCTTGTTTTGTGGATACCGGAATTTTTTCCGGGAATAAAACGGAGGGGCCTGAAGGTAAACACTAAAACCAAGCTAGTGATGAGGATGAGGTTAAGAATCAGTGGAGTTATACCTCTAATCCCCCTGCATGCCTTCGTCGCGTGGGCAGGGTAAACGTTAATCCTGAAAGACTAAGGAGGCCTATGTGGAGAGGAGGATATTATTAAATACTTAGAAGAAATAATATTAGTTCTGGGACTTGATTCTTTCGGTTGTTTATAGGGACCAGCTTTGGCACTTTACGGTCATGGTAATAAAAGTTCGGATTCCGTAAAAAGCGGGAAATTTCATGATTATTAGAGCGGCTACTATATTTTCTCATTTCGTGAAGTGAGTTAAGAAGGAGCTGGGCAGTGTGAGTAAGTATTCTTTTGATACTGGCTGAAAGCTCGGGGTTTGGACACAGGCGTTGGAGAGCTCCTCGTCTTCGTTAACAAAATGTACGTTGGGCTTATATGCGATTCAACCTGCGATTTATAGCGCGGTATTTGGACACAAATACTGAAACGTACTGATGTGACAGGAAGGGTTGACAAAATGTGGGATGCTTCAAGCAGGTATTCAACTGGGTACACTGATGTAAAGCGCGTGAATCAAAGCGTTGCCCTTGTGTGGGGATCAGGTCCGTGAACAGGCCAAGAACACGGCGGGTCCAGCGGCTCCCATTGCGGATGCTTGGAAGTGCGTACGTTTGTTATATAATTATCTATTGTACATATATTTCGTATAAATATTATGGGTGCGTAAGCATAAAAAATGCCTTTGTGAGGACCACAAAATGGACATTTTAATTACACAATGCGCTGTACAACATCGCACAAAACACTTGCATGTATATATATTTTTGAAAAAGAGTTGTTTTCAAGAACGGCGGTTCAACAGAGACAAGACGTGGATGCGGTATGGTGCAGCACGGTTTTTAGCAGACTGATCAGCACGTTTGCGTTCGATACTTTGCAGATTCCTAGTAAATGCATCGCGATTTGTAGTGAATGCATTACACACACTTGTACTTTCCTGGTTACGGATCTGGGTGAGATTCGAACCATTTATCACCAGGTTGCCAACAACAGTTCACGATTTCAGGCTTCCGCCGCGATGTTGATTAGGTCTGCACCCTTCTGAGGTATCATTCAGCGTCGAATTTTAATCCTTTACCGATGTCTCAGGACAACGTATCGGTCTCATCTTCAAGTGTCAAGAAGACTTCTTGACCTTTGAACATGGCACCAATATGTTTTCTCGAAACGTCGGTAAATTTCTAACATTCGACGCTGCGTAATAGCCCAGAAGGGGCCAAATCTAGTCAACCAAATTTGTAAGCGACGTTTTAAATCTCATTATACAGTTCTGTTCTTGTAACCGATACAGTATGCAAATAGCATGTCTGCAGCCGTGAACCTTCCAGAAATGCAATTCTTATAAATTAAAGAATAAATAAGATTACATAACACCAGCACTGCATAAATCATTTCCTCTGTATATTTGTGTGTCTTAGGTCTGTACCTACAGAAAGGAAACACAATAGTACAAGAATTAATATCACATTAGTTATTATTAGCGATTGGATACAGGTTTTCTTATTTGATTTCACAGCTCTGTTTCTCGGAATGGCTTCATGCAGTTCCAGGTTAATAATGGTGCCCCGCGGAGTGACAGCATGGTAGCGGCGGTCCAGTGAGAGGGGAAACCCACTTGGGGTGCCAGATGAGCCTGTCTTTGTTGACGTTTTGTTAATTACAATAAATATAGACATTTCTTTGTTTTGGTATTGCTTTCATCTTTCCTAGCATTATGCAGAGTGCGGACTGTGTGATTATCAGATCCTCACTTCTGGCTGGCGGCAGATGTGAACGCTATACCGCTGCAATTGTAAGTTCTCTTCCTATTGAAACAAAACTTTTACAGCAGAGATGTTAATTCTCTAGAACAGATTATCTTTCATGGCGCAACGAAATTTTAAGTATATATAAAATTATCTTAAACCCGATGTAGACTACGAGGATGTTAATGAAAAAGAAAATATGGCTTTTGTTGAATCGAAAAAGAATAAGGTGGAACTGATATGCTAGGAAATATTTTTAAGCCAAAGAAGTTCATGGTATTGTGTTACTGGAAGTACAAAGGAAGTGGAATGTTTTGGAACCCCGTCTTTTATGTGGAATCCTACAGTTCATTACTTTATTTGCAACAAATCACTATTATGCAACACTTGTTGCCTATTTACACAATATATTAATATAAAAATAATAATTACATTTATATAAATAAAATAATTGGGAGCATAATATCCTGTGTAAGCTTTAGTATACTTTAACATATAAGGTACACCACTTTAGAACATAAATTTTAGAAGTGTCTCTGGGGTTGCAACCAGGGTCGGTTTAGGACCTTTCAGGGCCCAATTAAGAATAAATTATGGAAAGAGGTGCCTACTGAACCGCACACCACAACTGATAATGCAGGCAGAGCAGTATAGGAATTTCTTTACAAAATATGTTTGACAAAACCTGAAATAAAATCAGGCTTTTCAGTGTCCCCGAAACCGTGGGGTCACATCCAGCCGCACTGTTTACAATTGTTTTAAAAAACGTGGGCTGGAAATACGCCTGTTCTGTCTACATAAACCAAGGCTTAATTCACTACACCATTCGGAGAGGTCTGTGCTTAAAGTATAGCGTGAAGGGGGTCAAGACATTCCAAAGCAATTTACTAGGGCAGCTGCACTTGCAGCACTAAGAATGGCGTAGCTGGCGCAGTGACTAGGCTACGGAATGCGAGCTCAAGAAGTCAGTGTTCAATTCCCGGTAGAGACAAGGACTGTGTCTGTTCTTCAACACGTCCAGACCCCTACTGGCTTTCATTCGGCTTGCTATGAGTAACTGAGGACGTATTCCAGTGTGCTAGGTGGGCAGGAAGCCAAGCTGATCATTTACATCTATTTAAGGCCGAGTTTAAGAATCAGGTGCGCTGTACTTCCATGTCTCCATATGCCTTCACGTCTTGCACAGCGGCAACATCAAATTAACTCTACGGGCATTTGAGGCATTAAATACTTTCCTAAAACATGTGTTGTCATTCCGATGAAGAAAGCATGGGTGTTCAGTATCATAATATAATCTTTTTTGCAGCGTCTCTTTTTTGTTGCCCAACAATTCCGATGTTATGTCTCTCTCAGTTTTCATATAAAATACAAGAACTATTATAAAACATACGCTGCAGATGTACCAGAAAGCGGTAATCCACAGCTTCGAACAACAGTAATATATTTTTGTTATATAAGCTCTGAATATCTAAAGTCATCAACCAGTGTAAGATGACAATGCACGTCCTTAAAGAATTGGTGTAACGAAATGAAAGACGCTCGGTGTGCAATTAGATGAAAACATGAAAATAAGCTGAGATCGTATAGTCATGAAAGGACGGTAGTGTTTCATTCCGGAAGAAAGAAAACTTCAAGCTGTTATTACAAATATTATGCTTAGTAGATAAATCTCCCTTTCTAAACATTTTTAAGTCCATAGCATGCACATTCGTTGAAATCTGGTATTGAAATACACCTCAGGAGATGCCATGTAAATTCATACTTCAATGGAAGTTTTGAGAGAGGGAATTGCTCAAAACTCTCAAATTTTCAACTGATAGGCCTATTCTAATATTGCTTTTTTTATAAGCTTCTATTATACCGCGTATTCATTATGTACAGTGTCCCCTAACAGGGCGTGTTAGTGTGGGGTCTCTGTGTGTTTGTTAAAGGTACAGCGCAGATGGTACAGTGACTCGCTATGGCGTGGACAGTCTGTGGATCTAATTGGAGTGGGGGCGAGACTTTACGTGCGGTGCAGATTAGCCCTGACGACTACAAAGCCTTCTGTAAAATGGGTATCTGGAATTTTCCGGGATTAAAGTAGCCGGAGCTTGGAGCTGACCATCCACCTCCTTTTAGGGCAGAGTTGCGAATGGGTAGAGCCTATAAATATAGGCCCCTTTTTTAAATGTTCCATAACCGTGCACTGAGCAGTTAGATACGATATCAAAACCAAATATACACATGAGTGTATGAGAGTATATAATACACACCGTATATCTCCTACATGTTTCGACCACTTATGCCACCATCTTCAGGAAGGTAAATTACAAAGACTACATAATCAAAACCTTACATAAGTTCTTGGAACCAATGTATATCTGTGCATTGGTTTCAAGAACTTATGTGACGTTTCTATGTATGTATTCTTTGTAATTTACCTCCTGAAGATGGTCGCATGGGTAGCCGAAACATATAGGAGGTATACGCTGTATATAATATATAGCTCAGCTCGGTTATGACGTCATGAAATGGACCGAATACTTTTTGTCGTTATAAACGGGTGTTGCTATAACCGATGAGTATAATTTTGTGGTCAACATTGAGGAATTAATTGGTATCACAGGATATTTGACGCTATAAACGGGGTGTCGCATAAACCGATGTCGTTATAACCTGTTTCGAGTGTACTTGCTTACACGTGTGTGTGTTTTGGTTTGATATCATACCTATGTCCCGTTTGATATCATACCTATGTCCCGTTTTATATCATACCTATGTCCCGTTTGATATCATACCTATGTCCCGTTTGATATCATACCTATGTCCCGTTTGCGCCTGTATAGGTATGTCATGGATTAATATTTACCTTAGTTTATTAAAAGAAGAATGCTGAAACTAACAAGCAAGAGTTCTAACTGCAGGGCGCAATCTTCATGCGGAGTGTAACTAATCGTTTGAAAACCTAAAGACATAAACCTAAGAAAAATAGTAATCTGAAATCGAAAAACTTTGTCCTCCTCGCGCCTGCAAATTAGTGATGATAAAACTTCGGATTTAGGGTGCAGGAAAAATGCCGTCTGAAGGCCCGGTTTAAAATTTTGTTCTTCTTATATCCGCAGATTGTTAACGATGAAGCATTAGGTGACTTGCCTTTAACTGTATCTTTGTAGCAAAACACGAAGTGACATGGTGATTGTCACTTCTTATTTGGAAATGAAAATAACCCACGTTGCAATAATTTACACTGTCATAACTCTAATGGAAATTTGACAGAACATACGTTAGAGAAGTGGAGAAGTACGTGACATTATGGCAACGTCCAGGCATTGTTAAGAATGTCGACACTGAGTCACCAAGGAGATAAATCATTCTAAGAAACCCGACAGTAAGGGCAGAAGGATGAGGCCACACAGATGGCTTGTTATGGCAGTATATGGCTGTTATAAAATACTCGAGAAACAGAGTGAATATATGCAGCAGTAATGTAATAGGTAATGAATACGGTTTCACGGTCGCTCAGTTTGAGGGAGGGACATGCCGCTCTGAACTCCTCTCTCCGCTTTTGGAATTTTACGCAACATTGACTCAGAATGGCGCCGTCCATCTCTGAGTATTTCAATGTTCGCTAGACATGTATTCTACATGCCACATTCAATTTCTTGTATAAGTTTTACTTTTGCGAAAACAGTTTCATATTTCTTTCAAAGATTTTTTCAGAAGATATCCCACGTTTAAGGCAAATTAGGAAAGAAACCCTCTGAACCACATAAATTAATAAATCTTTATGTTCCATACATATGTACAAAGTCACTTATAGAGAAGCCAGTCATCGCTGTGACAAGATTTCGCAGGCGAGCAAGCGTATCCTCGCCAATGCTGTCATTGTCTTGCGAGCAGAAAGAGATAGGGTAAGGGGAATATGACATAAAAAGTAACTTTCAAGGATCAGGAAAATCCTTTCAAGAATACGAATGTGCTTAAAAAAGGGGACAGAGAATCCATTCTCCCTTTCAGAGTGTGACCTTTTCATCACGGTGAAAGAATGCAGGCTCTGAAAGTTAAATGGTAATGGAGTGGGGGTGGGATTAAAAGAAAGTTTGAAGAGTGTTTTAACACCCGCACGACACGGAACAATGTGTGAAAGAAAAACCTCGGAATATAGAGGGAGGAGGAAACACTTTTCAGAAACAATGCCATTGTTCGTCACTTTTCATGAAAAGAACACAGCAGCTACTGCTGTTACGGTGTGTTTGGGAACAACCGCCTGCCGAATTGCCACCGGTGTTGGTTGATTCGAGTGTTTGCAAGCCTCACTATTGGTGACCCTCGCTTTTCTTTTCAAAATTCACTTTTATTATTTCAGAACAATCCTTATAGCTCTTCTGTTTTTTTTTTGGAAGGTGGGTTATGTTATTGTCGATGGATGTATGCAGTAGTTACTACAGTGTTTGTATGTGTGTCTGTGTGTGTGTGTGTCTGTGTGTGGTAATTTCGAAAAAATGAAACCACAATGGCTACAATACGGCCATCATTCTTTAATCGGAATTCGAGCCTTTCAGACATTACAAAGGAGAACATTTTCCCTTGGACTATGCTACTGGCTTGCTAGTTAAGTAATTTTTGCAGTGCACTAAAGGAATTCATTCCCTGGTTCAGGAATTCATTCTAGATTCTTTTTCGTATAAAGAAAGTCCACTAAAAACCCTCAAAATCGAGGGAAGGTAACCAAACAATATTCAACTTTGATTTAATTCTGAAGAGTATTAATACGGAATTCAAATATGGAGGGTACCCTTTAGTGCACTGAATTAGTGCCATCGGTTTTGAGCATACGACAAAAGACGTTCAACCAATTTTGGGTAAGATAGGACATTAAAAATCCATCACAGAGGAGAACATACAGTGTTGCGAAATATTACACATAAACATGCACATGAACCTGTTATTAAAATATAACTAAGCAAAGATAAGAGACATGCATTTTGGAACCTAAAACATCAGAATCCTGTGTCCGGCAGTTTAAGTGAGACAGTAGACAGAAAATTTCGTCCTAATTCTGATTTAGTGGGAATGTAACAGATACAACTGAACGAGGGTGCCTTTAAACAAACGTTCCCTCTAATTTTTTTACAGCTGTGCGGACCTGCTGCTGCTCTGAGCAGGATATTTTTACATGGCTTGACGACTGCGCGGCAATTTAAAAGTTTTTTGTAATATTCACAACAAGAACGTTTCCTATGAAAACTGAAAAATTCCAGTTGTGCGGGAACAATTCGGTTTGGGCGGGAGCAATTCAGTTACTGTGCGGCCGCGTACCGGCGCAGCATACAGGGAACATTGCTTTAAACCAGCAGGTGTGTATACAGTATACTTTAGAAATGGCAATGATATTTATCACTTACGTGTAAGTGTTCCTGTACATGGGCATAGGTGGGATAATAATATTAAAACTGAGCATAATAAATAGGTTAGCTTAGGAAGGTGTTGCTGAATTTGTCAGGCATAGGGTAGTGTTAGTGGCTGGATCTTCTGAATATGGAAATGAAGCCCAGGGTTTAATAAAATATGGGAAATTTCTTGGTGTGACTCCTAGACAGAGCTCCAGCCAAACAAAGATGTAACTTAGTCATGTAGGCAAAGAACTAACACTTGCATACCATAGTGTTCTGACTTTCAGTGGATTTGCTCTAAACTTGGGAACTACTGGATGTTCATATGTCTTACTAATCGCTTAAGTAAATATTTCCCACGTTATTTGCAGTAGAAACCTAAGGTTACAGCTAGATTTTATTGTAAGTAATTCCAGCATCGATTTGTGTTGAATACTTAAGTCATGAACATCTACATCTCAAATGATTTTCTTAGCATACTGAAGTGAATTTCTGTTGTAAAACAGTCTTTTGTAAATACCTCTGTGTATGTCGTACCTTACCTTGGTATTTTGTTACAATTTTAACACCTATAACTTAGCAAGAAAATACAGACATACATACACTACAGGCATGCTTTCATTTGTTGGCCTGCACTACACAGACCTTACATATGGAATGTTACGAAGGGCAGTGTAGTAGAGATGCAGTTCTATCTGGTAATATTCCCCTCTCTCTGTAACCAGGGTAGGAAAGTTTTGGCGCAGGGGTCTTCAAATCTTTTAGTGTATTTTCCAAAAACGAGGAAAATGCTTCTTAAGATAATTTTGTGGGTTGCAAAACCAAATACATATCAGCTCCCCGAAATCTGTATTTTGCTTAATGTTTGATGCAAACAGCCAATAAAAAGGGAGATGTGACTTTTTGGAGAATACAGAATAAACACACCAAAACGTGCTTCTCGAAACCGTATTTTTGTGTGTTAAAATTATAGAGACGCTCAGAGAATTTGAGATTATATCAGAAAAATCGGTAGTTCTCGAGATGCGTAGTATTGAAAATTATAAACAGAAGCTGGTTACTAATCTACTAACCTGCGTAATTAAGATATGGTGATTTGTATTTCTTGTATTGTATCTTTATAGGAGAGTGTTTAGTGCTTGAACGAATAAATGTTTTATTTAATGCGATTTATTCTTGACAACAATCGAGCGGTTGATGAGCAGTTACCGTAAACAGCCAATACTGTTAAATGCGAGGTCGTGAAAAATATAGAACAATATATATATGAGTATGTATAAAATACAATTATTAGAAAAATGCAATATATTAAGTAAACTTTATTAAATTATTATATTTTCTTAGTTTATTTCAGAGCTAGAGTGTTAGCTTAGTAAATGCTAACAAAGAACTTAATATATGTAGCAGATTCTGAATAGTTTCCTTTTTGCTTCTTGCAAGACTTTTATAGTGTCTTACACAAATCCTAGGATATGTTTTATTGATAGGAATGTAACGTAAATCTTAGTATCTCTTTTCGCATCACGATAAATATATTTTAGGGCTATTCGCCTCAGGTATCCAGTATTGCCTTAAACACATATGATGCAATAATTAAAGCCTTCAAGTATATAAAGGCAGTTACATGTTTGGAATGAAGCAAGAAGTCATGCTTTTCGCTGAAGTTTTCAGATTAGAATTCGTGTTTTCCTCTAATTTCTTCAATGCGTGTTTAAATGACCTGCCTATTTCCCCTTCCATTATTTGATTATTAACTCAATGGAGCAAGGTCTTTCTTGAGAAGCTAAGAGGTCTCCAGACAGTCAAGCATTTCACGGTGTTTTTTGAAACCCGGAAGTTCCTGACCGTAGTTACTGTATCCCGGTACTTGTCTCTTTCCTGAGCCAGGTGAACCCAGTCCACGTCCTACAGTGCTACTGCTTAATGGTAATTGTTAATGACATCAACCTATCCGTGTCTAGGTCATCCTGTCTCTACCTTTGTTGCAAACTTTTTAAAACACCTATCAGAAGTCCTATTTCCCCCAGAGTGTTGCACTCTACCTAACCTTGATTGGATAATTCAAACAATACGAGAATTTATTCGGAACAGAAGTTACGAACCCTTTTTATGTACCTTTCTCCAGTATCAATTATTCTTTAGGATCTTGTTGTAGAAACACTTGGTTTATGTTTTCCTCTTACTGTTACAGAACAGTTTCACACCCAGACAGAACAACAAAAAAAAAGATGCAGCTTTCCTCTTTTAATCCTTACAGTTTTAGGCAGCAAAGGAGAAGACAAAAGATTCTAGACTGAGTGAAAAGCAAGATTTATTCTATCTGAGTGTTACTGCTCTTAATTTCTTCTTGCATGCAGTTTTGATTTGTTGGTGTCTTTCTCAAATACTTGAAATTTGCCACATTTTAGAAGGATTTAACCTTTGTCTTTAGTTTTTTCGTCCTAAATTCTGTTTACATGTCATAAACCTGCACCCGGTTTGCTCGACATAGACTTATACAATATTGTTACGTTTACTGAAACATCGTAACAATTTTAATGTGTTCCATGTCCGTGCACTATATTATACAAAAAACGCTGATCACCAACAAATGCACTTAGAGAGATTTATCATCAATCGTAACACACTCCTACATATTTCGACCCTGCTGGGTCATCTTCAGGGGAACCTTTTTGTTATTGTTACACGAAGGTTACACTTTATAGTTGAGTGAGAATATGCTGTTGACTGTGTACTGTGTACTGGAGGAGTGAACCCTCAGCGGTCCTGGCCTGACAGGCCCTGACCGCGGAGAGTTCACGCCTCCAAAAGCAACGCAGTACACAGTCAACAGCACATTCTCACTCAACTGTAAAGTGCAACCCTAGTGTAACGGTAAGGGAAAGTTCTCCCTGAAGATGACCCAGCAGGGCCGAAACATGTAGGAGTGTTACGATTGATGATAAAACACTCTTTGTGCATCGTAACAATATTATCGGTAGGTACCAAGCAAGAATTTCTTCTTTAGCTTTCTCCAGTCTCCCCCTGTGTCCACCCTCTTGCTTCCAAATATTCTACTCACGATTCTCCTTTCTAACACGATTAATCAATGTTTTCCAAAAAATTCACCTCCTTAGGAAACATCAGTAAGGGTAAAACTTCATATATTGCGTATGTAACCAGATTAGTCCGTTTAATTTAACGTGCAATAAAGAGCTATGCTGTTACCGAAGTTGGATATCCATGTCTCGTAAAAGTTATCCATATTCCTTGCAAAAAGTTGACTGTATATTATATAATCCTACAAACTGCAGCACCCAGCAGTCGGCTACGGTATAAGCATCCACGGAAAACATAGGGCTATAACTACCTTAGAAAGGAGATTATAGTAGTGACAAAAAGTTTGTGTTGAGTTAATATAAAATTATAAAGAAATGTAACAAATCTGTAATTAATCTACGTTTCATGCCTTTTTACACTATTTTAATTAATATTGTATTTTAACTCTATATACGCACATCTTTGACAGGATTTGTTTTAAGCGTATTCCTTTGTAAATTACTTCCCTGAGGTTGGACTGTAGAGGACGAAACAAGTAGGAGAAGCACCACAGAATGACAAGTGGTTATTTATGGTTACATGTGCAGTGTGTTAGATTAAATGCTGTATGATCTATAGTACAGTTATTTGTTATGGGCACTATAGAAGGTACTTGACTGAGTGATGGCATTCATGCTGTGGAAGTTGTTGATAAGTGAAAATGTTATTAAGGAGAGGCCATTGGTGCCTCTCGCATGAAGTTTAGAATGACGACGATGATGATAGTAAAATGATAATCATGATGATGATGATGATGATGACGACGACGACGACGAAGTAGGATTTTGTAAAAATTCATATTGCTTCCATGCGTGCTACATGCTCGCCCGTCTCAATATCCTTAATTATCCTAACATTATTGCCACTGGATTAGATTTTAAACCATATAATCACACTGATGTGCCACTAGACGTATCCTGAAGGATGTGAACGAACGCGTGTGTAGCTGTGAACTGACGTACGGATGGATGTAATTTGGTTGAATTTATTGTTTTCGCCTACTGCTGCATGTTTTTCTTACCACCTGCTGCACACGCCGTCTCCATGTTAAACTACTACATTTTCTTCACCCTTCCTGTTGTAATTCGATGTTGAAAGCATCAATTTATATCAAATAAAAAAAACTTTATAACTCACCAGGGGCGCCGGACAGGTAAGAAATGTACGAGTATTAATGTGTCATTATGTCTTGTATCTCTTCCAGTGTTTATTTACAGTGTTAGTGTACCTTAGTGTTGGATTGCAAAAACGCGCTTATGAAATTTGTCGCTTAACTCCCTGACATGTGGAGCGCGAAGCTATAGCTGTAGGAAAGGGGAGCCGTTCTATTTACATTTGTTGCAAGAAGAAATGCTGGGTTATATTTTGTTAGTGTTTTGTTTAGCTTCTATGCGTGAAATGGCAAGCTGGTTTTACCGGAGCAAGGGAAGGCGTCAGACAGAGGCAGTTCATTTCAGTTAGGTAGGCTAATGCGAGATTTGGGTTTGTAGTTGCTTTGTTGATGAAATTTCAAACATTCTGGGATGTTAGGGAGCCTTAATAGGTAATTATTTACAAATACCTCGGATAAATATGCTTTGTTCCTCTTTAGGTTGTAGGATTACTATCCTCGCAAACTTCCATTAGAATAAAATAAATAATTGGCAGAACCCTTTCGGTCCAGTTGTATGTAGGCCTTTTACAGGTCCTTTATGTCCCTTAAGTTGAACCCCAAGTCATGGGAGCCTTGTCCCTTTCATAAAGTTCCATATGGCCCCCAAAATTTGAATTCTGGCGTCCTCAGGGTCCAGAAAAAGGAACACACATAGATAGGTCCGAGTGTCTCCAGTGCTTCACACTCACACAGAACACGAGCTGAGGTCTCCTCTGCCCTGCATCTCCTACACAAGAGACTCTAAATCAGTCCCGTTATGTAGAAGTGTCTTCTGAGGGTGTTATGTCCGGTACGAAGACCAGTAACTACCCTGGGTTGCGCTCTGTTCAAGGACGGTAGCGTAGTATTAGCAACAGGAATGCGGCCACCAACTTCTGTTACAATTTAGTCATTCTTTCATCCTTACTTATTTCCCACTTTTAATTTTCTCTTTCGACCATAAAACACATCTGGTCACGTTACTTATTTCTCGTTCGCGAGAGTATTGTTTGCAAAGTAAAAGAGGAAAGCCTTAAGTGGAAAAGACATCTCTTTCCACTCTCTGTTTGTCAGTCGGCGACAGAGCATACAAAACTGAAACGCTTGTTAGGTTCTTATAAAATTCTGTATAGAAACTCTTCACGACAGACACCCAGCTAGCATTAGTTTCGTGAAAATCCTCGCAGTGTCAGTTGAAATTTCTTTACCTTTAAGAGAAAATATCGTTATATAAGTTGCGGATCTTTGCAGGATGTACTTCACAGAACCCAAGGCGAGCCACTGGCCGCTAAATTACTTCTCCTTGCTTGTGTGCGGAGATGAATGTCCGAAACCTGTCGACTCCCCACTCATGCAAGGTACATTTAGATAATTCACGGCCAGCTTTGGCGGCTGATGGAGAAGGACCTTCCGTAGTCTTTCCTCAAACACTCGCACTACAGCTTGTCTGCTTTCAGATAACGTAGGAAGATACATCAAGCATCACACAGAAGATATTTCCTGTAACCAATAGCCATGATATGAGGCCTAATTACCAATGATCGAGCAAGCTGGTGTGAAATAACATTGGCCTAGGGGCATCATGAGAGAAGCAGATAGGTGAATTTTTCTAAACACACTGTCAGTTCTTAGCGTTGTTGTTATGCGTATGAAATATGAGTAGGTCTACGGAACGTTGGTGGAATAACATGAAAATACAGAAATGTGTGGCGAAATCATGTTACCGGCTACATACTTCATGTTCTCCACTATTTTTCGTAAATTCCTCAATAAGAATATCGTAACCCCATGCTAGAAGAGAAATTCACTCTTTGCTTCAAAATTCTTTATATTAACATCTGTAGTATCATTTCTCTGGTTCCTCTGCATAATTTCTTTGAAACTGTCGGCTATTATAATCTATTCCGTAGAAGTCTATTGCAGCTCAAAAATCTAGACTTATTTCCCTGTAGGGTTGTTACTAAACTAATACACACAGCGTACAATTTTAATGTGGATTTGCTTTTCCTAATATGGCCGTTCTTCCTAAAGATGCATATTCCTATAAAAAAGAGGAAAAGCTGGAGAATGTCCAATGGGTGAATAAGTTTAGTACTTATCACCACTTTAATATTATTCCCACGTTTATTTAGATCGGTCAGTAAAATTTTCCTGTACAAAGCACAAGGATTTCGATTTCTTGTAGGGTAGGATTTTCTTCTTCGCTGAAATTCATATGCTTCTTCTGGGACGTCCAGGCTCCAATCCAGTCGCTGCCGTTGAAAATTTCTTCGTGGAGCAGCAAGTGGACCGAAGAGCTGGCAGTTTACATCTGTGCGGGCGGTCTTTACGCCTTCAGGACATGATATCAAGACGCGGCCAAGTGTTTGTTTTTTACGTAAACGTAACTTGATTAGCAACTAAAATAATAGGCGAGTTATGTTTTGTGTTACAATTCAGTTTTTAGGCACTTTCTAAAAATTGATAAAAGCGACTATTGGATTCGTCATATCTGTTCACCTGTTTGTCTTTCCGCATGGAAAACCCCGGTTCCCACTGGACATATTTTCATGAAAATTATTATTTGCGGATTTTTCGAAATTCTGTCGAGAAAATTGAAGTTTCATTAAAATCTGACAAGAACAACAGTTACTTTACATAAAGACATGTATATTTATGATCATATCTCGCTCAGTTCTTCTTATAATGAGAAATGTTTCAGACAAAAGCTGCAGAGAAAATCAAAACTCACATTTTACTTTCAATAACTTTCTTCCGAAAGACGTGCCATTTATGAGATAATGTGGAAAAACTTTGTAGGGCCGGACAGGCCACAGATGACAATATAATATGGCGCATGCGCTTTCCATGCTGGATAACTAGGGCTGCAGACACACACACAGAATACGTAATACTTTTTCTTTCCACAGCGACAATATTTTCGCAAACTCCCTTCAATGTTGCCTTATACATACGTTGCAACTCTTTCTAAATTCTGTTCTATTTCTCAGCTACATTTGAATTTTCAACCATAGTTTCATTAAATATGTCCCACCGTCTTTCCTTTTCTCAGTCTCTGTTGAAGTTCGCAATTTAGTTTATATTTAATGTGTTCCATGTCCGTGCACTCTATCACATAAAATAATATTCACCAACTAATGCACCAAAATACATAAATCTTTATTCGTAGAAATCTCCTATATGTTTCGACCCTGCTGGGTCATCTTCATCTTCATCTTCAGTCTGTTACGCTGTTGGATGCACTTATACAGTTATGTGAGAATGTGTAACCCTGACCGCGGACAGCACAAGACACCTCACAAGGGAGGATGAAAGCAAAGGCGCATTCTCACATAACTGTATAAGTGCATCCAACAGTGTAACAGACTATTCTCCCTGAAGATGACCCAGCAGGGTCGAAACATATAGGAGGTTTTTACGAATAAAGATTGTATGTATTTTGGTGCATTAGTTGGCGAATATTATTTTATTTTATTTTATTTTATATTGTTAGAAAATATTATTTGTGATCTCTTACGGACTCTGTGCCCTGAATGAACGTGCTGTACTGACATTCATGTTACACACAGACAGTGTCTAGCTTTCGGATCTCTCGACCCACATTAAACTGAAAATATGTCACCTCCACAGACGTTTGTATATAGCGCACTATGAAACTTTAACATTTCATTTGTAACATCATATTTTATTTGTAAGATAATTTTAATACTGTTTTACCCTTATATCTAATTACAGAGTGATCTTACAATATTGACACTGTGTATTGATAGACTCCAATATGTACCACCTTAGAACATACGTGAGGCTGCTTGCAATATATGCTGTATAATTGTGTTTATGAAGTTTGTAGTTCCCTGAAGATGACCATATCCAGTGGTCGAAACATGTAGGAGCAGTCAATAACAAAATTTTGTAAACCAAAGAGGAAGTGAAGTTTTGTGTGTATTGGACAGTTGCAAGGAAGGTAATACTGAATGCCTATATCCTTTGATAAACCACACCGCACAGTCTCATGATGCTCGGCTCGTGAGAAGTTAATATGACGCGGGCCAGAAATTGGAAAGAATAGTTGACAGAGAAATATAAATCACGAAGTATTTATTACTGTCTCGCAAAATCTTCACTAACCATGTTTATGGTATTTAGATTTTCTTTAGTGGGAGGGACCAATAAATCCGATGATAACATGGACCATGTTAGCCCATGCCTTTACGCGTTGCACAGGTGTCGAACTTTTCTCTCACACTGAAAAAGACCCGAATTGCTGTGAATTGTGAAGTCCTATGAATTTCCTCAGTACGTAATTTTGGGCTGCCCTCTGTTATGTTTTCTGTCCTCAGTCCAAAGACACTTTACGTACTTTTTCCTCAAAACATCCTCAACCACAGCCTACCCTTGAAGTGATATACGGAGTTTCAGACCAATACCACATACCGTGTCAGCCTAAGATTAGAGTTTTTGAAAATATAATCTTTAGGCTTCCAGACCGAAGAGCTTATATGCAATATTTTGTGAAAATATGAGTGACGGATATAAGGGCTTAAAGTTATTTTTCTTATTGTCTGCAGTGTCTGGAGTTTTAAGTCCGGCAAGCGCTTAGGTAAGGTGCCGCGTTTCCCCGACCAAATCAGAACATATACTGTTTTTCTATAGCGCAACAACCCAACTATGTCTTATGCCGCCTCATTTTTGAAGTCTCTGAATCACACAAAATTACATACATTCGCCCAGTAGGACTCCGGAAGAGTTATAACCTAGTAGCAGCAGCCGCTACCTACACATCACACAACAAGCAGACGAGATGAACATCCATGAACCCTGCGGGATTCGAACCCAAGGTCACGTCAATGGAGCAGCCACTGACCTCTGACTTAAACAGCACGGTTACCGGAATTGGCACCTGTGTACTTACAAAAGCAAAATAAATCTTTTTTGCCTGGGATTTAGTTCCGTAGACGTTTGTTTTACCGCTGGAAATAACCCGACTCACATTACATAAAAATGAAGACCTGAAATTTAAAAGTCCCACCCTAAGTTGGAGCAGGTACCTATGTAGATGGGAAGAAGGCTGGCTGGTTACATTGCTTTGATCCGCAGGCTGTCTGTGCTCTGTGTTTGGCGGACAGCCCTCATACCGCAGCAGTTGCCTCGAGTGTCAGCTATCATCAGATTTCATCCTGATCCGGCCTGCAAATTACAAGGGACGTGGGATCAAGGCATTGTATAATAGAAGCCAAGCCGTGTACTTTAACAAACACTAATTTATCTAGGTAAACGTACGTCGCTTTTCTTTTTTACCGTCGGTTGATTAGGTTAACCTCTTTACCCATAACTACATGATGCCTGAGAACGAATTTTTAACAACACAGATAAGAGGAAAAGTAATTTTTCTGCAGTTTAAGCACGGCCAATAGCTCACAAGTGTCTGGTTCCCTAATGCACAAAATATATTCAATGCTAAACCAGAACACGGAGTCTTCTCACCTCCCACATCCTGGGTCAAAACTTTCCTTTAAAAGCATACAGTGTGTTCTTTCTTGGGTGTAAAGCAACCTGAATGTGCAAATTCTTAATATTTATGTCTCTGTAAGACGAAAGTTAAGAATAAGCGGAGATTAACACCACCACCATCTCCTCACCCTTCTACGTCCTTGAGCTATGAAGATGTAACACAAAGCAGAATTTACCCCTAAACTTTTGTCTTCTGTGTTGTACCACCAAGGGCGCGGTTACTGACGTCACGGCAGATCCTTCCGAATCCACGGCACCCACACACATGACAGAGAGCACACACCAGTTTGTAGCGCCCTGAAATTTGGATATCCTGCGAGTATATTTCTCTCTTCAAGAAGAACCACCTGTTATTCAGAGAGAGCTACATGTTGCCGTCGTTTAGATCATCCTGGGGCCATCAACACAATATTTTAAACTAAGGTAAAATAAAATACATATTCACCATATGGTTTCACTCTATGTGATCCCATAAGTTTATAAAATGTATTACAACATGAAATTGCTATATATTGTCATTTGTACCCGACGGTTGTAAAATTAGTGCAGGTCTTGTTAAGATGTACAATGTTAAATTTAATATATTGAAATGTAAGATACAATTACTGAATTATATATATATATACATATATTAGAAGCGAGGCGTCGGTTACATAATACGAGTATACTGTAGAGCTGATGGAATTATATGTATGTATGTATGTATGTATGTATGTATGTATGTATGTATGTATGTATGTATGTATGTATGTATGTATGTATGTACGTATGTATGTATGTATGTACGTATGTACGCATGCATGCATGAATGTATGTATGTATGTACGTATGTATGTATGTATGTATGTATGTATGTATGTATGTATGTATGTACGTATGCATGCATGTATGTATGTATGTATGTATGTATGTATGTATGTATGTATGTATGTATGTATGTATGTATGTATGTACGTATGTATGCATGCGTGCATGCATGCATGTATGTATGTATGTATGTATGTATGTATGTATGTACGTATGTATGTATGTATGTATGTATGTATGTATGTATGTATGTACGTACGTACGTACGTACGTATGCATATATGTATGTATGTACGTATGTATGTATGTATGTATGTATGTATGTATGTACGTACGTATGCATGTATGTATGTATGTACGTACGTATGTATGTATGTATGTATGTATGTATGTATGTATGTATGTATGTATGTATGTATGTATGTATGTATGTATGTATGTATGTATGTATGTACGTACGTATGCATGTATGTATGTATGTATGTACGTACGTATGTGTGTATGTATGTATATATGTATGTATGTATGTATGTATGTATATCACCCCAGAGGGTGAAGCTGGCGGCATGAATTCTTGGATGTTTTTATTTATGCCATACATGTGAATTTTCCTTGAACTGCTTCATCTGATTATTTTATGGCTTTATGTGAATTTCCCTTTGGTATGCAGAGTATTGTGACAGTGTCGGCGTGTTGGCTGTTCCCGCAGCGCCTGCCAGCTCATGACTCTATATTAACCAGTCCACGAGATAGGATTTGCGGAACGCCAAGAGTTTTGTGTGTCCTGCCAGTGTGGAAGGTAACTACTCGAAATTGACTTTTCATCGTCCCACGTGACACAAAACCAACTTGACTGGCTTACACAAGAATAAGTGTGCCCTTGATAGGCAACAAGCAGTAATCCCATTATTTGCAGAGCTTTGTGATGTGGTAAAGCCACCCGCTAGGAAGCACAAAGCACCTTGTAGCTGTCACAGACTTGACACTTGTCAAAACTTACGGGATTGGGGTACTCGCTTGAGTTGTCATCCTTTGTTAGTAGACGTTCAGCTGTCAGGTGTTCAGACGGCTATACTGTCAGGCTTCACGGAATATAAGCCAGTGTGCCTCAACATTAGCTACGTGTCGCCAGACGTGATTATCATACCGGAAGTTTGTATTGATAACTGGGTAAAGAACAATTTGCATCTTACACAGGCAATGTTCCCTCCAAGCTGCGCTGGTGCGCGGCCGCTCAGTAACTGAAATGCTCCTGCACTCGATGCACTGTTGCGGCGCAGCTGGAATTTTTCAGTTTTCATTGTAAATGTTCTTATTATGCATCTACAGGAAACATTTAAAATGTTACGCAGTCATCAGGTCGCATAAAATGTTTCTGCTCACAGCAATAGCAGGTCCGCAAAGCTGTAAAAAAATTAGAGGGACATTGTACAGAGGTAAAAAGGTAAAACAGTCCCATTACAGGCCCCAACAGGCCCACAGGGTTCCAGGAGGTCAAGGATCCCAGATTTCTAAACAGTCAGCACATGAAAGTGGTAGGTTGTCAGCCCTACGCACCGGCCGCCTTTACCCCCCAGGAAATATTCTTGGTACTAATATTCTGTTAGAGGCTGAGTCGACCCCAGGGCCAGAGTGCGACCAATGAAAAAATCCACCGACATCATCGGGAATCGAACCTGCGACCTGCCGGTTTGTAGCGCAGTGCCTCAACCAACTTCGCCACCGAGGCACCGAGGTTGCATTAAAACTTAAAGTCTGTAAAAGTAGAACTGCTATACTGACACTACTTTCGTAAAGCTTTGTTTGAAGTCTATTTTATTTACTCCTACTCTTTCAGATCTATGACAATCTTTAAAAACGTTTATAATAAAATTTTATATAATTATTACAGAATCATGTTAAAATGTCCACAACTCGTGTTTATATGACAACTCTTGCGAGTTTTAGTTTTCGTAGTGGCGTGGATGGGATAACCATTTTTCTGGAATATGACGCCACGTCACTGGATATTATTTTCCAGCGTTTCGAGAACAAGGTATTGTTTTTGCCTTCAGGGATAGAAATGTATATTTTTACCACGCTTCGACCCTTGAAGAGGAGGCCACACACTTTCCTCGAAAAGTAGTGGGAACAAAATGCCCAGTTTTGCAGCATCCTACCCCAGAAGAACGGATAGCTCAATATATATTCTGATAAAAGTGTTAAGTCTGAAAAGTTTTGTGTTGATTAATAAATCTTAAATTATGTGAATTAATTGATTCTTTAATAGATGTGGTTGCGAATATTTAATTTTTTGGTGCCTAATAAATAGGACTGCTTTGAATGCGTCAGAAATTTTTACGGAGTTGAAATTTTTAAATATCTACTTTCTTCAAAATAATTCTATATCGGAAGACATACAAATAATATGATTAATAAGCAAGTCTGAAAGAGAATTCTGTTCTAATTGGTGTTCCCATGATGTAAAAGGAATCTGAAATGGGTCCCTGTCGAGTGTCTAATATTTTAGCCCTTACGATGCCTTAAATAATAATAGAAAGCATACGCAGAACAAAATTTTCTTTTCCGCTTCTTATATTATTTATATATTTTCAGACCAAAACAGCTCTCTCTTGTACGTAGCAACGAAAAGCAAAACAGATAACGGAAGATTTTTGACAGAATGAAAGCAATTTTGCCGACTCTGTTGAATTGTCTGCTAATCACTTCTCAGCAGCAAACCCTGCTTAGTGCAACACCAATACAAGAGTTAGCTTACCAGGCCGAAGCATGACCCTGAAGTCCGAGCAGCTAGCTATGCTTTTGCCTAATTTCGGCAACTGTAAATAGCTAGCATAAAATTATATCAAATCTCAACTGAAAATTAAAAATAAACTTAGGCAAGAATGCCTAAGCTCGGAAAAAATTCTGGAAATATAACTACAAATTTGGCTACAAAAACAGCCAACTTGATACACTAACAACATGCAATACGAGGTGCTGCAACTTAAAAAATGTGTCGTGAAAAGTTTGAAACTGTTATATCGGTTCAGTTATAAGTTCGTTTGCTGCAATATTTAGAATTTAAATCCAACCGAAATTTTTAGAGATAAAGAAATACGTATTAATTTTCCTCAGCATTAAACTAAGAATTTATAGTGAGTCATGTACATTTGTATCGTTGTGTTCTGAAATTTGATTTGGTTTGGGATTCTTGTAATACCACCTATGGCATTCCTAGTAAGTATGCAGTTATCATAAAAGGTCTTCGCTTTTCGGAGCTCGGGTTTGAGAAACGCAGCTTTGTGTACAGGCAAGAGCCGAAATATTCTGATAAGCGATCTGTTCCATCACCACTTTCTGTAACTAGACATTTATCAGAAGTGGAAATTTATGACGCGGCAGAAATTGCAAGGCCGCTGAAGGCGGAGGACGTGGGCGGAAGAAGTGTAAAACGGTGCTGAGCCATAAGGGACAGACACTTGTCTAATTTGCGAAACACTTTTATGTTTTATGCAAGCCAGTGACGTTCTTATGATTATATTTATTTGTTTTTATTTTTCTTAAGAACGTGTTACTTGATATCTTCGCTCCGCTGAGATTTTATGCAGTGTAGATTGGTAAGTAGATATCGACGTTTTGGGAAAACCTATTGGTCCCATCTTCAAAGGTTAAGAAATCAAAGTTGTCCCGAAACGTCTGTAACTAACTACCAATTAACTCCGCATAACATCCCAGAGGAGAGGAAACCTCATTTATACCGCGGCGGAAGCCTGAATGCGCGCAACGTATTACTTAAACGCAGAATTTTTTATGTTAAAGATGTGAGATGTAATTTTAAAATTTCGCCGATTTGCCGTTTTTACGATCATTGTCTTAGACAATGCGAAGATATGGTTATTTAGTATATGACTGTGACAAATGTCATGTGTTAGGCTCCAATATTTGTTGCCAGTAAAACGAAGGCTCAACAAATTTACATACGTTCGCCATATTTTTATTTTATATTTTACAAACATGCTACCATAATTCAATAAAATCCTCTCGGACAGACAGCCGCGTCAAAGTGTGAAATTCTTCCAACTTCTCAGGGACTGACTCTGCCCTTTTCTTCAGGGTGCTGCCCTGAAGATGGGGACACAGTCAGCACCCTGAAGGTGAGGACAGAGTCAGTCCCTGAAGGTGAGGACAGAGTCAGTCCCTGAAGGTGAGGACAGAGTCAGTCCCTGAATGTTTGGAAAAATTTCATACTTTGACTCGTCTGTGTGTCCGAGAGGATTTTATTGAATTTTGTGGCCGCGAAAGCTTCAAGACATATATACTACCATAACAAATGTTGCGATATATGACCAAATACCACCTCATGACTCTAAAATAACGGGCGCTATTGTCGATCCCACCAAAAGACTTTACCGGACCATCATGTTGTTAGGGATATTGCTGATTGTAGAGAAGGAGTAAGAATGACAATAGAGAATCTTCCAATAACGTAAGGTCCATGCCATCAAGTTTCAGGAATATCCGTCAACAGGCACAATATTTGATACTGGATGTTGTCCCCGGAATCTGAGAAGCGCACAGTGAGTCAGACATACGGACACAAACTTATTCAGATATCGCTGAGCCCCCACAAGCCTACCCGCCTTATTTCAATGGAAGGAGTTAAGTATTATGGAGAAATATTATTTTTTGGATATGAGCATGATGGAAGTGATTAGCCCAATGACAAGGCTGTGATTATAGATAAGTTTTGCTTATCTAATATGGACATAACTTATTCCTACAATTTCCTCCGTATCTCCTCGTATATTTTGGAGGTCTGAAAACAACAGACCTGATTTAATACATACAAGAAATAGACTGTGGAAAAATGATTGAAGATGAAAACAGGTTTCAGTTCTTTTCAAGAAGCCCCGAAATTTATCTCCGAAAGGCGATATATTTCTTACATGTGTTTGGGTCAGACAGATTCTAGATAGACACAGAACTTGTATTAAGCGAATAGGATTCAGTGCAGAACTTAGTAATTATTTTAACATGATGTCCGATAGAGTTTTTAAGCGAACCTGTACTGTCTTGGGCTTTGAGGCTAAATCTGTAGCTCAGTGAATAACGTACACACTGTGGGAAGATGCAGTGTTTTGGAATCTGCAATTTGGTTGAGCTGTTAGACATTCTGCGAGATTACGTTGCAAGTTTTCTTCGTTATGTGCTTAGGTTTGTCATTTAACTGTTTAAATTCGAATGGTAAGCAAGTGTACTACTTACCGCAATATTAAAACTCTGCGATTTGCGCACAAATTTTATTTATGACTTTTGTATGCTTCATGCGCTCAACACCAATTTTTCCCTCCAAAAGGCACTGGCGTTTGTAATGGACATCAGTCTTCTTCCCAGTGATGTAGGAACTAAATTGTTCTATGTAACTTAAGGGAGTTTGAGGTTTTGAGGTCCGAATCTCTTTGATTAATTATGAACAGTAATAATACTGGAAGCTTTCAACATGCCCTACTTATATATCAATAACGTTAAAATGCAATAATTTTGTATATTGAGAAACAAGGTGTACTTGTGACACAAAGGAATAATTTACCTACGTTGTCATTTTACGATTTTCACTAATTTTCTCTCTATCAAGATTTATAATTTATGAAAGGAAATGAAGAAGTGTGCTTGCACAGCACATTCACGCTTTGTTACATTATGGCAAACACTACACTGCTTTGCGCTGTGAAGGCAGCCTGTAAATTGCGGTCAGTACATACTCATGCAGGTCACACCCAGAAATTTCACTTGGGTGGGGGGTCTGACCATAGGGCTACAAAAAATTTATGTCTGATTTTGAAGTTATGTTATAAATTTCATGTAAGTGTAACTGTTATATCCCACGGTTTGCACTTGCGTATGTACGATATATATATGTAGTATATATATATAGTATATATATATATGCGTATTCCGTGAGTCTCTCAAATGATTTAAATTAAATGCCCAATTTTTTTTTATTTCATCTAAGACATCCTAAGTTTCTTTATTTTAATTCTCAGAATTCTAATGCACTAGTCATCAGCTGATTTCAATGGCTGATTTCGTCTAACAGATAAATCAAGTAAACGGTTTAACCTTATCCTGCCTACAAAATATGTCTTTTTGAAATTTCGAATTTTGAGGTTGCTGCAGCCCGGCAGCCCCCCGTCCTTGGGTGCACGCCTGCTGTCATGAGTGGCTTATAATCCTTAGACTATCTTGTAATTACTCCAGTGTGCGGAAGTGTGGAAAGGGTGAGTTCACTTTAACCCTTTAAAGACGAAGCGTATCTGCTTTATATAAGGACTCAGTGCGTACCGCGCAGTAAACACTCTCCACTTCGGTTATAAAAACCAATCTCTTAATGTTTTATAGGGCAAAAGTTGCTGTTTGTTCTGAGATCCGTACAAAACACATAAACGCAATGTGGGCACCACGTAGAATTTTTCAATGTTAAACCTGTTGGTACGTAAAGTTACCGCTAGGGTTTAAAAGGTTAAGAGAGGTAACACCATTAACACTAGTGGTGTACGTGCAAATGTATTCGTCTATACACAAAAAGACAAAAATAAACCTACTGTGTCTGGTTGAAGACTATGCGTAGGAACAGAAGCATGATACAAACACACTTTCTATGTGTGTGTCAAATGAAACAAGTAGAAAGGTCGTGAAGTGTTGATATATACAAGAGTCATTTAATACGTAAAGTTATGGAATTTCTCTACTTCCTTTGTTGCATTTTACTTTTAAGCTCCTGAAATAACGCGTAGCTCTCAGGCTTGACGTCACATACCACGTGGTAACAATAAAGAACGCACGGTGTTTTTGCAAGTAACGTTATCTTCCTTTGAACGCAAACGAGAGCACGTTAATTTCAAATGAAATGCTTGGACGAAACTGACATGTTAAGAGAATAAATACTAGCAGGCGTGGTCCGCATGTCGATCTTCAGACAGAGTTTCCAAAATGCAGACCGTAGCCTGAATGCTTCGGCAAATAATCTGATTTATGTCATATAAGAGGAAGTCACAATTACGACAATTGATTAGAGCCCAACTCCCTTCTTTAATTAAACCTAATGAAATACATTCCGTCTGACTCGGAACGGTAGGGAAGCCTTGGAGTTCAAGACTTCTGGGAGCCTCTTTAAGCACAAAAGTTTTGAGACTTACCCCGAGAATCTCTAAACCCAAAGTTCTTTTCCCACCCTAGACCTCAGTAGGAAACACATGCCTCGCTCGAACTGGTTAACTGGATCATGACGTCGATATCTTCCAGCCTATCAGATATGAACTGCCTTCTCCGCGCCTAACAGAGGGATCTGAGGCCTATGTGTGAGGAAACATTTGCGAAGATCCATTAAAATCGTAAGCTGCAGGAAAGCTCAACACAGCGACATATAAAGCTCAACACAGCGCTATATAAAGCTCAACACAGCGCTATATAAAGCTCAACACAGCGCTATATAAAGCTCATCACAGCGCTATATAAAGCGAAGTGTGTGCGCGGGGAAGGCCACGGTTTGTCAGACTTCCTTCGGCTGATCTCCGGTCGTGCTGTGCTTCCCAGTAATTCAGTCAAGCGCTTTCCTCAAGCCAGCACGAACACATTCTTCATGTTCTTCAATAAGCCATCCTTGTTTGCTTTTGGTTAGATTACTACTCTACAATACTCATTTACCTTTTACTCAGTGATTTAGTCTGCGAAATTTACCTTATAGTGAATTAATATGTGTGTGTATGTGTATGTGCTTACGTAATACATACATACACACATATGTATGTATGTATGTATGTATGTATGTACGTACGTATGTATGTATGTATGTATGTATGTATGTATGTATGTATGTATGTATGTATGTATGTATGTATGTTTTACGTACGTACGTACGTACGTATGTATGTATGTATGTATGTATGTATGTATGTATGTATGCACACACGTAGTACGTATGCATGCATGTGTGAATGCATGCATTATAATCATTCAGTAACTGTAGGTAAATGCTAAAAATAGGCATCAATTGAATAAATTAACCTCATTTTAGAGACGGAATATCTATTCGAGATAGCACTGATTTGTTTTAGGACTATTTCCATTGTCATAGATCACAGAGACAGTAGGTTTCGAACAGTATCTCTTTTGGGCCTCACGTGTACCAAGAGCTTGAGACACAGTAACAAGCTAAAAAGACTGAACCTACCAATTCGTAAGTGAGAGACAAGATATATCGCATGTCTAAACATAGAAAGTGTTATGTATGGGTCTAAGTCTACAATTTGTATTAAACAAAACGAATACTTCCTTTAAGAATTCAAAATAACATGACCTGAAATAGCAATAAGTAATTTTCTCCAATAAGAAATAATTAAACTGTGCAGTAGCAGCAACACAATCAACACCTTGTGCTGGTGAAGCCGTAAACCACCTACAAAGCCCCAGCTTTCTAGTAAGCCATGACTGAGTAACAACTCATTCTTTAAACTCTTTACTTATTAATGCAAACAAAATAGGACAAATGTCCAGACTAGTTTGACTGGTGTGGTTATATATGCTGCCTGTTCATATTTCCTACATACGGAGTTACGTTCAGTTTGTAATATAGTAGTGTTACTCCCGTCAGTCTTATATCCTTCCTCAAAAGCACGTGATGCCAATTTAGATGTATCAGTATGTCCCTCTATTAAAGTACATTTGTGCTCTCTTACAATCTTATCTTTTTTCAGCAACAGAGGGTGCTGATTGTGTTGCTACTTCTCCACAGTTCACTTAATAAATTTATTGGAGATAATTTCATTTTGTTCTTAGTTAAGGCCATGTGATTTTAAATTTTTAATAGAAATATTTATTTCGTTTAATACAAATTGTGCATTTAGATTCATAGTACTATTTTCGATTTTCAGACATATGGCTAATTCTTGTCTGTCACGTATGAATTGGTAGGTTCCATCTTCTTAGCTTGTTACAGTGTCTCACGTTTTTAGTAGGAAGAAAACATAGTTTTTGGAACGTAATGCCAGTGTGATCTGTGACAAGAAAATGGAAGTAGTCCTAAAATACATTAGTGACATCTCGCACGTGGAACCGTTGTGGAAGAATTTTGAAATACTTATTCTTCATAATATCACATGGCGACGTGTTTCGTGAAAGACGATTTGGCTTTTTTCCGTAGATACTTGTCTGCTCTTTGAGGTAAGTCTTCTGCGCGTCAGCAGTCAGCTAGGCCTATTAGCTGTGAGAGGGAGAGATGTGAAAGGGAAGGCTAGATATCTCACTAATGAAGTCCATTTCGCGAAGCAAATATTCCTTCAAATAACTGAGAAATTCCCCGCCTTGTGTGGGAAGTTCTTTGTGTTATTCATAAGGGCATGCCACCTTGCTGTTCTGACCTAGACGAATTCAGTTCGTAGAACAGAATTTATTCTGTAAGAACTATTTTGATAATATCCTCAAATCTACTCCTAGGTATTGCAAGTGGGATCATCACTTCACGTATTCCGACTGAAATTTTTATACAATTCTAATCCCTACTATTCGTGCTACATAACTTGCCCACCTTATCCTCTTAATCAGTCACATTAATTAGGTCTTTTCTCACCAAGTCATGGAGTGTTCTCACAGTTTATTTGAAAGCGACAAATTTTTTTGTCTCTGCATAAAGATGTACATATGTTACCTGAATACAAATTGAATAATTAGTTAATGAAAAATGACAAGGAGCAATTCTCTAGCTCAGTGCTGCACAATGTTTTATAACCACAGGCTTCTCATACACGAGTGTTTTGGCGAAGTGCCAAAAAGGGGGTTCGAAAAGTAATATTAATATATTTAAACACCAAAATGCATATATATTTGTTTAGCATTTTTATTAGATCATGAAATTTATAACTCCTTTAAGAAAGAGGCTAATCCATTTAAGTCTATTCTCAATCAAATTTCTACCTAGGTTTGGTTAAAATATTTTCCTGCCTCCTTTTTTACTTCGTGCATTGTAAGACATTCTGAATTTAATTTTCCCTATAAATTTGACGTTACCCATGAAACTCTAATAGCTACAAACATAATACGATTTGTAGACACCTCTCAACGGCGGATGAAAGCAAAGGCACATTCTCACTTAACTGTATAAGTGCATCCAACAGTGTAACAAGACTATTCACCCTGAAGATGATCCAGCAGGGTTGAAACATGTAGGAGGTTTTTAGGAATAAAGATTTATGTATTTTGGTGCATTAGTTGGTGAATATTATTGTATATGATACAGTGCACGGACATGGAACACGTTAAATTCTTAGAGAACTCTACTAAAGCACTCAGTTTTTGCCAGTGAACACAACAATAGTTTGAAGCAAACTGACATACCGACGAAGAAACGAAGTTGAATTTTGGTTTTGTACATGTCTACACATTGACAGTGTAGCTTAGTGGTTTAACACTGACAACACAACTTTATGACAAAGATCTGTGCCGCTTCTGACTTTGTCGGCTTCGAGATAAATTTGTAGTTCTTACTACTGCTGTCTTCTGAAATAAAATCCAGGTAGTTCCGGATGCATTTAACACCTGGCATTGACTCTCTCATTTGTAGGATTATGCATTTCTTTACTTTCTCAAATGTGCATTACAGTTGAGACTGCTCGCCTGTTTTCATAGATGGTAACAAACATTCTTCTTCAACTGAAGTGCAGTAAACATCCACAACAAAACGATTTTGTAGTATTGTAGTGTTTACTACGTTATACTCAAGGGAAACTTAAAGTCCTTACTTTCCAAGTCTTTCATAACAAAAGCACGAATTTCTAAAGGGAGATTCTCAATTTTAGAAGATATCGCACTCAAATTTTAATGTATGTAAGAATCTGCTTTTTGAAAGTTCCACAGTTCAGGGTTGCGAAGAAAAAATTTATTGCAGATTATAGATTTATATGGGGCTGGTCAAGGAGTGCCTGCAGTGAAGTGAAAAATAATGAAAGAATAAATTTGGGGAGTCTGACATTTAATAACTTACGATATCAAATATTCAAAAATCTGCAAAAAAGAAACATTTCTTAGAATTCCAGTCTAAAAACAAATCAAGAATTTTAATTAAGTGATAAATATGTTACTATCTTGCCCAGCATTGACCATTAAAAATCTGGCCACTTTACAAATATGAAGTTGCAAAAAATCCTACCGCAGCTCGTGCGCTGATGGTTGTTGAATATCAGGGAAGTACAGGCCTCGCAGATCACTTAGAAAGACGTCGACGGTCACGAGGTGAGCACCACTGCTGTAGTCTTTTGGTGAGCAGGCTGCCAAAATCCGCTCTTGGTAAAGAAACTAACATTTTGCAAAATTTCTACATGATATCAGATTGCGACACTTTCTTTAACACTAAACAACAGCATCTACACAGACATATTGTAAATGTATAGGAACGCATCCGACACCGAGATTAATTACGTAAATACAAATACAAAACCACTAGCGAATGGAATAGGTTGAATTACCAGGTATCTAACAGGTTGATAAACTAGGTAATTAGTTTAAAATTGTCCGTACAGCCTACGTATGTTTTCACATACATTATCAGAAACAACTCTTACACAATTGAAAATCACAATGGACCAAGCTTTGCAACAGTAGCCACAAATTTCAGTGTGAATTCACACCATTTTCAGGGTAACATAGCGATCACTTAAAACACTTAAGTTAACACTAACCTGGTTGTTTAAAAGTTCGTTACAAATCCTGTTGTCCAGATGAGGCACTGCTGAATTTACATCACATTCGGGGAAACATATAAACACTTAAAAACACTTAAGGAAACACTGGCCTTGATATTTAGAAGTTCATTAAAAACACTGTTCATTAAAAAAAGGCGACGCGTTGGTCATCTGGACAACACTGTGCTGTGAAGCTTGGTGCATTGTGATATTGAATTGTGTGCAATTTGGTCGTGGTAATATATGCGGAAGCTAGGTAGTTCTTTTTGTGCAGCCGTAATATTTTCCAAGCATTTTACAACAAAGTTAGTCGTACTGGGACTACGCCTGCCGGTTACTGGTAATCCCATTGACTAACACCACGTAGAGACAAATTTGGGTCCCAACAGATTTTCTACCCAAAAGCACAAAGTAATCTTTCTCTTGAACTTAGAGGTGTTACTCACAAATGATGCCGGGTGTAGACTGCCTGGTGGTTATCTTACTTCCCCCCCCCCCCCACCTCCACCCCAGCTAGACTTTTTGTTACCGTTCTAAAGCTTCTCTTATACTTGATGGCCAGATTTTAGCTGTTTGAGATTAGTTCCTTGCAGTTGGTCTTTCGCTGTACCCTACAGGGTAATTACCAAGAATCTCTCCTCCCCCCTCCCGTGGCCTTACCAATCTGTCAGCAGCAATGTAGGTAAAGATAACCACGTGACTATTGTTATATACGAATATTTTTGCTGCTTGACAGGCGGAGGAGTGTAAAGGGGAACACAAAGATATGCAAAAATGGAAAAGCGCCAAGAGCCGACACCCCCACCCTGCATGAGACATATTTCTGTGCCCTCAGTATAGAAGATCATATCCTTAAGTCGTCTAATTTTTTTATTTGCTTTCGTGCTTGAATATTCACATCGGATTTTGGCAGTGATTACGGTGTGCCAAGTGAACCTGACCAGCCTGTCTCAGATAATCGCTTCTTAAATTTTGTCTTCGCCTTGGCGGCCTTAAAACTGTCCGCCCTTAGTTCCTGAATAATGAGGATTTCCCCCTTCTAATACGTAAAGGGAAGAAGGAAAAAAACACTTGCTCCTCTCTGCGGGTATCTTTGTGTCAGGAACTGGAACAGGTGTAATATCAACTATTGTATGAAAGGAAGAAATGTTAATATTTTTGCCACGACGGTATAGGTCCTTGCATAGTATATACAAAGTCTTCAAAAGAAGATAATAAGCCGCTTTTCTGAGGGGTTTGTGGACCCCCGCTGTGTGGAACACAATTACAAACACCATTACATTCACCCCCGGCGCTGGGCGGCAATGTCAAGAAGTATAGTCGCTTCCACTCTTTGTAGGCTTACTTTAGAGAAACACGTTTTTGTCTACAAGCATTTGCTGGCTTCCATTTAAATATTGACCGCTTCAGATAGAATTAAGTGTGTAATATACATTCAAAAGTGTCAGATGAGCTTGAAACAGCTTTTTTCTCTCCATCTTTAAACCGCATATTATGCTCCCCTTTAATATTGCTACTCGAAATCAATTCTGAAGAACACTTGTGCATTCAGCAGCACAGAGTGATACTTAGCAAAGTTTTCACCCGCACAGCGCAACACATGAAACTGCGGACATAGACCATGACACGAGTAGGACTGCCATGCTTGAACCCGGTTGCGAAACTGGGGCGAAGATGGAAGCAAACGTGCCAAGATTACGAAAATGCACTTTTCGACTTTCAAACTAAGAAATCCTCTAAAAGGGGAGCACAGACAGAGGGCAAGAAACGTACGTAAGAAACTGCTGACATCCTGTGTCAATCAACTGAACTACCCGTGGATTTTACATTGAGGGAGTATCTGAATTTTTCTGAAGAAGACAGACGCTGAAGTTGTAAAAGAACAACAAGAGCAGCAGCAACAGAAAACAATAACAAAAGGCTTGCTGCATATAGGGAGGGCTGCCAGTAAATGATCTCTTAAGGAGGCAGTTGTTCTCGCGAGTGTGTCTAGCGGAGGTTCTATCTGCCTAGGGAAATGGAAAAATTTAATAATCACAGCCACGGCAATTGATGATGCCGAATTTCGGGCAGCGCAAAACCATAGACGACTTAAACAAAGGAAGTATTCTAACAAGATCATCGTCAATAAAATTCTGTAAAATACTTACTCTTTCACCAAACACAGACGTTTCGGCATCTGTCTAAAACTTCGGCCTTTCTCTCGAACTGCGGTCCATACTGAAGCTGTGGATGAAACAGAAACCCAAGGCGGAGGGCTTCTTCCAACTTCGATGTGTGTCTTAGAAAACAGACGTCATGTCCTACCGGAGTGCCCTCGCGCAACCTTAATACTTATTCATCGCAACCAAAGGGTAACAACTTTCCTACACACGCCATGAAGGCATGTAAGTGGTGTGGAGTTTAGCTCCACTCATTTTAAAACTCAGCATTGTGTAGGAGTGAGTGGGCGGCCCCACGCTTCTTCCAGTTTGCGTAATTACAGCCTTAAATCTCAGGTTTGCATGAAGCAGTTTATACATGCTCCTTCGACTGAATGTGCCTAATATCAAATATCAAATAAGACATCACCTGGAAGTAATTGAGGTTGTGGACACCACAGAGCGCACAATAAATAATAGGACAATTACTCGTACGTACGTAGCAGCGTGGCTTAATGCTACTTTGTAACGGAAACAGAACCGTTAGCTGTTCTTTCATGGCACTTGTCCCTAGGGAAGAACGTGGATTGAAATTTTCTAGGAACATGGTGTGGCTGAGAATATCTGGGCCTATGGATCAGGAAATAACAGAAGAACGAAAAATATCATGATATCGATGTTCATAATTTTAATCTCCACAACTTAAGGATTATCAAAGCAAGCGGCAAAAAACGAGAGGTGTATGTAGAAGTGAAGTTGTTCCTATTCACACCATTAAGACACAAGACAGTAGGAGGTATAGCTCCACCCATTCTTAATTCGTAGACGTGCGTGGTAATTTTTCATCCTTCTCAGCTACACTTCCAAGAAAAAAGTCTCCTTTACCTATTGAAGAAGCAGCTGGTTGGGCCCCACGACCTATTTGGAGCCTTCAGAGAATACTTAAGTCCGTAACCCTTGTCAGCCACCCATCCCTTAGCGTGTCGCCTCACCGACTGCGCTACCCCGGCTCATACATGTGCACGCATGTATTTTCTACAAGAAAACTTATTAATGCATGGCAAAGTATTAGCTGTGAAATGCGAAGCTAATAGCAAACCTGAGAGTCTTAGATGTAGCTGGGAGGATAATATTAAATGAAATTTTTAGAGGTGAAAAATAGGAATGTGAACTTTATTAATTTGGGTCAAGACAGAAATGGCTTAGTCTTTTGAATATTTTAAAGAAATTTCCTTTATTATAAAGGAAAAGAATTTATTGGCAATTTGGAAGATAAATAGATTTTATGAAGGTCTCTTTTCGAGTTGAGTTTGTTGCAATTTTAGGTTTAACACAAAGCGCGGTTTATGATGTCCATGTGAATAACAAGGGCCTGTATTTCTCCTGCTTTTATGACTGGCCGTGTGACTAGAGAGCTATGATGGAGGATTTCTAGTTTATTCTGTTTGGTTTGGGCAGACACCTGTTTCTTTGCCAAACATTCCTCTTCTATTTCCATTAGTGAACAATGTTGGAAAGGGCGGCAAATATCAAAGGGAACGCCAGGAAGCAATATAAGTTTGCAAAAGCTTTGTCGCTGTCCATCACTTTCATTATTTGCAGCACCCTCGCCAGGAACTTGAATACGACACAGGTCTTCATACTGTGAAAAAGGCGACAGGCCTGTACCTGACTTGGTGTACATAGTACATTCTGGCCTTGGTTCATTCAGGACAAATATATGGCTATATTTCTATTCCTTTTTCCGAACTACTCTATTACAAATTTTCTTCTCATTCCTGTAAGTTATATTTTAACTGCCTTCCTCTGCCTTCCTGTAGACACATGATATCACTAGTTTTAAGGAAAATAATTTGGTGAGAGAGAGGCAATTTACTCTTCTTGGATTGCTTTGCCCTGAAGATAAACCCGTAACTCTTCTTCGAAACATTGATGACTGTTTCCTAATAGAGACCTAACTTCCGAGAAGACTCGAACCTTCAACACCGCTGTGAGAACCTCAAATTCCACAAGGATTTTACAATACACGGACACATCCTACAGTGAAGGCAGTGGTAACTGAATCACACAAATCATACACTTTTTTCACAATGGTTTTACGTAGGCTTTCTCTGCTATATTTGTTTGGACTTTTTCTGTTGTCACAAACACACAACAGTAAAAAACACAACACTGCGGAAAATTCATTGAGACGGAAACAGATAATTCCGAAACGTTGTGTTGTAATGGAGTTTCTTGTTTGTGACAATGGAATAAGTCCTAATAAACAACTATAATTGACAAAGCCTACATGGTCTGTTTTTCATCAAAGCAACATCTGTCGAAGTGATTTTAATACGACGTACTTCAGCCACGTCTGAGCTGTAACTTATACGTGCAACATACTATCCCTCCTTAGGGGCACGCGGTGGCTCAGTAAGTTGTGGCACGGCGCGGGTCCGACTCCCGATGGTGTCACTGGAATTTTTCAGTGACGTTATTTTTTCGGTCGCAATATGACCGTGGGGTCGACCCAGGGTCTAACATAAATGAGACTACGAACATTTCCTGGGAGGTAAAAGAGGCCGATGCGAAGGGCTGACAACCTTAGCACCTTCATGTGCCGATTGTCTAAAAATCTGGGAGCCTCAACCACCTGGAACCCTAAGGGCCTGTCCAGGCCTGTGAGCTTAACCTTGCTTTTTATTAGCCCTCCTCAGTTTTACGAAAGGAATATAATATAATATAATATAATATAATATAATATAATATAATATAATATAATATAATATAATATAATATAATATAATATAATATAATATAATATAATATAATATAATATAATATTTTTATTATGTAATAAGTGATTTTACAGACTTGAAAGATTATTATGAATATGTAAAAACGGCGTGTCGTTTAAAAGACTGCTAATTGTCAAGACTTCAACATCAATCGCTATAGGAGTGTAAAGACAGAAGTCGTTAATTGTAATGCCAACATACATTTCAATATCTTTATTTTATATAATAAATACACATTTGTTTTAACATATATTATATATTAATAATATTTTCCATTCTCTTCCTACCAAACCTATGAGCAAAGACAGCAGCTGGAAACAAGGATACCGACGGCAGAATTTTAACCTCTTAGCTCAGTCGGTAAGGGTCTCGTGTCGGGAAAGAGACAAATCTCCAGTCCGCAGATATTGCCACTTAAGTGATGAAATATTTTGAACATCCCATCTACTTTGGGATTATTATTCTTAAACTTTAGAGTGCCTGTAGGTATACACGCCAAATATCGCTTTATAGAAAACGGAAGTATAGTGCCCGAAACAGAAGTCATGACACATACCTGTGCTCACGATCAGAAAGCGAGGGGAAAAGTAAAGTAGTGGAGGGAATTTTTGGCGCACATGCAGTACAAGTCCTGTACTTGCAGACGGTAGTGTAATATCGAAATTATTTTACTTCTGCGCACGGTCAAACCAAGTGGACTCGTCCGTCTGCATCACTACGTTTAGAGTAACGTAATACCGCATCCAACTTGGGCACGAAATCTAATCACTAAATTTACTAGGGATTGCCCATAACCACCTTGTTATTTTTCCCATATTATGTGTCTGTTTTTGATCGCTGAGAAGATGCTAAGGTGTAAGGCCCAAATGCACGTGCTATGCAGTGGCAACAAAACAGAGACTGTGACAAGCGGATCATCTGGCGATGAAGTGTTTCCATATGTTATGCAAATCAAACCACACGAAAAGAAAAATGCAGTTAAACGGCTGTCGCTTTTAGGTGGTTAGCACTTTTTTCTCTCTTTCGGAGGTCCCTTTTCGATTATCAGCCCGGAGACCGAAGTTTTTTCCTCGAAATGACGTTCAAAAATAGACGCTAGTTTGAACGAACAGACGACCACGTTCACCTTAATTATATACAATTCACCACAAGCTTCTTAAGGTAGTGGTCAGTTTAAGTCAGGTGATTTAACACATTTTTTTCATTTTTGACCTTAGTTTAATATCAGTTAATGAGAAAAATTTTGCTATTGTAAGAAGATACGCATTTTCCTCCCCCCTTTTTCTCAGGCAAGGCCTATATTTTATTTGGATTAATTCCTGCAAAGAAATAAAAAATACTTAATCACACATTACGGTTTATCATAGAAAGATACAAAAAGAATAAGTTTAAGAAGTGTAAAACTTTTCTGTCGATCTTGCAAAGAACATGTAAATTCGTTTTACAAGGTGGGGGGGGGGGATCGACATTAGTTTAACGCAATTGTTGCAACGTAATTGAAATTAACGGAGCATCCACGCTAAAGGTCCAGATCTGACCTCCGACGAACTTCACTTTTTGGGCCTTTCAAACAGTAACTTTCTGGAAGTCAATTCGTCCCGTGAAGTGGGTCATTAGCTGTTCATGTTAAGACTAGAATTTTGCAGCAAGGATATGTACATTCTCATTGCGCGGTGTTTCAAAGTACCATTTAGAGGCAATATGATTGCACTGAAATGCCTGCAGTAGACTAAAACAGGCGCATGTAAGTTGGTTATTATGCAAAAAATGCAACAATACGATTCAGCGTTCCCTCTCATTTCTTTTACAGCTGAGCGGAGTTGCTACTGCTTTGAGTAGAAAATTTTTACACGACCTGATGAGTGCGCGGCACTTTAAAAAGTTTTTGTAATATGCATAATAAGAACATTTACAACGAAAATTGAACAATTCCAGCTGCGCGGCAACAATTCGCTGTGCGCGGGAGCATTTCAGATACAGCGCTGCCCCGTACCCGTGCAGTTTAGAAGGAAAATTGTTAAGATTACAAGTTCCTCAGCAAGATTTTGTAAATCTTATTCTCTGGACCACCTTCGTAATTTGAGCAAAACAAATATTGAAGACTTAGAAATATATAATATTTCTTAAGCCCAGACCTCTCAGGAGCTTTGAAAGTAGCTGAAGTGCCGATAACGACAAACATTTCTAGGAATCGTATTACAATGCAGCAGAAACAGTTCATGAATTAACAATATTTGCTGCTTTGTCCTTTCTTTGTGCAAGTCGCTGATAGCCTTAACATTTTTCGTCAGAGTTTTTAGTCAAAACACAAACAGGTTGCAGGACTTTTCCACATTCAACACAAAAAAAAACAACCTTTAGGGAGAAACTACGTCCGTCCTCAGGTGATAACCACTTATGATTCTTTGAGTGTGTTGACGATGGAAAAAGTCTTGCTAAGTGTTTGTGATTTGAATGATGTTAAGCCATTTTCAAGAACTGATATGTTGCAATAGAATTTTTAGTATTATTTTTTCTTAAAATTTGCCCTGAACCCGGGACTGAAAATCCCATCAGTACAGCGGAAACTAGGCTATATCCAATCAGAGTTTTGCTTTTCAGAACGTGACACGTGCAACGGACGGCGCTGAATGTTGCTGTGAGTTAACGTGACGTACGGTCAGAGACTGCTGCATGCCACTTATATACGTGTTCTTTTATATAAAAACACGATTTACTTGAAGTTCTTTTCAGAGCGAATGACTCTACATTTACCACGATGACACTCCAGCTGTTAGAAGACTGTGATCACGCATTGTGTTGGATTGAGGCTGCTGTCTCAGGGGTGTACAATAGGAAGCACCCTATCATGATGTCACTAAGAGAAGTTTAGTCATTAATTGCTATATGATGCTGCGTGTTGCGCTGCAGAAAATGTTTTTTTTTTGTTCGGGTAAGTGGGATGTTTGATGCGATAAAGGCTATAGTGTTTTGGAGTGTTATTACACTCTGAATTCGTGTATCAGGTGAAGGTAAGGCGCCATGAAGCGCAAAGTTCCCGCCCAATTTTTTAACATCTACGCGGACATGTTACTTCTCTGAGCAGAAAATTTTTACTCGACCTGACGATTGCGCGGCACTTTAAAAGTTTTTTTGAATATGCATAAAAAGAATATTTACAATGAAAATTGAAAAATTCCAGCTGCGTGACAACAATTCAGTGTGCGCGGGAGCATTTCAGTTACTGCTCGGCTGCCCACCCGCGCACCTTAGAGGGAATATTGCTTGAAACACAGAGGGGAGCGGAGCTATATGTTTACTCATGCTTAACCTCAGAGCTAGATGTGGGTGGACGTTCAACCTCACGCCTCTACTGTTTTTACCTTGAGGAAGGACTCCATTACCAATTGTGCAGGGGGCTGGCTGGGCCGCAGCACCAGTCTTCACGGCTGTGGAGAAAGGAGCAGTTCTTTCTGTCACCTGGCTTCGAACCCCGAACATTCCAACTTGGGGTGAATCGCTACAAGGATTAAATAACCCTGGCGCCACACATTTTTCCCAATATTCTCTAACCCTGTGACTAGTTTAAGCAAAGGACATACTACGTAGTTTCCTTTCTTCAAGACCGCAGCAGAATCTCTCACATGCCACTGTAGCATTCGTCTCTGGATTCTGAACCCAGACATAAAATACGGGTAGTTTACGCACAGTGATTGTGTCGGGGTGGCGTGAGGTATATAATGGCCACTCCACGGGTCGAACAAAGTGGAAAGGTCTATTGATTCCCGGCCGATAATCGAGCAGAACCCAGTGGATACCGGGGGCTCCTTTTCGGGGTAAGGCAGCTGGTGTCTGAATTTGACCACTCACTTCCATCTAGTTCCTTGGTTAAGAATTAGTGGCCTATGGCTCCACACCACTATACGCCTTTATAGCCTCAGTATTAAAAACTTGGCCCTTGACTTTACATAGAGACGTTACTGAACTCCGAAAAACGAATCCCAATCTGATGCAACATTATGTGGTATATGTTGTCCCATAGATTATATATTATAAGGGTGGGTTACGTTCCTGCCATTGAACAAAATATATCAGACCATTGTGTGCAGAATAAAAAATCTTGCGGTATTGCAAGCTTAGAACCCAACGTTTAAAGTCAACGTTCTCTATAATATTTTTCACAACTGCGGGGGCCTGCTATTGCTCTGAGCAGGAAATTTTTACACGACCTGATGACTGCGCGGCACTTTAAAATTTTTCTTGTAATATGTAATATAAGAATATTTACAATGAGAATTGAAAAAAATTCCAGGTGCGTGGGAGCATTTCAATTACTGCGCGGCTATGCACCCTCGCAGAATAGAGGAAACACTGTGCATTATCCACCTTCCACCCTTGTTCATTACCCTCTACACAAGAGCCCACAGACACAATTGAAATATACATTGTACATCCAGTTAATTTCGTTTTCCTTTGTCACGTGTGAGTGTACTTGCCACTATGCACTTTGTCTATAAGGTTCCTGCTGCTGTGACATCTGTTTAAACTGTAACTGAGCTAACTCGACCCTTACGAGCTACAATACGTCGTGTAACTGGAATATGTTACAAAGGGTTCTGATGTAGGCAGAACACTGCGCGACTGCAAACCGTCTCCACAATCACTGTATTGTAAGGCACTAGTCCGTGCCTCTCTGTAGCCGCTAATTCTCGGCAATATCTGTTGTTGGTGACGTCACACCAGTCACTGAGGTTACGCCATTTATTGGGATACCAAACAACCGAGGGCACTGCAAGTAGACAATTTATCTGATTCAAAATTAAACCACTACACACCTCTTCCAGACTTCTGTGTAGCTTTTTAAGGACAATACCCGTTGTGGGTAATAATAATGGTACCATACACACCGCGTTCAGTTGCTACTACTGCTGCTGCTACTACTACTACTACTCTAGTACTACTTTTACCACCTACGTAAACACACTTCATTTATATTCTAATTGTTCATTTAAGGGTTGTCATACGGTTTTACAATACCGAACTATCAACAGTGTTACGTTAGTACGTACGAATACCTACTATAATCGTGAATAACACTGGCAAAGAACGTGAACTGCTGTAAACGGTGACCCAACAAAGGCTGCAATGTCTTGCGCGAGACATAACGAGAGGGGTTTGAACGCAAGAGCACTGGCATGCACAGTGCGGACATTAACATCCAAGACTGGAAATAAATGAGAAATCAAATATGCCCTAGCGTAATGCACAGCTTCAGACTGCTGAGTAAGTTTAATATTTACAATCGATACGCGTGTGTGCTGGGTCATCTTTCCTTACATACCTAAATGCCGATTCGTCCATTTTATACACGTAGAATGAATGGCAAAAAGGTTTGTCTGGGTTTGCGGGAGGACGAAAATGTGGGTGCTCCTATAATCGTATGGAGCTTACGGGTTCTCGTCTTCGGTGGCCAGTGAGCATCGAGGTGGTGTCAGCTTTGCGGGGCTGCATGTTCGCCCACAACTGGCCCAGAAGTCCACCACGCCAGTCGGAGGCCCTGTTATATGTATAGTTCGGGTTCTTTATCCATTCAACTCTAGCAAAAAAATCCGTCTGCGGAAGTGGAGCTTAGAAATCATTTTTACTTTTTACTAATTTTCTTAACGCAAGTGCGTGTATTTGATGCCTTGTTGGATAGAACGAATTTTTGTCCACATTATGGATTTATGTGTACCGCGATTTGTTTCCAATACATGTTTACATTAATTAATTATTTAATTCCTAATACATTACTTAACGTGAAACAGCCACTATCCTTTTCTAATCGTTAGTACCTTTACCTGCTGATAGGCAGAGCTTCGTTAGGTGTTTTTCGAACTTCATTCAATTGTTTCATAAAATTTCTAGTAATTGATATATCCTGCCGAGAGCAGCGCTTCGTTCGCTTAGTTTTTTGTCAATATTTGCTTTCAGAAGTGACTTTTAAATGCAAGTTTCTGAGTAATATATGAAGCTACAGAACACTGAATGTTGCCGTGATGTAAGAATTTACATTATTTGTGCGCTACGATGGAAGGAAGGACTGTTTGGAATGAATGTCGTGTGCTGAAAGGCCATTTGTACTGGTATTGCCAATTAACGGAAAGTGTGGAGGTTAGATGGATATTACTTGTGCATGTCGTCTGCGTCACGGTGTTAGAAAAGAGGATGTTGCCACTGGATGTGTAAATCGCAGTTACTGTTGGAAGTGTGACGACCAATGTAAATTGTAAGCAAGTTAAAAATAGCGTTAAGAGTTACGAGCAGAATTTCATGCACTGTTGTTTTAGTTGTTTGTTCATTGCAGTGTAGCAGCTACATGTACTGTGATGCGATAATTTTCCCTCAAAGTAAACAAAGCTGTTTCACTCACTCTCGCTACAAACGTCTCACAAGGGAAACAGAACTTTGAAATTTTATTTCTGAACTGTTTAAACAAGCTTCAGTGTAGCTGCTTCAGGTGCTAACACCCATACAGTGGTGTAAAGCTTGCTGAAATCATCACTAACTCAGGCACAAGGCTATTAGCTGTGAGAATTGTGTGTCGACAGCATTAAAACACTGGAAGGAGCAACTGTTATTGTGCACGGAGACTGAACACTGACTTACCGATCTGAACAAGGCTACGGATTTGCATTTAGCTAATGAAGTGCCCCTGCTGCACGGAACGCCAATATATGCCTACGGAATTTTTTATTTGCTTTTGAAGGCCGGCTATAGGATTGGCTGTGACCCGATTTAACAATATTACGAAACGCCGAACGGGCTCTCGACGTTATCGTCGTCGTCGTCATTATCATCTCTTCTGGCAGCCAGTAGTGACGCCAGGACGTAAAGGTCGCCTAACCTGCTGTGTGTTAGAGGTAAGGTAATGTTTCGATAGGTTACCCTGAGTGAAAGCAATAGGAGGGCTGCAGACACTGGTTGTTGTATATAGTGCGATATAATTGTACATAGAAATTTCAGTTTCATTTCCTAGGCTTGAGAACACGGCTCCTTCCCAATCCTAGGCCGTCAAAGACTATTAACCCCAAAACCCACGGTCCTTTCCTTCAGCGACGCTATTAGAAACGAAGTGGCGCCCATCCGAATTGCTTGTGCCATCAGTCTGGGACCCCATTGCAGTCCTTACGGTTCCCTGCGTTTTGTCGACGCAAATTTTACACTTGTTATCGGAGGGACAAGCGTCACGTTCCATAGGGACAGGCGTCACGTTCCATAGGGATAGGCGTCACGTTCCATAGGGATAGGCGTCACGTTCCATAGGGATAGGCGTCACGTTCCATAGGGATAGGCGTCACGTTCCTTAGGGATAGGCTTCACGTTAATTAATTGTGGTGGGCTATGTGAGGGCACAGGTTACATCAAATATTGGACGGATGGGGCGCTCCAGGGGGGTCGTAACAGGGATATTTTGGGCGAACAAGAAAGTCTTAATGAGTGACAAACCGCAAGGAATTATTATTTTAGTTAATTAAGGTGAATCAGGTATCCGTGCCAGCACACACGCAGTGACAATTCTGTGCTGCATCATTGCAGAAGATGAACCTTCTTCTAGCGGGCAGCCAGTAACTGCATAATTCCGTCATTCTGTCTCAGTGTTCCCTCTAAGAGTTTTAGAGCTGCGCGGACCTGCTACTGCTCTGAGTAGAAAATTCTTACACGACCTGACGACTGCACGAAACTTCAAAAGCTTTTTGAAATATTCATAATAAGAATGTTTAATATGAAAATTGAAAAATTGCAGCTGCGAGGAACTAGTTCGGTGTGCGCGGGAGCATTTCAGTTACTGTGAGGCTGCACACCAGCGCAGCTCAGAGGGAACATTATTTAAAGTATTTAATGGCAATTTAACTTGGATGAAATCCTACCTTAATTAATATTTATAACTTTCCATCTCCTTCAAGCAAGGATTACAGGGCCCGAAAATCTTAATTGAAGGCCTTCAAACATTTAATTCTAAGATAAAGAAGAGGGTGATGATAAGAATGTGGCTGAGGAAGACTGTCTGCGTGGCGAGATCTTGATCTTGATTTCACAAAGGTGTTGATGAAGATTTAAGATTTTTGGGATGTTACGCGTGTCGATTTGCATACAGTTACTGAAGTTTCGGATGAGTGTATTACCTCCACCTTCAGTGTAGAGTAGTTCAAGAAGTGTATGTCTGACCCCAAAGATGGATTTAATATTCTCTTCCGGAACGTCGGTGTATATTTATAAGTCGACATGGTGTAACATCGCAGAAATTCCATTGTCATTTTTATTTAAAAAAGGTTTTAGCAATTTTCTTAAAACCACTTTCCCAGGAATTTTAAAGTGACGTCTTCTTTGCAGGTACAGACCTTTAGAGAACTTTCTACTCCATTCTGCATTTCGCAGTAGCTGTCAGTTCCTCACAAGGCGGTAGTTACCTTAACCATCTTTGTTGGGTGACTGTCTTGAATACTTGATGCGTTACACTGATCTTCATACTTGATTTTCTATATTTAGGGCTTACAACGTATAGTATGAGATCAGTTCTTTCCTCAGAGTGGTTGACTATGGACTGAAAGACTATTCTTTACATTCTGGTAGGACGTTGTCCTTTTCTGCTAAGCTGTCCTAGTATTATTATTGTTATTATTATTATTATTATTATTATTATTATTATATCAGTATCATGGGCTTTGCCATTCTTAAAGTAGCAAGGTCGTGAAAATGTGCACAAATATCTACTTGCTCGTTATGTGTAATGGTTAGAATCGTACCTTCCCCTCCTATATACGCCTCACTGTACACATAGTTGGGCACAGAGGAAACGTGACATTGTACCTTCTACACAAACAACAGGATTCATTTAGCATTCATGGCAAATGTGAAAAAAGCGCCACAAATTATAGCTGGAAACCATAGTGAAAACGTGGCCACTTTTGAGACCAAAGTATAGATTGGCAAATATTAAATTTGGTAGCAGAGGAATAGGGGTTGATACTGAGGGCTTGATTCTTTTGACTCGGAGTTTATACGGAAGGCTGGCTGTTGAGAACACCAGACGAAGCTTCGTGCTCCACATAAGAGGCAAGCAGTGTCTTTACCCACTCAACAGTCATCAACTTCTTAGTAAGGTGTCTATGCCATGAAACGGTTTAGCTGCTATTGTAGACATCCATTTTAAAATTTACTTATTTTAAATTTTTGACATCCCTCACTGCGACATTTACCTTCCTTTCGCGAAATTAAAACACCATGGAATTTCCCACAGTCCCTGCTATGAATTCCCAGCAACTGCTGTCGACAGATGACATTTCATGACCACGCGGTTCAGACAGAATTCCATACTGGTAACTAACTCAATTGTGCGGTAAATTTGTTTTTCTTGCACACATGAGACGGTCAACGTTTGAAAAATAAGTAGAATCTCCAGCGCCCTGACTTATAAATTTTAAGAGATTCAGCAGGTGTTCAGCAATATAAACTTACCGTCAAAGACACTTTTAGGTTTTGCAATTGAAGGACAAGATAACAGCTGTTTAATATTCAATATATTAGGTCAGCAGTGTTTACAGAGCATAATAAAATGATTTACAGCAAGCTTAGTGCGTCAGAGCAGCAGTACTCTTACTGATCAACTGCCAAGATGCAGCTGTTCAGCGGCTCATTATAATGCAAATCAGAACACTATCTTAGTAAGGCAAAAAACTTCTGGTTTTGATCTCTTCATCTTGTTAAAGCTTGAAAGCAGCGAAGACTTGAGAATATTACGTAAGGACGAACTTGGAATTTTTATAGCTCGTATAGTGTTATTAGTGCCATAAAGAGATTGGGGCGGACTATGTAGCCCCGGTAGGATAGAGGAGAATTTGACCAGTGTTGCGGTAGAAACTCTGTTAAAAATTAGCCGCTTTGAAAGCAGAGACAGAGATGAGGATGACACTGGGATGGATCTTATTGGAATAAAATGAGTTGATGTATTGAGGTAGATTAAAATTGCTTGCAGAGGAGGAAGTGTTTGGCGATCTTGGACAAAGTGCAGACATTAGTTTACACACGTCCTATCAGTTGGCTGGTGCTAACATACTTAATTGCTGTAACTGCGAAAAGATGCGAAACATATGCTGGTGAGTAAGTCTGTCGTGAAGAAGTAATAAAAGCTGAGATATCCCCTGCTGGCGTGCGGTCTAAGGCGTGGGTTTGCGGCCTCTTTATTTCTGGGATCGCGGGTTCGATTTCGACTGAGAGTCTGAATGTTTGTCTCTTGCGTTTATTGTGCAGGTAGCGCCCTTTGCGATGGTCTGATCTCTGATTCAGAGTAGGAGTAGTCCTGCTGGGTGTGATTGTCCGAATTTGTGTGATCTAGGAACTTCACAACGAGGCGGCCTATTGACGAGTTAGTAGGCCTCCATAGCATAATCGTTATAGCGGATCGATACGGGCTGGATAATCCGAGGATCGAACCCCATTTGTGACGAGATTTTCCGCAGTCGTCCAGACCGGCATAGGGGCCCACAGAGCCTCCTGTACAATGGATATGGGGTCCCTTTCATGGAGGTAAAGCTGGCTGGGTGTGGCGTTGAACACCGACTCCTTTCTAGCGCCGAAGTCAAAGAAAGAGTAGAATTATACCTCTCCTCCCCTTATGGAACTTCATGGCCTGTTCTAGGTTGAACTTTACATTAGGTCTGACTTAAGCAGCAGCTCCAAAGAAAAAAAAATATCGCTATCGACTTGACACGTAACAAGTACGGAGCTGAGAAAGTGATACCAAACATTAGTGTGAAAATTCGGATGGCAGAACATGTGGGAGGGACGGATGTAAGTGGGGGAAACATTAAAATGAATTTTAAAGCGACGGGCCTTGTAAATTCATGTTTGATTCTTTATGAATGAAGTGGCTCTGAAGGAGGTGTCCTCCAAGCTTCTTCAGTTTTCTTCTTGGCATCTTTTATTCAATGCCGGTCCCAGTGGCTGCGCGGTCTAAGGCGTAGGTCTGCGGCCGAGCGCTTGCTGGGATAGTGGGTTCGAATTCCACCGCGGGCATGGATGTTTGTCTCTTGTACAGTGTTTGTGTTGTCAGGTAGAGGTCTCTGCGACGGGCCGATCCCTCGTCCAGAGGAGTCCTACCGACTGTGGTGTGTGTCTGAGTGTGGTCAAGTGAAAATAAAAACACTCTACACCTGCTGTGAACAAGTAGGTAGAAGAGGGAAGGACTACGAACTTTTATTCAATAATCTTACGACATACCGGTAGAAGAAAGGATGGATGTAGAGGCGAAGAGAGGGATAGGCAGAAATCACGCAAGTAATATTCCTAGTTGGTTTTCGAAACTTTGGGAAGGCGCTTAAAATTCTCATTTTTTGACAATTACATTAAAAATAACAGAATTTCATTCTGCCACCTACATACATCTGCACTCTTCTCTGTGCCTGTGGCTTTTATATGGCTTAAACTTACAGCGCCTAACTCCTTAGACAGCCGTATAACGAGGTGAACGTACGAACACCTAAAATTAAAATTACTGAAACAGAAATAGTAGAAAGAAAAAGTATGGGTAGGCAATTACATTTCGCACACCCCTGCATCTCACCGTAATGAATAAGAAATAAACGAGATATTTGACAGTGATGCTTGACGGACGGACTGTTCAAAATCCACTAAGAGGATCTTCAAGTTGTTCAATCACGGGTGTAAATTGAAACTGTTTGTCGGCACCGGTTGCCCAGCCGGCAAGGAAGAGCAGTCACGAAACCACGGACACATGCAAACCTCGTCTGAAATCTATTCAAAGTATGTAATAACATTGGACTTAATTTTCGGAATTTAACTTTAAAAACCATAGCACTAGCCACCGGACGATTCTGTTCCCCCTCACTCCCTCACCCTCTTTGTTTCCTCTCTTCCAAATTATTTATTTATTTATTTTCCTTTTCATTTTTAGAGTTACTTTTATTTTATTTCATTTTATTTCATTTACTTACCCTTACCATTATACTTTCTTCCCTTACTCTTACTTTATTATATATATGTTTTCTCTTCATCCACTCCTCCGTCTCTCCTGGATCAACCCTATTGGCTGTCATCACGCTAACTGATGCCCACCCCTCTCGAATCTTCCCAGTTATTTCCATGTTAGAGGTTGGCTTTCTTTCCGGCTTGGATCTTGACCCTTGAAGATGGGACGGATGTGTTGTCCCCAGACGTCGGTAAAAAATTACCACAGGACGCCGCATAATATCCCAGAAGAGTGCAGATCTCTTAAAAAGAACGTGTTTGTACTAGTTGTAAAAGTCTTTAAAGCAACGCAAGGCTAGTCAGCAATTCCTTCAATCCTTCGTTTTTTTAGTTCTTCCCTCTTCTACCTGTTCACAGCAGGTGTCGAGATTGTTTTATTTTCACTTGATCACACTCAGACACACACCACAGTCGGTAGGACTCCTCTGGACGAGGGAGCAGCCCGTCGCAGAGACCTCTACCTGACAACATAAACACTCACAAGAGACAAACATCCACGCTCCCGGTGGAATTCGAACCCACGATCCCAGCAAGCGCTCGGCCGAAGGCCCACGCCTTAGACCGCGCGGCCACAGGGATCGGCTTCCTACAATCCTAAAGGCTTTAAATTCGGAAGTACTGTTATTGTAGTTAAGAAAAATATGTTTACATTTAAAAGGGGTTAAGAACATTTTTCACGCTGGCTCAAAACCAAAGCAGGCACTTCTACGATTTAGACTCTTGTCACAGAATTTGGTCCAGTTCTTCGGTAATTAACAGTAACAGACATACCTGCCCGTTGCAGCACCTGGCCCATCAATCATGCTGCTTCCTATCGCAGGTTCCAATAAAAGAGCCCAATAAATACTTGAAATATTAATTACAGTTACCAAATGAAGCAGGCACTGTTTATAGTGGTAATTTAGTTTCTTTAACCTCCCTTTCTAAAGCGGCCGGGTAGACAGGTAATTTTCTCCTTTGAAGAGAGCTGAAGGTGTAATCTTTACGAGGAGTGGGAGGAGCTTCAGAATACCGGGTGTTTACAAAGGTCAACCAGCAAGCTGTTTGAGAACACGAGCTGCTGCTGCTGCATCCATGATGGATCATAGCTACATAAATCGCCGCCGCCACGAATAACCAAGTGTGCCTCCTCTTTTTGTTAACCTCTAATCTGTTTCTTGCTTCACTTAAAGGAGGGAGAAAGAAAAGTGTTTTGCTTAACGACGTTGTCAATTGCTAATTTTATGTAGCGTCGGTGGTAAAAGAAAGGAAATACGGGTGTGGATAATTGGTGGAAGGTTAGTGACAATGGAAAAAGGAAAGGAGGAGGAAAAACTCTACCAGCGGCAATTTATCCATGAAAAATCCAACTTAGACCGAGCTGGGATCAAGACTTATTGAACCCCAGGATTTCAATATTTAAATTTTACGTCGTATAAATATCAGGTGCTGTTCACCTCTACCATAAAGATTTGTAACGTAGGGAAATTGTGTGTAAAACGGCCCCCCGCCCCCAAGGCACATCATCATGTACCTGGAGTTCGGTCGATTTTAGTGACATAAAGTAACAGCAATAGTTCCAGTGACTATTAAGGAAAGTGCCACAGTTCTCAATGCATTCTTTAAAAATTTTGTTCATCTGAAATTTGAGATTTTCTGAAACCTTACAAAATGGCCGCTTTACCCAGGCCCCCGGATAAAACTGACCCCTACATTTTCCGTTAAAGGAATAGAACATAGTTAACAGAGTCTAATGAATAAATGCAACGATATAAATTTGACCACTACATGTGTTAGCGCACTCCGTACATATGACATATGCTACATTAATTACATTCTAAATTAAAATCTGACAAAGACGATGTCCATATCTTATAGAAAGGCGTCGCAAAAAGGTTTTAGTCACGCAGAAATTTGTTGCTTTGTAGAAGAACATCCACTCTCCGTTAAGATGTCAAAACACTAATGCACATGTCGTAGCCTGCAAGCCCGGCCGATGGCTTCATTAGTTAGAGAATAACAGCAAATGGCCTTCTTAAGCGGGGCGGCGTTTCACACACAACATGCTATACGCACGTTATACTTCTAAAGTTTTTAAAAGTGTAGCGGAGTTATCTTTGAGATTAATACATACAACGACGCTGTAGTGAACAAAAAACACGAAATTTCTCAGTTTCCTCCCAACCCCCTTCCGCACTTCCCTGAAACACAACCTTACCAAATTCCACTGATAAAACTAATTCCTGTGACTGACAGAAATGAACGCCCACGAGGCTTACACTGGGCATAACTAAAAATACTGAAGGTCCGTACTTAGGCCTACTGTCAGTAGGCCTAAGGAAGATAGTTTAGCTGTAAAGCAAACAGCAAAATTAACATGACGATGTGTGGTATAAACAGACGGTCACATTCAGCACATGTGAAGCGAATGGAAATGGCTTTGCGGAAGCACGTTTTAGGTACTGTCAGAGGAATTTTGTGAGAAGAAAGGGACGGTATGAAAAATTTTTCTTAAACATCACACAGGAGTTGCTTATTTAAGTACAGGTTTATTATTAACTTCAGCTTTAGATGAGTGGGAGTTTTCATATCACGATTTTGGCAGGTTTATCTTTCTAGGAAAAACACGTGGCGTGTAAAATCTGAGACTATAAGGTATTATGTGTATGTGTTTTAAGTGAAGTATTTTACGTGTCCAAACAGCAGACTTGTTGGTTCGGCTAAACGGCAAGCAACGTATGCAAGTTACATTATAATAAACATTTTTGTTTGTGTCAGAAACTTGTCAGCTTGGCGGCAGACGCTGTCTTATGAACAAAAGCTTATTTCGACAACAATGTTATTTGTCTTATTTTCAGAACTGATTTTGTGAACTTTGCCAGACTTTTTCCCAGTTTGATGCAGGTAGGGAGATTATGTTAATTTATTATCAGGTTTAATAACAAGAAGCCCATGAATCAATTTGACGCTATCCATCCCGTTGTGCATATATATTGAATTACACAAATAACGCTAATTTTTCCGTCTGAAACAACCTTTGCTTGTTATTATTTTTTAAACACTACATGTTTCGACTAAGTCGGTCATCGTCACGTGTTTTACCTTGAATTTTAAATTTTTGTGTAAATAAACACCTGATTATGATAGGCTTAATCGAAACATGTAGTGTTTGAAAAAATAGTAACAAATTAAAGTTTTGTCAGAAGGATTACGTAGTGCTGTTTAAGTAACAATACTGGGGTTTGGTTTCACTGCAGAACACAAAGCCTATGCATGATAGAATTTCGTCATTTAAAACCCTTCCGAATGCGATACTCAGTGGCTGCTGCTAGGAGACTGCTCTGGAGGTCAAGGCCGTAGCTTGTTTATGAAGTGACAATCAGCAGCTGAATAAATCCCTTCTCCAGAGGAGAAATACATCACCTAACAATAGACTGCATGCCTAAAGCCTACGCCTTATATTAGCCCGCAATGGGTCAAGATGTAATTCTAAAAGGCGCGTGGCAAACACCTGACTTTCCACAGGGTAAAAACCTATGAAATTTGCTTCTTATGAATGAATTAACTATGGGTATTCTTTATTGCAAAAGTTATACCATTATTATGGAACTTGAATAACTTTTACCGTATTTACAAAAGAGTAAGGCCACCCGGACTGTTGACTTCAACACAAAATTCCAGAATTTTAATATGAAAATCTAATTTTATATTACCCTCAGTACTACGCCTAGACACCCCAAGCGGTCACTTATGTTCAGGATGTACGAATAGAGGTCTACTATGTTTTTTTTTTACGTACGTCTTCATGTAAAATACTCGTTATTCATGTCAGACTTGAATGAAATTTGAGTTTTCTAGACAGATTTTCGAAAAATTTTACAATATTAAATTTAATGAAAGTCTGTGCAGTGGGCGCGCAGTTGTTCCGTGCGGACGGACAGTCAGACGGACAGACAGACGGACAGTCAGACGGACAGACAGACGGACAGACAGACGGACAGACAGACGGACAGTAGAAGCCAATAGTCGCTTTTAGCAGTTTTGCGAACTTGCGTAAACACGGCCATTATTTTTCCACTACTTGCCGTCTTTGATGAAACTCCCTGCGCTTCTGCATTGTCCGAAGTTTTCAAGTAACTTACAATCATAACGCAAGCAGCTAAATAACAAAATATGGCTGTATCCACTGACTGAATATTTAGAGGCAATAAAAAGCGATAACTCCAAAACTATAGTAAAATAGAACCAACTTATGCACGATATTATATTTATTTATTTAACCTTAATCTCTAGTTCATTTTAGAAATTAAGGTTAAATAAATAAACAAATAAATAAAATATTGTGCATAGGTTGGTTCTATTTTACTGTACTGTTCATATACACGGAGGTGATTAACATAAACTCCAGGACTGTTATGTCAGGAGGGTCTACATTTTCTTCTACTGACCGAAATCAGTTAGGCCTATACCTAAGTCAAAACCAAACATATTTATTCTTATAGGCAGGCCTACATTTACCGTCTTGTTTGTAAAATTTCATCCTGGCAGCTATAGACATCTTCAGTAAACATGCATCCCTGTTCAAAACTTGATTCATGTATTTCTCATTCAGTTATTATTACAATTACAATTTTTGTAAATTTCAGTGCTGTCTGACGCTATCTACGTAAATCAAATACAGTGAACTGTAATAATAACGTAGGTGAACGGTTAATGATTATACTGTTTGCAGAAATAAAACTTAAAACCTTTTAACAATACTACCTCTATATATATTTATATATATTTTGCGAAGTGTAATTAAATCTGTAGAATCCGACAGTAATTGTCTCGTTCATATTTTAAATATAAACATGTCATGAATTATAGAGCAGACCAGGCCATTAGTAGATTAGCTTATTTCATATTACAGTATAATTTCAACTCTCATTTGAAATTAGGAATTAACACAGCCTGTTGCGTTTACACAGCAATTTAACAAACTAAAATGCGCTGAATGTACTAAATCTGTAGTTATTTTAGCTGTGTGTCATCTATCACTGTGGTATGCTCATATGTTTTGATCGCACTTAATTCAATTCCTACACGGGACGAAGGGATATTTCTACTCTGCAATAGGGGATGGAACCCCCTTCTTCCCTTCATGCCTCTGTAGGCACCGACCCATAGCACGAATGATACATACCCCAATAACAATGACAAATAGCACTTGTCTAGCAATGCAATGAGAAATAAACGATGTCATTTTAAAACAGGGGCAGTACATCATCAGAACAGACACACTGCACGTGCTAGGGTTTTGGGTTATGCATAAGTCACTCCTCAGCGTTTGATGGGCAGAGCTACAAGAAATTGACTATCAGTCGGATGTTGCTAGATCAGCACGAATTCCTAGAATCCTTGAATTGGATCTCTTCAGCCGTCGTCTCAGTGTTGAGTAATGAAATAAATGAGAACTTCTTCTGTCTTGCAAACTTCTCGTTCTTTATTATGAGATTAAATACAAACTAATATGTACGCTACAATTTTATGATTAGTTTCATATATATTTGTAGCTCTTAGAGCCTTAGTACAAACTGCATTAATGCCTGCGTCAAATACACCAAATATGACCACATACTGAAGCATCGTTTTCATGTTTACAACCCTTAATAGGGTAATATATAAATTATAGGAAGAATTTGTAATGAAATCGTAGGTAAGTTAAGTTAATAACATTATTCTACACAAGATTTCTCTGAAAGGTTTTGAGGATGGTGTATAATATTGTGTGGTGATGGGTTTATGGACTTCAGCCATCGTCCGAAGAGTAAAATATTAAAAATATTAAAAAATTAGAATCACAACGTTTCGGAAGCTGGCTCTGCTTCCGTCCTCAGGTGAATGGAGGACGAGAAGCTCTGTCTAAGAGGCCCAACAGAATAGGTGTTCTTCTCTTCTCCCCGTCCATTCACCTGAGGAAGGAAGCAGAGCCAGCTTCCGAAACGTTGTGATTCTAATTTTTTAATTCTTTAATATTTCTAATATTTTACTCTTCGGACGATGGCTGAAGTCCATAAACCCATCACCACGCAACAAAATTTCTCGTGGTTCTTAAATTAACGCCAGCAAACCGCAATATTTGTGTTGGGCTTGCATTTGTCGCCATCATATGAAAACCCAGCTGATACTTCTCTTGATTTTCACATTATTGTGAGTACGTTACACGCGTTAAGAGAAATTGCACGCTTTCCGAACATTTGTCAAATGCACGGCCTTTTATTAAGCGCGGTATTGTCGTTCCTGCTTCGCAAATTCCGACCGCCACGAAATCAATAAGCCTGTAGATCTACTCACATTAGATTTTCATACTGAGCTTTGCGACAGTTTGTCACTTGGTCAAAAGCCAGATCAGAATATTCTGCATCTATAAATAATATATAATATAGAACTATAATAGAATATTTGTGTATCTGAAAATTTCATCCTTTCAAATCACAAGGTTCACTGCGCTGGCAGGCAGAGACTGTAGTAGTCTATATCTTTGTAACGGAGTGCTGTACAACATTTGCTCTCTCTCGATTTCCACTGATAGCTGGATATTACTCGTCTCACTTTCAGTGCTTTCACATGGCTCTGTTGGGTATTTGTTTAGCCTAGTGAGTTTTAAAGTGTAATGTTTTAAGGAGATATTTGGATGAGTATTTGGCTCATTGTGCCTGTGAACTGGAATAAGGGCAATCATGGCTCGACACAGACAGACAGACAGACAGACAGACAGACAGACAGACAGACAGAGGCAAGCAGGCAGAGGGAGACAGACAGAGAGACAGACAGACAGACAGACAGACAGACAGACAGCAGATAGAGGGTCGGGCAGGCAGAGACAGACAGGAAGCAGACAGACGGACGGACGGACGGACGGACGAACAGATAGACGGACAGACGGACGGAAGGACGGACAGGCAGGCAGGCAGGCAGGCAGAGACAGACTGAGAGACAGACAGATATTTCTCTTATGGGCGGGTTTAAGGCGGATTATACGGCGCCAGGCTAGCAAGCCTATTCAAGTATCGACCATATTTACCGGGCAAGCACTGCACTAAAATTATACATGCACACTAAAGCATTTGGAAAATCGGTAACTTCAAACGGCGACAGGAGAGCAGGTCAGCCTTTCTGAAAGAAACGACATTGCAGTAAGCGACTCTGACGAAAATTAATAAGAGGTAAATTTGTCTCTATGCCGGCCATGAACATACGTGCGGTAGTGCAAGTATAGACCCACTGATTTTCATGAATGTCAGCGGTCCGCTTCACGCCCCAGTCACTTAAACCAGGAAATTCCACCTTTATCCAAAGAAGAGGGGGTTGTGTGGGCCGCACAACAATTGTGATTACTTCAGAGAAAATAAAAATTCTTTCCTGTGTCGAGAATCTAAAACGGTTCCTCTATTTTCCAGCAAGTAATAACAGTTACTATACAGTGTGTGCTGCATGAAAGGGGTGGTCCCATGTACTTGTATGATGTAAAGTAATGGACAAAGAGAAAAATGGCAGGCAGAAAGGAAAAATGAAAAAAGAAAAGAAAATAAACACATTAAGGAAGGACAGAAAAAATATTTGAGGCGGGTCCAGGTGTATACTTATTCTTTATTTGCAGACACGGTAGGAAAATATTTTCCATTTCGTCATACATGACTAACTGATCACATTATTGAAACATCAGCAGCGTTTACGTTTGCACAAAGCCGTAAAATAACCTATCATACAACTGTTACATGTCACACAGGATTGGAAAAAAACAGTTTTGTTTCGAGTGCATGAAACTATTTAGCCCAAAAGAGATAAAGACAAAAATCAGCAAAACGGGTAAAATAGTACTTATTCAGCATTAATATTTTTCTTTCTGACAAAAGTTTTCTCCAGTTCCGATGGTCGAGCTCTCTAACGCATAGGTCTGCAGCCGCTTGCTTGCTGGGATTGCGGGATCGAATCCCGCGGGGGGCAGGTATTTTTCTCTTGGGTGTGTTGTCAGATAGAGGTCCATGCGACCGGCCGATCACACGTCCAGGGGAAGCCTACTGAGTATTTGTGCGCCCTTAACTGTGACAAGTGCGACGATAACACTCTACACCTACAATGAGAAGGCAGAGAGAAGTCAGACCAAGAAAAAACGACAAGTTTTCCAGGTAGAAGCATTATTTTTCTCATTAAATTATAAGCATATATTTTATAGGGCCGCTGAGCCTCACCAAATAAGCTGCTCTTTTGACGCATATATTTTGCTTTTAGCTCATGAATTTTCTATGAATTATTCACGAATTTTTCTATTAATTTGATATAAATAATAAGATAAAAAATAACCAATTTTATATAACTTAATATAGGTACCATGGCACTAAGTACGAGAACTTCCATGCTTTAACGTACCTGTTCAGCTGTAGACACGAATATGACAGACGTGAAAGCCTGTGACGTAACAGCGACACTAGCGCCATTGAGCAGAGAAAATGGCGATGGATGCTGGAATATTATACATATCATGTTAACACTGCTACAGGATTTGAGAGTAAAGTCGTGGAAACTTCACGAACTCTTTTGGAATAGTAACAAACCAGGTTAACGTGGCTGCTCAAATTTGTGTGTTAAAGATTTTCATAAATGACTGTTAACAGAACGAGCTTACAATTTCAAATTACACTAAATCATCATTGACAGCGTTTTAAATATTTTAACTGTTCTACCTCTTTGATTTTTAAATAAAATGTCACAATCCACAGAAGCCCAGCACTTATTCTTTAGATAGTTTCTTTTACATTTTTATTTTCCTCGCCGGCCGTGCGATCTAAGGCGCGGGTCTGCCGCCACTCTCTTGTTGGGATTGTGGGTTCGGATCCCACAGGAGGCATGGACGTCAGTATCTTGTGAATGTTGTGTGTTGTCAGGTAGATGTACCTGTGTCGGGCTGATCGCTGGTCAGAGGAATTCTACCGAATGTGTGGTGTGTCTGAGTGTTATTTTGAAGCGTTGACAATGAGAAGCCGCTGGCCCACTAGGTGCTGTTGAGACATTAGAGGAAAACTTTCCTCTCTAGGCAAGCCTAAAACATTGTAACGCTCTTCATATTTGTCATCAGACAACAGTGCAAGGCGGGTGTCACAACGTGTTAGAAAACAGTGAACTATGGAGGGTGGAATACTCATATAAAGATAAATACAGGCGTACATATACTAACGACTCCTCCAAATTCCCTCAGGAATTTTGTTACACCTTCAACATTATTAAATACACGCCTTATAATGGTACATTTCCCACTGTGGTAACACATTCGGCTAGCCTGACTTCGTGTACGTAAATAATTATATTAAAACCAGGGGCTTCTGTGACTGTGTTTAATACCCACATGTAAACCATGGCACTGCTTAACCATTAGCTGGCTGGCGGCTTAAATATGCAGTTCCTGATGACAACAGAGATGGTTCTTGAAACTTAGGTGTCGAAGTCCTTTAACTATGCGAAATGTCTAGCAACCCAAAAGCGATTTTTTGAATTGTCGTTGTGACAATTACAGTGTGTACATAGGTATTCCTAATTTATTACAAGAGTGCACAAATTTTCCAAAGTATAGAAGAAATCTCAAACTTTTAAGCATGAGAACTGTGACGAGGGAAAAGTTCCATACTAAGAACCCAAAAGTATTAGGCGCCACCTTATAAAATTTAGTAGCGTAGCGCACGCGATTTATGTAGTTCTGAATTATTTGGGATACCGCTTTGTTTTCTTTCTTATTCTGACATCTTCTACATAGTCTTTGTATCTGTAGAGGGTTATTTTTCATCTGATCACACTCAGTGACACATACACACTCGTCAGGACTTTCTGGATGAGGTATCGGCCAGTCGCAGAGACCACTGACAGCAAACAACACTCAGAAGAGACAAACACCCATGTTCCGTTGGGGTTCGAACCCATAATCCCAAAAAGCGAGCGGCCGCAAATCCACGGCTTAGACCGCGCGGCCACTGGGACTGGGGCTGTGACTTATTATTAGTCGTAATTTTCATATAATCTGAAATTACTGAAAGCTCTACAATAAAAAATTTCCAAATCTGACACAAGTTACACGTTTGTACTTGTAGAGCCTTCGTCATCAATAAAAAAGTTTCTACAACAACAACAACAACAACAACAACAACAGCAGCAGCAGCAGCAGCAGCAGTAGCAGCAGCAGCAACAACAACAACAACAACAACAACAACAACAAAAACAACAACCTGAACATGACTGTAGAAATGTTAGCCCTTCTGTTTCGTGTTTAAGACGAAAGTCTTTGCATCTTGTCCTGATGATGGCGATCCTTATTGAAGACTTACTTGATTTTCCTCAACCCATGCAGCATATTCTGAGAGACAACTTACAATAAACCATGCCTGCAGTTCATCTTCCAAAATCATTATTCCATTCGATGCCATTCGCTAACACAGCGCCTCGAGTTAAGAAGTAAGTAACACGACTTCAGGCTGTTTGAAGGAGGCGTGCCTTCTTCAGCTCCACACAAGTTGCCGCAACGAGTGGGAGGAGAGATTGCAGGTCATAATGGATGTGCTTACTCTGAGCGCGGATATGCAGAGCCTGCGTGAATCTTTCTTCTTTGTGATTAACTTGAACACGTGGTGTTCCTGACAGTGTCAGCCTTTCAGAAGAGCACTAAATAATTAGCCAGGGCATTAAAACATGTAACACAACAGTGTCTCTCATACACTGTGTATATAGATAGGTACCATACACAACACACAGGCTTAAGTCAGAGATCCGTATGGTAAGGAAGTAGGCAGTTTATTGTCAGTTACGTGCGGTAATTGCAGTAATCGCATTAACCGACCGCACACAGTTGAGACTGTGAATGTTCTAAGGTCAAGGAAAAAACTCGAGTCTCTGAAACTGCTAAACAGAGTACAATAACAGTTTGTATTTGGGCTCTACACACTCACACGCGCGCGCGCACACACTCACACGCACGCACACACGCACGCGCACACACTGACTCTCTCACACGCAAGCACACGCGCGCGCACGCACACACACTCACACACGCACTCGCACACATACACATACACGCACACACACACTCACACATACGCTCACTACGTACGCACGCACGCACACACACACAAAGCCGTCGTTTTTTACCGTCATATCTAAAACGCTTGGACGAATTTCAACAGTGAGTTCGTCACATCAAAACAAAGAAAATTCATACAAACAGAGGTACATATCCGAAAATGATTGGTCTTTTTCTTTTAACGGACAGGTTACATTCAGCAATAAATACCTCCAGTATGCAACATTTTATTTACAACTGACATGATATATTTAAAACAGTTACCAATTTAACAACTCTTAAGTTCTTATTGTGTATGAAGTCACAATTCGGCTGGTTGCCCGACAAATGTGCGTCACCGCTAGTGCTACTGTAATGAATCAGCGATATACAAATAAAGGCCGAGGTAGCAAATTTAAAATTTTCCATACGGTTTACGTATGTTTTCACGAGTTGGTCCCGATAATAGACCCTACACGTGACGAGGCAGCTTTTAAGAAACTTGTGAGGTGCTCCAAAACCGCTGACCTAAGGCAGTTAGGTACATTTTTGTGTAGAGTCAAATATAAATGGGAGCACTATAAAAACAGTCAGAAGGTGAGAAGGAGGTATTGGGAAGTGTATAAATACCAGTGGATTTGTAAGTAGGTTAGTGGTGTCCATGTTAATTAAGTTTGAACGGGCTGCGCACTGCGAAAAACCGGGTGTTAGCAGGCGCAACACCACGTGTGTTATACTGACTGAAGCAATACAGTTAAACTTAAACCATGAATCAGCGATATCTCAGTCGGTATAGTGACTAGGCTAGGGAACGGACAACAGAGGAACCATGGCTTCAATTTCCGGTAGAGGCAAGTAATTTGTCTCTTCTACAGGATGTTCCTACAGCTTCCGGTGAGCACACGACCTGCTAGTTAACGGATAAACGGACACTTTCTCCGCGGATAAAGCTGCCGGAGTATGAATCTGACCAATCGCTGCATCGACTTTGCTACTGCTGCTGCTGCTGCTAATGTTGCTGCTGTTGCTGCTGCTGCTACTACTACTACTACTACTACTACTGCTGCTGCTGCTAATGTTGCTGTTGTTGCTACTGCTGCTGCTGCTACTACTGCTGCTGCTACTACTGCTGCTGCTACTGCTGCTAATGTTGCTGCTGTTGCTACTGCTGCTACTGCTACTGCTGCTGCTGCTACTACTGCTGCTGCTACTGCTGCTAATGCTGCTGCTGCTACTGCTGGTACTACTACTGCTGCTGCTGCTGCTAATGCTACTACTACTACTACTACTACTACTACTACTACTACAATTACTGCCACCACTACCACCACCACCACCACCACCACGACCAGTGCTAATCTTAACGTTTTATCTGATTTCTTTCTATTTTTTTTGTTCTTCGTCATACCTTGCAGTTCGTACCCTACCTTACCAACCCTATTCTCCAGTGTAGGTCAGCTCTATCATGTGCAGACCGACGGATCTATAAGGGTACATTGTAGAAATCCTCTAAATATGGCGTTTATAACATGTTTCAACTTTCCGAGTGTGCAAGGGAATAGAGTGTTCGTCGCAATGCACAGTATTTATAGACAATCTACTGATTATAACAATGAATCTATCTAGAGGGCTTTGACAATAGGCGACCGAAAAACATGGGAACTGTTTCTGGGCTAGAAACAAGTAAACATGGGCCGGTTGCGGTCTGGGGCTCCCGTCAGCAGCATAATGTGTCGACCGGAGCAGCTCTTTGTTTCGGCAGTACAGCAAATACTGTTTGGATGGATTTTTGTTTCATTTTCATACATTCTAACTTCTGGCTGAAACTGCTTAATGGGTTCAGAATGAACAAAAAGTAAACCATAACAAACGCATTTTAAACAAAAATAATGAGAGAGAGAGAGAGAGAGATGTGTGCGTAAATCGAATTGAATTGTGAAGATTGTAGCGCTGCTGTCGAGCACCCAGTACCAGCATCTACTAAAGTACGTCACAGAACTAGACATTCACTTTATAATAGGATTACTTCGACACAAAGACGTTATTCACCTGCATTAGGATAGCTGCTTTATTCGTAAACAGAATTAAAATTCAGGAAGGAAAAAGAAATGTGGGTAGAGCGTAATGAAGACGGACAAGAAATTTCCTTCAGAAATCGAGGGTATTATTTCCTACTGCACGCGTGTATGTGTATGTTTGCACGTGTGTGCGTGTAAATACTCGTATATGTGTACGTCTGTACATGTATATAAGCCTAAATATTGGCCTATATATATCGGCTTCTACACTCGTCTATTCTCTTTCCATACATTCTTTCCATACTTTCCATTCTCATACATACATACATACATACATA
>BLKM01000111.1:2224383-2249465 GCA_013340265.1 Coptotermes formosanus
GTATGTATGTATGTATGTATGTATGTATGTATGTATGTATGTATGTATGTATGTATGTATGTATGCATGCATGCATGTATGTATGTATGTGTGTATGTATGTATGTATGTATGCAAGTATGTATGTGAGTATGTATTATGTACGTATGTATGTATGTATATATGTATGTGTGTGTGTATGTATGTATGTATGTATGTATGTATGTATGTGTATGTATGTATGTATGTATGTATGTATGTATGTATGTATGTATGTACGTATGTGTGTATGTATGTATGTATGTATGTATGTATGTATGTATGTACGTACGTATGTGTGTATGTATGTATGTATGTATGTATGTATGTACGTATGTGTGTATGTATGTATGTATGTATGTATGTATGTATGTATGCAAGTATATATGTATGTATGTATGTATGTATGTATGTATGTATATGGTGTATTATTATTGTCATTTTTTAATCTTCTTCACCATGATTTCAATCAGCGACTTATAAGCAATATATTCCAACTAAGGAGCAGTATGTTTAGGGCCCGTCTATGTATCAAATGCCACATGCCTTGTTGTATTTTCTTTTATATTGCCAAAAAACCGTCAGCTGAGGAATGTTTTATTTTAGCTTTAGAAGTTATTACCGTACGAACATGTGCATAGTATTCGCACTTTATTACCGCACATCGTTTCGGAACCCTAAATTAAGTGATGTTAATGTTACTTCCTCATGGCAAATTGGCTTGTCCGCCATGTTATTACCGGTTGCAGGAGCTTGAAAGTCACGGGTTTTGGATAACTTCCAATGGGAACATTTTCACACCAAACTTTTTTTTTGAAATTTGCCTAATGGTTTACATGTTGAAATGTGGAAGTACATCTGCGTAACACCCCTACGCCATCATCATAATGGTTTCGTAGGTCTGCTTATTGCTTTTAGAGGGGAAAAACATAATAAAATATAAATAACTGATTGTAATTAAAATATTTCATGAGCTCACTTAAAACCAATTAAATGATGAATTATAATAACTGGCTTTTAAACAACTTAATTCGGGAATATGCAGAAGTGAATTTCTGTGCTACGTCACACATAGGCTTCATACCTCAAACACCTTGCCGAAAGTAGCCTTAGAATTAGAGTCCATTCCAGTAGATTTCTGGGTATTGAGTCTAGAACTAAAGTAATATAAAACACAATACTTCATTATTTATTAAGATATCAAGTAAAACAAAATACAAAGTAAATATGTTATTTACTTTTTTACTGTTACCCAACGCGCTGCAATTTTTCACTTTAACTGTATTTTTAGACACTTGCAATTTAGCTTATTTGAACGGAACCTTCTTACCTTTTGAGCCCAAGGCCATGAACAACTATAAGCCGTTGCGCCTTCCGCTCTCCTAATATTAAGGCGTGTGCGTGCACTTTTTGTTTAAGGTGCAGAAAATGAAAGCATAATACGAAGGTATACTTCTCCCCGCAACACATTTTATTACCGCTAAGTATGAAGCCAGTGATAGCTACTTATTGCGCTACAAGTGTATTTCTTTCATGCCGTTCCCTCAATTAACACTGCAACTTTCTTCAGTAACACCATGTTACGTTAGCGGAATAAGGTACTTCCATTTTCAAGTGAAATTCTTTCCTAGGAATTGTCAGCGCCCTGTTGTTATAGCTTACGAAAGAGAAATACACTGTCGGAGAAAGCTTATTAGAAAACACTATTGTAGTGACGAAGACCCTTAATTATGGTCTTTTGATAAAATAATTATGAGAATTTAGCTTTCTGTATTAACATTCCTCTGCGAGATAACTTTCATTAAGTTAAATTACACCAAATACAAGTACGGAACCTGACAAGGGAATAAGCCTGTGCTTTTGAAACGTATTGACTTTCGTTCCCAAAAGAACGGGCAAAATGAACAACCTTTGCAAAAATCAGAGAAATTTGAAATGTAAATGTGAAATTCAATTCATTTTGTGTGCGGTAGGTAAAGCTACTGTCTTCATTTTTATTTTAGTTATTCTTTACTCTACCGGTAAAGCGAAGTCAGCACTACAGAGTCAGTTCAAATAAAATTGAATTAATTGTTGTAACAGAGCTATATTATAGGGAGCCACATTAAAATTCTGGGGCACAGAACATCCATATTTATTCGTGATTCCAGGCTTCCGCCGCGATGTTGATGAGATCTGCGTTCTTCTGGGGTGTAACGCAGCGTCGAGTGGTAAAGGATTGCCACTCGACGCTGCGTAACAACCCAGAAGAGCGCAGATCTCATCCAAAATTAATAATTTACCCAAGAGATGTAAATAACTAATTGCTTAAAGACAAAAGTAAATATTAAGTAGTGTGTTACATAAAGCAGCGAAATTTTTTAATTTGTTGTAAAACGACACGAACAGTATGTCAATAAGCCTAATCTAATTCTCTTACGTGATGATGAGTTTAACACTTTAACGACAAAGTTTAACATCAGTTACTCTTATATTCAAAGATCCAGATAGCAATTTGTCACATATATATTACGCACCTTATTATAAAAAAATAAACTTTACTGGTTCTTGTTATTATTATTTGTCGCATTTATTTGAAACGTGTGTCAATAAAATATGCAAAAACAATGTAAAAGAAGGAATGATGTAACCTGCATGGTTCTGCGCAAAAGTATCCTTTGTCCATCAATAGATTTTATGTACAATAGCGGATTCATAACTTCGATAAATTCACAAGAAAGCGGGTGACATATCCTGCATTGTTATTAACGCAAATTGCTTAATAAAATGTAAAGGTCACCCCGTAATACGCCTATGCAGGCCGAGGTTGGAGGCAGAAATATAGAAGCAACCCTTTTGCAACATTCTCTAGCAGTGAGTGGGTGGTTATGAGCAAGTCCTGACCGCTTCATCCCCTGAAATTACACCCAGTAGTGATGGTACAGGAGGCTGGGTGGGTCTCAGGGCAGATCACTAGATGCTAGATAAAACCTGTGTCGAAACAGAGGAAAATTAACATTTCAGATAAAATAAATGAAATAAAATGATTTAATAAAAATTAGTGACAGTAGTAAATCAAATTCGGATACACCTTTTTCTCATTACAATGTGCTTTGTACTCGTATACAAGAAAACTAAGGTAAAGTCAAAGCCAATATATCTGATAGTCTAAACGTTAGAAACTGGCATTAGCAATATTACCTCCAACACAACCTTCCGACTCCTCTAAAAGCAACCAAATGAATAGTAAAATATATCAGTGAATTCGAAATAAAAAAACCTGTTGTTATTCTGTCTTGGCGTTCCATCAGCAGGCAGAAGTGTGATTGTGCTCTGTTTAACCTTGCGGAACTAGTCGCCAGAGCTCTGCTAATGCACTCTTTATGTTGCCCCTAATAGGCTATAGTGTAATGTGTGTTGTGTTGCGGTGGGCGTGAGGGGTTGAGGTGCTGTTGGGGTCAGGGGTGAATTGGATTAGATGCGGGGTATCAAACCAATATCAGTTGTGTCTGGGGCCGACGCAGTCACATCCTCATAAATGTTGTGGTTCCTGCAATGTGATGTCATTATGTTTAGTTGGTTATTCTGTTATTCCACAACGCTGTATCAACTACAGGGCTACCTAGTATTGTTAGGGCAGTGGATTCAATAGATTACAATGCGCCAAATACGTATCTCGGTTGGCGCAGCCTACAGCGTGAAAGTGTTGGGAGTTGGAATAATTTGTATACGAAGTGGGGTAAAATAAATTCGGCATATGGTAGGCCTAACAAACCAGTTCCTGAAAAATTAGGAAAAATAACCTCACGTTCAAAATCAACACGCTTTCTATGACGTTAATTAGACTTAAGCATTTGCTTATATTTGGCGATGTTGTATGGATCACAGTTTCGCCTGTTAGAGCTAGGAGTGATAGCTGTTACAGTGCCCTACTTCAGGAAGGATTGTACATACACCCTGTATACGTATACATACTTATGTGCATACGTACTTTTTACAGTCCGTGGATAAAAAAATTAGTCAAAGTGACAGCAGGTCGTGCAATAACTCATACAAATACAAAAACATTACAAGTCTTCCTTATACTGTCTTCACTTGTCACATCAGGTTTACTGCACGCAGTAGATAATAAGTTTATGAACCACTGGTAAAGAGCATAAATACCTTAACCTTTTAAAGCCTAGCGGTAACTTTACATACCACCAGGTTTAACATTAAAAAATTCTCCGTGGTGCCCACATTGCGTTTATGTGTTTTGTACGCATCTCAGAACAAACAGCAACTTTTGCCTTATAAAACATTAAGAGACTGGTTTTTATAACCGAAGTGGAGAGTGTTTACAGCGCGGTACGCACTGAGTCCTTATATAAAACAGATACGCTTCGTCCTTAAAGGGTTAAAGCAGTAAAAGATGTAAGTATTTAAGTACGTCCTTAGTTATTCTTAAATGTGAGCCTTTCCATTTATCAGACTTGTAAGTCTCTCTGGTAAACCATTCAATATTTTGACACTAGAAAAATATTTACTTCTCTGAAAGTATGAAAGTTTGGAAATTGGTCTAAACATTTTTTAATTTTTGTTAAATATTTATTAATGTCATGTACAACTGAATTTGTTGAAATTTTTAGTGGTTATTTGCAAGGAAGTTAATAAACATATATCTCAAATAGGAGGAAAATGGAAATGCATAAAAAATATTTACTGAGAAACTTCGTGAAGAAATTCACTTGAAAGACCGAGAAAAGACGAAAGCATTGCGTAAGGATAAATCATAGGACAGTTGGTTGTGTGGGCGCAGCATTTGCTGGAGTGTTTTAGCACAGTGTCAGATGGTTAGCTTTGATGTTACCGACTTTGAAAACGCGAGATTCAACAGGGACTTGGTTACAGTTACAGCAGTTAGGATATATCTAATGAATTTGGAAGAATGAGGCCGAATTTGGTATACAACAGTCATTGTACATTTCCATTACTGACCAGAAAGTTACGGTGGGAACTGAGACAAAAAAGCAAATCTTGAAGCAGGAAAGCTAACTGCAATACAAGGATACTGAGATTCAAGCAAGTACACTCATACAGGAAAGTGCGCATAAAAGGACAATCCGATCTTGATAGAATATCAACAACGAAAGACCTTACATAGAAATAGTGCCAACTTTTTGAGGCCTTAGAAACTGAACCTTTCACCCTCAAGGTCGTTACCGAGAACCCAAAAATCAGAACTTAAAAAAAATATTTTGAAGTTTCTTACAGGTGATGTAAGCTACAGGCTACGTATACAGGATATTCAGTAACAGAATTTTAAAAGATGCCGTACAACACACCTCTGTTTATTCAACGGATTAGCTACGCGATTCAGTCACAACTGACTATAATCGGGTTGTTATGAATGTTTAAAAGAAGGTAAAATACAACACCTATGAACTGGTCATTCTGCTCTTTACTCTGTGGGATCCATCAGGTCCAAAATTATTACAAAGATAAAACTCTAAAATTGTTTAGTCAATATGTAACAATTTTTAGATTTTTACAAGTTTTAGGTCAGATGTATACTCTAACATTAAAATACTTTAAAATGAATGGGTAAATTTGATGGATACAAGTTATTAAATATTAATGTTTTAAGTTCTTGTAATCGCTAACGTTAAGAAACTGATAAAAACATAAATACGTAAATATTTCCATGAATCGGCAGTCTGTAGTAGAAGGCAATAGTGTTGCAGTTAATGAAGAAATTCCGCAAGTTTTAAGGAAACCTGAAGTTCACCACCACTCTCAGAACAGCCTGACCATTTCCTTACCCTGAGCGAGATTAATTTAGTTCGCTTTGGCCCTGTTTCTTTAAGCTTCATTTTCCTATTATTATTTCCAACCTGGCTCCTTCCTTCGTCTTCGTGTTCCCCACCAAAACGTCTGTGTGCACTCCGCTTCGTATCGACGCACGACACATGTCCTTTCCACCTCGTCAGCCTCGGACTGATCAACTAATGTTTGGTGAGGAGTGAAAACTGATCAGCTCATTATGCACTTACCTTCAGCCTGCCGTTACGTTCTCCCTCTTATGCACAGACAGGCCAGTTTCCTTCCGCCGTATTCTCAAATACACTCAGCCTAAATTCTTTCCTAAATGTGAGGTGCACATTTTCACAATCATATAAAACAGGGAAATTTATGATTTTTATACCTTAAACTTTATGTTTGTAGCCAGCAAAATTACGGACAAAAGATATGGTTTGAATGGTGGCCGGAACTAGCCGAATTTACTCTGCTCGCCTATTGTCTCCTTGTGTGCAATTTGTATTCTATACTGTCATTTCAAAATTAGTAAAATTTGTTGTGTTTTTCAAAAGAGGCGTGCAAGATATAAGCATTTTCTAATATTTAGTTAAGTGACTCGTCTATTGAAGTCATAGGCAATGAATTACTTGCTAAACATATAATTAAACGAATCATAATTACAGAAACTAACAAGTTTTACCAGTCTATCCGCATTTATATTCCACAACACTTGAATATTTGAGTACTGATATTTTTAAAACTCGACATTTATGCTTATGACGTCAGACTGATGATGATGCGGTAAACATCAACAATCAATTTTTTTATTATATGTGTGGTGCCTTTACGCCTGAATGTTACCTTCGGAAATGACCCTTGAAAATTCGGAAGGGACTGATTTTTTCATACTTTCTTTCTTTATTCCGTCTTTACACTTTCATTTCTTACCGTTCTCCTTTTCTTTCTAAGCCTGGTTTGCTTTGTGCCAAAGTAGGAATTTCATCTAAATATGTGTGCTATAGATATCCCGACTTCGAATATTTCAGCTGCTCTCTAGGTTAAGTACATGAAACCTACACATTTCTAGGGATACAGCAGTCGACACTCACACATTTAATACAGACTTTAGCATTCCAATGCCTAAGAGCCTGTCAACATAAATTCACACTCACAGTACTTTACACACTTTCCGATCAGTTTCTTCTTCAGTTAAAGTCTTGTATTAATACACTTGAGTGGCATGGGGATTTGAACCCATCATCATAATAAACGCACGCACACACACGCAACTACTCTACCTGTCTCGGTTGGCCCTTGTCTTGAATGAAGAGCACCTTGTTCTTTGCTCCAAATATTTTGACTGCGTTGTAACAGTTGCAAGATATAGGGTAGAATCTGTATTCCAGTAGGGTCTCACTCGGTCCGTGATATGTAGACCCACTCTATTCTTTCCTGTGGCCACAGCCTGCTATAGATTCTGTTGATTGTGCTATTGACACTTCGGACAATGGCTTTTACCGTAGCCCCTCGTCGCTTTTAAAAACAATCTAGCTAGTAGTTACAGGCACGTATTGTACATTACGTTTTCAGTTGCACCTCCGCATAGTCCTACCGAGTTGGTTGTCAAAAAACCGTTGTTTTTGTAAGGGTGCAGTTGAGTTACTCGGTTTCAAACTTATGCAATTTTTAAATGAAAATAATCGCAAAAACAACATTCTTGACAGGCGAGACAACTCTTTTTCACTCCAGGGAAAGAAAGTGTAAGGAGATTATGGTAGAGGAAGAATACTGCTGGGCGATGACGCAGGTTGAGCGGGAGTCATCCTGCGGCCGACAAGTTTCCAGGGCCTTGAAGCTTGCATTCCAAATGTACTGCTCTTAGGTCTAAAAGCAGTGGTGTATGTATATAAATAATATATTTAAACACGTACGATATATAACAGATACACTGAATAACAGATAATATATAACACATGCTATACATATAGGCCTGTAGTTGACGGTATGCATATTAAATCCCGAACTACGCAGAATTCGAACTGCGCCGACTCCTCGACAACATAATTATTGCTTAGGCCGGAAAGTGGCTGTATTGTGTTTTGTAGGAGTAACATTTCATTTCATTTATCACTGAAGTAACTAAAGTGCTACAAATAAACTGCTAGACTATTTGGTAAGAAATATATTTACTTGCTTTTTATCTTTCGCTGTACGTAGAATGCAAAGTGAACGCAAGGTGAACTTGTCATATCTGTCAGACGACTTCACGGATTTAAACGAAAATTGATTTCGGAATTATGGAATGAAAGAATGGTGACCAAAATCAATCTTCGGCCTTAGCTTTTTCTAAAGAAACCCATAACAAACTAAGCATTAACCATCTGTCATTTTCCATTGCTTACGACTTCTGAAACTTCATGTACCCTTTCGTAAATGGAAATCATTTAACGTGGTGGGTTGTGAGAAAACCAGCCAAGAACCTAGGCTTCAGGGTCTTAAGTTATATGCAGTTCCATCCATTCAATCCCTCACCTACCTACCTACCTACCTACCTACCTACCTACCTACCTACCTACCTGTCTATTTACCTACCTATCTGTCTGTCTGTCTGTCTGTCTACCTATTCATCCATCCATCCATCCATCTATTCTTCAATCCATCCATCCATCCATCCAGCCAGCCAACCTTCCATCCATCCGTTCCCACATTTATCTGGCAATCCTTCCACCATCCATCCATCCATCTATTCTTCAATCCATCCATCCATCCATCCAGCCAGCCAGCCAACCTTCCATCCATCCGTTCCCACATTTATCTGGCAATCCTTCCACCATCCATCCATCCATTCGTCTATTCATCTACGACGATTGGAGAGACTGAAGGGATGTGTGGTTCTCTGTATCTGTCAGTATATTGCACCGCAATTCAAAAGCATCAAAGGCTGCCAAATTCTTACCTCTATTTAATCTTGTACTAAATCTTGCTTTCTCAATTAGAACCAATTGTCACTCTCACCAAACGCTCCCAGTTTCTTGTCACAAATTCTTAATATTCACAAACATTTCGTTCCCGGGAAACACCAGATTTCAATCACACGAAATTTTTCTAGTTATCACCTTCAGTATTTAACTTTCTGTTAATCTTATGTGTTCAGTTTATAATGTCAAACGTTTTAGAAGTCACTTGAATAAAAATTTTTGTCAACAGAATTGGGCGATATAGATCGATTCCTTCTTTCGACAAAACTTTACCATAACCATGGAAACGGGTCGTTGAGTCGTTCTACCTTACACCAGTAAGGTCTAGTCTTGAAATAGCCGTGACGTCACTCAGAAACGAAGCTGTGTGGCAAACCTAGAAACCACGGCTTCGACTTCACCACTGTGTTACTTCGACACAGGAGGTTTAGTATATACTTAATACAGAGGTTCGAAGTGCTCCAAAATTCTAAGGTCCACGTCAATATTTAGCTGACAGAATTTTGACATGAATCGAGTTTCACACTGAGGACCCACAAGTACTAGCTGCCACCCTATAACGCTTAGTTGTTTCGCCAATGACTTATGCACCCTTGGCCGAGGTAGATATACTTTACACCTGTTTCGTTCCTTCGTCCGAGTTGAAGAAACCGGCCGTGAATTAGGCTCAGCTCCATCTATAATTAAATTAACACCAGAAAAATAGTTCACGTCTCTAAACAGAGCCAAAAAACAGTCCTAAGGAATTTCAGAATTTATTTTTTTCTCAAGTACACCGTACAATTTCCATTGTGCATCCTTAGGTATGGCTATGTTATCAAAGTACCAATTTACCCCTCACGGCATCATCTATATCGTTCGTATAACTGGGAGGACATTACTTCTACACCGTGTGTATAAGGCCGCCATTCGCGCTAAACGTTAAATAGGTGCGTGGTACATGAAAAAGGCTACTGGAATTCGATGTCCTCTAGGCGTATAGAAAGCATATGCTTTGAGAACAAACAGCTGAGGATTTGACCTAAAAGTAGAGAACATAAGAAAAGGATGGAGAATATTGTGTAGGCCAATAAGAAGCTACGTAATATCTACTCTGACAAAGTAGTAATTATTAAGGTAACAATAAGAAGAAGGGAAACCCCTCGACGAATATCAGATATCTGTTTTCGCTTCCTTAGTTTGCAGCTGATTTTCCCAGCCTGTCATTGATAAAAGTAGAAGAGTTTTAGGTCAGGTTGTCACATGAATTTATGTTAGAACTTTGCACGGTATTGAATTCCGTGAAACGCGCTGTAAGTATTTCAGAGCATCTGCATTCTAATTAAAATGATTTCATGGGTTTCCTATGTTCTGAGAATAGAAAGTGATTTTTCGAGTTTTGACGTTACAATAGCAATGCTGATGAATGTTCACATCTTCTGACATACGACGCAGTGTAGCTTGGTAAAAATTTATAGACGTTTCGGTGGATTTTGATACCGTGTTGTTAGTAGTCCAAGCACAACAGCGCTTCTTGTCCACTAACGCGACACATTTGAAGAAAGATATCCACATACAAAACATATTTTAATGGGAATACCAAAATGTTAATAAATTAAAAATTAATATGTGTAAAAGAAACAATCTCCTTATTAAAACCTGAAACACCTTGTGGTTGGTAAAATTTCTTGAAACGCACCTAGGAGAAGCTGACGAATACGTCAATTTGTCGGGGTACAGAGTTTGATAAGCTCTGACAAATGTTGTCGCACGTGATGATATTACATTATAAGTACTGTCGGAAGACTTCAACAGTGTTAAAAGACACTACCTTTTTTAACACACCTACTTTATTGATCACGTGTGAACTTACATCATGTCAGTCTTACTGTTGCACTCTTAATACAGCCTCAGGTTACAACGTGTGTACAATAGGAACAAACCACTTGCAGTGGAACACAAACAAAGAACTACTTGCACTGGAAGGAAAAGAATACACATATTTGCAATGTAACGTTTAAAACCCTTGAACGTATGTATGATCGCAATGCAAATTAAGCCTTTAAAGACGAAGCCCATCCGTTTTATATAAGGACTCAGTACGTACCGCGCTGTAAACACTCTCCACTTCGGTTATAAAAACCAGTCTCTTAAAGTTTTATAAGGCAAAAGTTGCTGTTTCTTCTGACATCCGTACAAAACACATAAACGCAATGTGGGCAACACGTAGAATTTTTTAGTGTTAAACCTGGTCGTATGTAAAGTTACCGCTAGGCTTTAAAAGGTTAAAGATCTTTTCCTGACAAGAATCTGTGGCACTTATTACTACTGAATGCCAGCGTTTTATATGTAGGCTTTCGTGGCCTAATTTCGAAAAACTTACCCTCCCGGAACTTGTCTGAACTTATGGAGGGAAAACACAGAATTTCTTAACCAACCTACCCACTCTCCGAGCTTGTGTTTTAATTAGACTCTCTCTAGGAAACTGCACTACTCTCACTTAACCGTGGCTTTCGGGTTTTCAAGATGGTGTTATCCACAGGTTGGGAAACAACCACAACTACTTTGCTCTGGGGGCCAAGAAATAACCGTGACTCGGGCTGCTATAGCATATGGGACTCTCCTTCCATTCCATGCTCCCCACAATCCGGGCGCTGGAGCGTGCAAGATGGAGCACAATATGGGCTGAGTAATTCGTTCACAGTATCAACTCGATTCCATTCTTTTTAAAAGGAACCATAACGACGTTACAGCCCGGTGATCGGAGTAAAAAGAAACGCTGGGGTCATTTGTTGTTCTCAGACTCCCCAACTCCAGGGGGTAAATTGAGCGATGGGGGTTGAATTAACCGTGATACTCTTTGTGGGGGTTGGTTTTAATGTTATGTAGCTACATAACAATATTGGTTAGCTCCTTTATTATATCACTATTATAGACTAACTGTATTTACATGTCTATAACATCGGTCTATCTTGTAGGGTGACAAACCCGCCCTTCTCGAAACATTCACAACAAATTGTAACAACTCGATGCACTTCTATAGTCCAATAAAAGATGTCTCTCCTAGCAGCAGCCATGAGCTGGCTGATATAGGAATTATTAGTGAACTTGATTATGTTTGTTACATACTCGAGTCCCCCGATGAAAAGTGAACACCTGGGACGACAGAATGAATGTAATTGTCTCATTAAATGGATTTACTTATAAACCTGTAGGCTTTATTACACTTTTAAAGTCTAGCGGTGACTTTTTGTACCACCAGGTTTAACTTTGAAAAATTCTCCATGGTGCTCACAATGCGTTTATGTGTTTTGTACGGGTATCAGAACAAACAGCAGCTTCTACCTTACGCAGTATCAACTGATTGGTTTTTCAGAACCGAAGTGGAGAGTGTTTACTGCGCGGTAGGCGCTGAGTCCTTATATAAAACAGAATACTTTTCGTCTTTAAAGGGTTAAATGGATTCGCTTATAAACCCGTAGGTTTAAACACATCAACGGACTTATGCATATATACTCTATGCATATGTCATGAATATTAACATTTGAATGCACAGAGGTCACAAAGGTGTAAGGGTGTACCATGTGCTTTGGGATTTAAAAAATCTGCGTTTTGCCCTTAATTTTGTTTAGGATGTTAGGATTTTTATCAAGTACCTTTAAACAAATAGTCTTTGCAATGGAGATGCTATTTCCTTTATGCACTCGTTTCTTGTACGAGCATATTACACTAGACGGAATCAGGTTTCAAATAGTTTGTGTATCTTCTTTGATACCCGTACCACTCAAAATATTTAGAAGTAGAACTACACTAGCTAACCCTTCGAAGAGCCAAATGTACCTAACATTGACAGAAATGCCAGTACTTTTCCCGAGATATGGATGCTTTTCTTGTCAGTATAAAACGAACTTTATAAGAACAATAAAATAAACAGCTTCCTTATTAAGATATGACGAAAGAATTCATCGCAAAATTGTAGGTGTAGCGTAATAAATAGACTGCGCTATGTGTACAAAAATTACATAAGGAAGATTTTTAATTCTGAAATTTCATGTCTAGAGACAACAATCTTCTACCCTGAAAACTGAGGCAGGTTTTTCTGCCGAAACATCTGACTTTAAATCACAGGAATCTGTAACCGTATCCGCATTCCTGTAAACATTGTTTTTTCTCGAGATATGGGTTTGACACCGTATCTTTGTAGAAGATTCAGTTCTTCTGGAACATGACGCCGTGTAGATCGTTAGAATCAGCCAGTATTTCAGATGAACTTACTCTCCGCTTTTTCACGGTAGTCCAATATGAGTGCTGCTAAACAGTCGCTATCTTGTAATGTATCCTAAATACGGAGGTAAGAAATTATCAAGATGGTTGATTCTATACGATCTACACTGTGTCACAAAGCAGAATACTACACTTTACATAGGCTTTACCTGTCCAGAGTATTTACTGAGTTTTTTCGTCTTTAGCCATTTGCCATTAGCCCACAAAATGGGTGATTCAATTGTACAAGTTTCTAAAAGTACATCCCTCTACGGGTCTTGAAGACTTTCCACCAACATTCTATAGACCATGCCTTACCTTTGATTGTTTGTCAGCACCTCCTGGTATTTACCTTTTGTTATGACACACTACACAGCTTCAGATTTAAAATACCCTGGTCTTAATTCTGCCATCTGTTTAAACACTGCAAAGTGTTGAGTTAACAGGCAGGTTTCGACAGCAGTCTGCGGTCACGAGTGCATGCAGTGACGAAGTAGGATCCAGTTTTAATTAGTGTTTGTTGAGTTCATGTAATACATGAAGAAACATACATGTACGGAGCGACACACACAAGCAAGGTTAACAAGGCAGGCAATGCGTGTATAAAGGTAATATTCAGGCGCGTTCGCTTAAAGGTTTTGCCGTGGAACACCAAGTGTGTCTGTGGCCTAATTATACAGCATGCAATGGGCGGGATCCTTATTATATCGTTGTCTGTGACCAGTATGGCTGCACCACATTTTTCCTCATTATCCCCTAAAGGGAATGATTTTCGGGAAAAAAGTTATTGAAAAATTATTTCGTTTTTCTCTACAGCTTTTGTCTGAAACATTTCTCAATCGAAGAAGAACTCAGCGAAAAAAGTCTTCATATAAAGTATCCTTATTCTTGTCATATTTTAATAAAACTTCTATGTTCTCGAAAGATATTCGAAAAATATTCAAATATCAAATTTTATTAAAATCCTTCCAGTGGGCGCCGAGTTTTTCCTTGCCGACATATAGGCACATAGAGAGACAGAAGGACGGACGGACGGACGGACAGATATGAGAGAGCTAATAGTCACTTTTCGTAATTTTTCGATCGCGTTTGAAAGGATTGTAACAGGAAAACAGTACTGAATGTTCTCGTTATTTTGAAAGATTCTGTCAAAAGATGACAGTTTTATTGCAAAGGAACCATGACATGCCCCCGCACAGTTAGAGTGTATTTCTACAAAATGAAAAGTGACGTTGTTCAGGGCCCACCAAGGGGGCAGAAAAAAAGAAAGGACAGCAAATTACTGCACAGCTAGATGCTTAAACTGTAATGAATAATTCCGCCGTGCATTCGCTCTTTGTGCACGATGTTCCTGTACACTGAATGCTTTGCTGGAGACGTGAGGGATGAGCAAATTCCAAGATTTTCACTCAGCCGGGTTGTTACCAACATAGACTTTTACTTACAGACGTTTCGAAACACTCTATCCGTCCCATCTTCAAGGGTCAAGCAGTCCAAGACATTCGGTAACTACCAATGCACGCAGCATAGCATCCCAGAACAGCAAATATCTTATTTACACCTTGGCAGAAGCCTGAAATCACGCAATAAATTCCAAATTTTAAAATTACAGCTTTTTAACTTTAATAAAAGAAAGTTTTTGGATTACGAAAGAAGATGTATGTGCAGATAATAAAAACACATGATGTCAGTTTATGATTTATATACACATTGGAGGATGATTAGATGATTAGATAAGAGGATACAGAGATAATTCACCCGGTAGAGACGTGGGTTGACGCTTGACGGGTGATTCTTAAAGACCGGGGAGATAAATGTATGAAATCGCGTAAGGGCCCCCTCCTGACCCGCGTCACGATTGGACTGAAACATCTTACAGCATGCGGTCGGACATTCGTGGTAGTTTATGAAGGTGGAAAAGCGAATTTAAAAACCTTATAAAAGTATCATTCTTCGCAAATTACAATCGGCAGCCTACCAGTATCAGATGGATTGAGAGAGATATGAAAATTTTCCAAGACGAACTACTGCCTAACATTCGAGCTGGAGGAGTCATGTGGTTATGCACACTGCAGCACATTACAGTCACAAGCCTGAATTGTTATCCACTGTTACATAGAAGAAGTAAGACTTAAAACAGTGGCTGTCAGCAGAAAATCATCATTTTTTGAAACGGAATTTACAGGAAGTAATGCAAAGTGTGAGATATGAATACACTTCCTCTGCTGTTGGCAAAATATAGAGCAAATGTTTGTAACAGTTTGCAGACCTTCTCAATATTACTTTTTTGGAGATATAGAGCGATATAGTGTATATATAAGGTGCTTTTAATTAATAATTCTATATATAATTCATTACATGTAGTCTCGGAAATGTATTGTGCTAATTATTACAAGCACACAGAACTAACTGAACACAAATGTGGAACGTAGACAATACACAGGGTGATGTTTGCCCTTTGGTATTGCGCACCGCCAGTTCCTGCAGCAGCAATTTTATTGCCAGCAGCTCTTCAAATAATAGCAGCAGCTTTTCATAGGACAGCGTAGTCATGTCTGGGGTAGCAATTTCACATTACTCATGTATTGTCTTTATTTCTGGCACAAAGCAGATTCAGTTAAAAAATAACAAAATCACATCCCTCTTAATTTTATGCTGAATTTATCGGTATTCATATCGTTCAGGACACCAGGAAAGAAACGTATGTGTGAAACAAAAAGTCAGAATTTTGTAGTTTATTGAAACTGATAATTCTGTGAAAAGTTCTTCGAAAAATATAAAGTTTTAATATTACTTTTAAGAGCACACATCCTCGTTGCTTTGTTAAATACGAATTTATCGTCATTTATTGTTATATTACATTATTATTATGTTACAACATTGTGCTGAGTAACAAAAGGATTACTCACTTCGGTTAAAAAATTGTTTTTATTTTTCATACGGCCTGATTACAAGACTACAAAAAAGTACATTTTGCAAAAGTATGTCAGGTGTGAGATTTCAAACTTCACAAGTTAAATATACATATAACATAAAAGAATGACTGAAATTTATGATCTGAAGTTTATAAAGCGTTAAAAAATTTCAAATAGTAATATAGCATAGAAAGATAAATATAAAATTTTGTTTTTCGTAGTCCTTACCTCTTCTACCTACTTACAGCAGGTGTCGAGTTTTTTTTTTTTTTCACTTGATCACACTCAGACACACCACAGTTGGTAGGCCTCCTCTGGACGAGGGATCGGCCCGTCGCAGAGACCTCTACCTGACAACATAAATACTCACAAGAGACAAACATCCATGTCCCCGGTGGGATTCGAACCCACGATCCCAGCAAGCGCTAGGCCGCAGACCTACGCCTTAGACCGCCCGGCCACTGGGATCGGCAAAATGTAAAACTAAGGTATTAAATTTTTCTATTTAATAATTTTATCCTTTTGTGAACTTCAAATTATATATTTCAGGCATTTTTGCTCTATATTTCAGGTTGTATAAGTTCAGATTTAAAACCTGAAATACAGGTGTAAAGCATACCTCCTCTTGTATTCACGTAATTAGGCCTGATGATGACCAGTCACCTTAGCCGAAACATATAGCCTTACTCTTACTGAATATATTGTTGTGTCGACTGCTTAAACATTCTTTTGTATTTATATTTTCAAACTCCACAATTTTTCCTTGAGGATTTTTTCAAGTAAAATAAATATATTTAACGCGATAATTAAAAATTTGTTTGGGTCTTCAGTTAAAATAAAAGCTGACACATAAATTTACCCTTGTGACTGATCACAAATTCCAGGTGATGTACAGCAAACGTGGATTTTACCAGCATAATCTGCCGATGATATTCAACTTACATTTTATTTATAATTTTCCTTGAGTTTCTGTTATGTAAAGCTCATTCAACGAGACAGAGGGACAGATACTGTGGGCCCTTAAAGCTTTCCGTCCCTTCATCACGTAAAGAGACGCTTGAAAATGGTCTTCCTCTAATACGTTTGTGCTTTGATCAAGAGGAAAACACGATAATGTGTGAAGTTAACACAGCGCCAAGTTCATTGCAGCATACAGTCGATTTTTAAGTGTAGAAGTTACTGAAAACCTAAATTTTTTTTAAGAAACAGCTTAATTGCTGCGGAATTAAATGAACAGATTGAAGAACATGACATTGTAAGGTTTGTGAAATCACAGAGTATAAGATGACTAGGACATGTGGAGAGAATTTCGGAGGAACGGTTTCTTAAAAGAAAGGGGAGATTATTCTCCAAAATAAAGAGGGGACAACCACGTACAAGATGGTTGGACATTGTGGTGTGGGCGTCAGAGTCTGGAAAGGAATCTTAGAGGACACAGAGAGCTGGAGGTTTGTTGTGAAGGAAGCCAAAGCGCACCAAGTGCTGTAGTGCAGATGATAATAATGAAATCCAAGCATAGAGGAATTAGCTATAGGCTAGAGGCCTATATCGCCCTTTGAAAATTGACGTGAATGTACATTATACACAAAGATTAGTTCGTACTTCACAGGGAACATTGTGCTTCGAGTAGAGAGATCAAACGCTGAATGTTGTATATAGAGCAAAAATAGCTGTTATTTTAAGACGCATATGAAACACGCAGTTGCGCTGTGTGGGAAACACAGAGAATATTCACAGTTAAAAGCCTGACGATACACATACCTCGTACTTGCCACTAGTTTCGTTTCGTAGTTCTTCCCTCTTCTGCCTACTCACAGTAGGTGCCGAGGTTGTTAATTTTCTCTTGATCACATTCAGACACACACCACAGTCGGTAGGACTCCTCTGGACGAGGGATCGGCCCTTCGCGGAGACCTCTACCTGACAAAACAAATACTCACAAGAGACAAACATCCATGCCCCCGGTGGGATTCGAACCCACGATCCCAGCAAGCGCTCGGTCGCAGACGGCGGCCACTGGGATCGGCATCACGAGATTTTAAAGGGTAAAAATCTGAACTCCATTCAAGACTGGTGTTAACCGGAAACATTCACGTAAAGAAAAATTTTAGTTCAGTAAAATGTCTCTTATTCTGGACATAAAACTGTATTTTTTTCTAATTCAAATTTATAAGAAAACACCTTTGTCTTTCAACTCAGCCATTTCAATGGAAAGAAAGGCAAATCGTTGTATCGTACGCCCCCTTCCCCTCATACACGTTATGTACACTAACTAACTGACCGACACGATATTTGTCGTATTTTATATCAGCTGTCTAGCTACCCTCTGCAGAAGATTTGTTAGGAGGTGTAGACTTTTTCCGTGTGTTGGTGTTAAAACCAGCGTGAGACTTCCGTCAGGAGACACGCTGTACACAGAGGTCAGAGCAGTTGAACTTAGAATCGACCAAGCGGTTAAACACGGGTTACAACTCCGCCTTAATTAATAAACACTGTGTTGAAACAATGGTGCGGGCAGCCGACATGACACTTCACTCAGCACAGCCTTGCATGCTGCTCGTCACACGGTCCCGCAAAGCGAAAACCCGTGTCAGTCAGCGTGTTGTGAAAACAGCACATCGCTCTGGTAACCTGTCTTGCTGCGTAAATTAATATTAGAAATATGTCTCTTATGGCCCCTTCTATAAATGTAGAATACCTCAACACAACTACCGTGATATCGCTTTTACTCACTTTGAAAGAGTACAAAAAATTGTGAGAAATTTATGCTCTATATTCATGCTGTACGTGTACGAGAAAAAAATGTTAGCTTCAGATTTTCAAGGCTGTAACGATTTATGTTAAAATATTACAGGTCATGAGACCATGTAGTCTGGTATTTTTATAGGGCTACTATCAAAATTTCGAAAAAAAAAGGCGTCTGCAATTTCAGGTTATTAAGAATGCAATGAAATGCGTTCCTACTCCAAAGTAGAGACAGTATTTACCTTCGAAGTGTTGGTAAGGACTCGTCAGAATATAGACACGCATAATCCAGAAGACCATAATAATAATAATAATAATAATAATAATAATAATAAAGACAACAGCAAAACAACACCAATAATAATTATTCCATTCCTTTTATTAACCTGCTGAGTCAAAAGCCAAGTGGTCAGTGGCAGACATAGCACAACATACAAACACATACAACAAGACAAAAGAAATAGGACATATAAAACAATAAAAAACAAATATAATATTTATGTAAATAAGTCATGAAAATGCCTTTTGACACAAAACTCGAACTAATAGGGTTAAGAGCAGTAGCAGCAGCAGCAGCAGCAGCAGCAGCAGCAGCAACAACAACAACAACAACAACAACAACAACAACAACAACAACAACAACAACAACAACAACAACAACAACATCGTGCTGTACTTGAAATAATGCCGGTTCTGCTTCGTCAGAGCAGGCAAAATTCTGAATGATTACGTTCTCTTTATTAAAAATATAGAACTGTTATTACTGTTTCGTATTGTGATGATGTGGTTGGAATAAAAGCACCAGAGAAGATGCGTTTTCAAGCCACGTGTCTTACATAAGTTTACTTTGCAAACGTTTAAAAAAGTAAATGACAAGTACTTGGTTTACAAAAAAGTTTTTGTAAGAAATTCAAAATTTTTATAAAGTTCTCGACCAACAGTAAATATCAGATTCCTGCTTTACTGTTTGTGTCTTCTGACAAGTGAAGTTTCTAGAGCATCCATCAGTTCACATGCTTTGCGGGTCGGAGTTTGTCAGGAGCGCTCCTACATTATTAAGGACAAGTAACGGGGAAATTATTTTTGTCATTGACGAAATGTTGATGGGTTTGACGTTAAATTTTATTTAAGAAAATACTTGCTACTATTCACTGAATGAAATTTGTGTCTAAACAAGTGTTTCTTCATACGCATAGATTTTTGCGAAGCTGTATTTGCAATTTTTTGTTCATGCAATTATTGGGATGCGTACCTTTCTTTTCATTACATCCTAGTTGACAATTTTAAACGTTCACTGAAAAGTTTCTGGGTATATTCGGGAATTCTTTTGCGATTTTTTGTAAAGTGAAATTCCCTGAAAGTGTAGATTATTTGGCTCTTTGGCGGCACCTCTGTCGTATAACCCCGAAACCATTTATCTTTAATGAAGAAGTTGTAAAACAGTTTTCTTTTGTTTTGGGTCTCGATTCAGTTCCAATCGAGCGAGGGATCTACAGTCCCCTCTCAACTGCGGTAAGTCCAAGAACATGTTTACCGAACGGTTCACTCCACTGTCCAAAAAAAGAAAAAATTGGAAGCTGTGCGATTAAAATATATTTCTCACTTAGCGTGGTTAACTCGTCAATTGAGCGTGAAATTTTACACTTCAAAAGAAGAAATTTGTTTGACAATTTCTTTTTTTCATTTTGTAACAAAGGTTATTTCCAAATTTAATGCGAACATTCAAGTTAAAATGTAGAGTATGTGTCAATTTTATTCAAATATTCTACATCATTTTCACGTTTAATATTACGAAAACAGTTATTTCTTCGGCCACCTTACATGCAGGGAGAAAATTTGTGCAACTATTAATTTTTCACGAGGTAAACTCTTTAAACTTATGTTTTAAAAAGATATTTTTAGCTTTGCAAGAAATTTTATAGCAGGTTTATGTCTCGCTCTATCTTTATGATTAAAACTTTGTTTTTTAGAGAACAACTTGTAGCTGTCCACTTTTACCGAACAGGCTACTTCATTGTATACCCATTCCTTACAAATTTTTATACCCAATTTCTTTTCCAATTCAAGTGTCCCAGTTCTTTGACATAATTAAAAAACTTCGTTATTTAAAATATTTTCCCATTTGTACTTCGAGCAATATAAATCCTTTATTTGACTGTCCAGCGAGGAGGCCAGGTTTGCTCAGTAACTTCTTGCCGTAGGTCACGCATTTTCTCAGGGACAAGAAATCTCTGATACAGTCTCTCTAGTTAATCTTACGCTTCACCCATTTTCTCAATTGCTTTCAGACCCTTAACTGTGAAATTTGGAAAGAAATTCTCATTTACTTTTTATTTTACTTTTAGCCTACAAGACAAAATTCCTAATAATAAAAATTCACTCACAATCACATCACCACTCCACCCTACAGCGTATAACGTCATTGCAAAAACTTATGGAAGATATATAAAAACAGTGACGAAAATAGGTTAAATTACACCATTTAGAAAAATATTAATGATTTTAAATGAGTTATGTTGGAGTCGCAGTGGCGCAGTTGGTTGAGGCACTGCGCTACAAACCGGCAGGTGGCGGGTTCGATTCCCGATGGTGTCAGTGGATTTTTTCATTGGCGTAATCCTGCCGGTCGCACTATGGCCCTGGGTTCGACTCAGCCTCTAACAGAAATGAGTACCAGGAATATTTCCTGGGGGTAAAGGCGGCCGGTGCGTAAGGCTGACAACCTTACGAGCTTCATGTGCCGATTGTCTAGAAATATGGGAGCCTCAACCTCCTGGAACCTGTCCAGGCCTGTAATGGGACTGCTTTACCTTTTTTAAATGAGTATTAAATAATATTAGAACTCTATCTAGTATTTGTTTTAACTACATCAGGTTTAAGGTTTTTTGTAGAACTTTGTGTGTATTTGGGATCTAAGGATATTTCCTATATATTCATGAAAGCGTAAACCTGGGACAAAAGAAGAAATTTAAATTTCGTCAGTTTAGAATATTTTGGGTCTCAAAAGAGGCAGTTGAGCTACACCGATATTTTTATTTCCTAGCAATAAACAAATCGTCATTCACTTTCGTCTTTAATTTAAACGTGCTGCAGAATAACGAAGTCTGCGCACCTCTTGAAATAAATACGTAAGGACCAAGACTATATTTCCAGATATCCACCGAAATAAATGCATTGAAAATCGCTCGTATTATATTGTATGGGCTGTAAGACACACAGCCCAGTAGGGAAATATTTTGGTCTATTAAGAAATATCATCGCGAAAGAAACCTCTTTAATCCTGTAGATAGGCCTACAAAACAAACAAAATTCTTTACATAGAGGTATAACAGTGGTTATGGACAAGCGGTTGAAAAAGAGGCCGCTTCAATTCATGAAATTCATCAAGATCTCCCAGTAGTTTATTAGGTGTTGTTAGAAATGCACCTGTTAATCTAAGTACCAAGATAATTGGGGAGATATTTAACAGGAAGTGTTTATATCAAACACGACGTGTCTGTATCACCTGCAGCCTAATGGATAACGATGAAAGGCAGATGCCACCTATTGATTTATCCAAAAGATTTAAGGTAATAAGTCTATATAATTATGATCGAAACTAGACATACTGTAAGTTTAAAATGAAAGGTAAACATAACAAGCTGAAAAACAACCATCCCAATATTCAATGGACAAAGCTACTGACACATTTCTGTTGAATAAAACATTTACAAGTCTAAGGCTAAAGAAAGAGAAATATGCATTAATATTAAAACGTGACAGTTCATGAGTGTTAAGTTATAATCAGTGGAAATCACAAATATAAATAAACTGTTGCCTGACTAAGAATACAATTAAGTACTTGAAAGATTTTGCAAAAGGAACAATTTTTATACCTTTGTAGAATTTTGAGGAAAGCTGAGAGATACTTGCGGTAGGCTCTACGAAACAGAAGTTTCCGGCTTGTTAATTCACTGTTCTCCAGCTGCTACCATCTTAATTTTTGTTCAAAGTGTACTGCGTTCTTTCTCTACAGCAGATACTGATCTTCAAAATAAATGAAGTAATGTCTCCTTAATAACTTGCATTACGTGATAATTGCAATAAATCCCCCTCACGAATAGTTATGTCTACTAAATAGACAATGTCCAGTACATTATTCTATAGTAGAATTAAAGTAGGCCATACCTCTTTCCAGTTTCCTAATGGCAACGTAACGCTAAACACATAGGGTACGTACTGAACTGCGCTGTTCTTTTTATCTCGGTACATGTGTGCAGAATTTACCATTACATACCATGCAGATTTAGGTCAACATATTACAATATGTATTTCTTACTGACCTGAATGACGCGAAGGCCTGTAATTAATATTAAGTAATGAAAGCCCTGACTCTTAATGAAGTCGTGTTTTGTAACTTAAATTGAGAAAATGTTCTATAGCATACGAGTATGCTTAGCTTTATATTTGTTAGAGACAAGATTAGCTTCAGGCGATGAAATTAGTAATTTACCTCGTAATGGAATATAGTGCACTACCCTAGCAGAAATAAGGCTGCTGCAAAAGTGCTGTACACTATGGCCGAAGATGTTTTAAATGATAATTTGTTCGTAGGCTTTCACATACATTTTATACCGTGTCGATATTAATTATAACTCTAACGAAATAAAGCCACAAAATTAGTCAGAGCCCAGAGTGAAAGGCGTCTCTTTACGGATGCTGTTTCTGTGGTTTAATCACTCTTTCTCTTCTCCAGGGCAAGAACGTAAAATTTTAGTTTAAAAATGTTTTTAATCGTGGTGAGTGTTACATGTAACTTTGGATGAGTTGTGGAGTTAAGTTTCGCAGTTAAATGAAATGACCTCTTTCTGTGAGACTAATGAGCCTTATTAGAGTGAGTATTTTAATGTGTCAAGGAGAATTAAGTTATATTTTTAACATTTTAGTAACCCAACTATTACCATCTTCCTTTCAGACAGAATTCAGTACGCCTGCAGAGTGAGCAACAAAGGAAGAGACCGTTGGTACTTAATATTTATGTACTTCTAAAATAGAAGGGGCATTAACCGTCTAGCCTATATGGAACGCGTTCACAGGAAAATATGTCATATGTGAACTTACTTCTGTGTGTGAATTTCGTGCCAAAATTGTGCGTAGAGAATTCGAAACATTATGGATTTACGTACTCAAAAAAAAGAAATATGTCAGTTTTACAGTGCTACTGCATTTACTTATGTGAAATCAGAAGAAATTTAAAATTACACCCCGAAATAGCGCCACTCTTTGTTCAGTGCAATTTATGGAGCATATAAAAGTTGGCGATAAACAGGAATATTGGATAATAATAAATTTCTCTTCACAGATTTCCATAAACTCTAACGAGTGTGACGCTTTACAGCGGACTGTACTTTGAAGAGGTGTAAGAGCAATTTAATTTGGAATAATTATTTTTATTCTTATGTTTGTTCCCTCTCAAGGTATTTCTATTTTATGCAACATGCCAGTGGTTGCCACAAGGTTGATAGAGCACTCCAGCTGTAAGGCTAGAACAAGGTGCCTGTTGAAAATAATACACAGCAGTTGCAGTGGCGCAGTTGATTGAGGCACTGCGCTACAAGCCCCAAGGTCGTGGGTTCAAATCCCGATGGTGTCATTGAAATTTTCATTGACATAATCCCACCGGCCGCACTATTGCTCTGGGGTAGACTCAGCCTCTAAAAGAAATAGTTACGATTCCGGGGGGGGGGGGGGGGGGGGGGATGAAGGCGGCCGGTGCGTAAGGCTGACAACGTTACCAATTCATGTGCCAATTATCAAATTCTTTCAACTCTCAGGGGCCTGGCCAAGCCTGTACAGGTGTTGCTTTACCTTCTTATAACTCTCAGAAGAAGAAGCTGCTACATCCCGAACAAAATAAAGAGACTGAAATTTTAATGGAGGCAGTGTTCGTCCCTGTGGCACAGCAAGTGAACATTTATAAGTAATTTCGATCAATATGTATCTCCAAAGGGTTAGATTCTCCTGGACCAGAACGTCTCCGATTGCACTTCATTCTTAGCAGTTGCGAATCTTTTTCTAATAAACAAATAATTTAATGCACGCTAAAAGTATAACAGAGACTTATCTATACATTACAAGTAGTAGTTACAACTACAAATTTTACCTTAATTTAATTTGCATCTCATTTTCTTTGAGTTTGTTCTCTGTGTTTCAAATTTACACACGCTACATTCAGTATAATCCGCAATTCTGTCTACATATTTACGGTAAGGTTTCATCGAACATGACACACACACACACACACACACCCACACACACACACACACATACACACACACATACACACACATAGACACACACACACACGTACACACACATACACACACATACACACCCACACACACACACATACACACACACACACACATACACACACACACACCCACACA
>BLKM01000111.1:2254289-2340258 GCA_013340265.1 Coptotermes formosanus
ACACGCCCACACACACACACACACACACACACACATACACACACACACACACATATGTACTGACATGAAAACTCTTAATTCAAAACGACGTGATGCACTAAGATTTTTCTCTTCGTAAACAAGTTTTTGTAGAAAAAGAATAAGCATTTTTTTCTTTATTATAACATATTTATGACAATTTTTTAGACGCGTTTATTTGTTAAGTTGCTGTTACAGATCTGAACATAATAGTAAAAACGTGTTCTGTTTACTGAAGCAGATTTATACATTTTGACATTTCTGAAGCAAGGAGGACTTCAGAGTCGCGCCAGTGCTGTCCACAGCCTCACAGAATATTTCCTTACGCCAGCGTCTGCTATTGGTCTCCCCACCTTAGGTTCCCTGCTAAACCCTGCAACATTTCTCCTGTCTCTGATTCACTTTACTTGCCCTGTGCAACTCTTACTCTTTCATTCCATCACTACAAAAATACGTATATCGTACCTAATGTGATAAGATTAGAAATTATGAATATCTGAAGTCGCTTGTACGGACCTGTATATTGTTAGGTTAGGTTTATGTGTTATGAAGGACCATTTTATACCGAGACACAAAGTCCTGGATGGAATTCTTCTGTCGGTGGGTGGCCTGGGTAATTGACAGTTGCTTTGACATTCACTGCAGCAACAATAGCGTCAGAATCCGATTCTTAACCAGTGATCCGTATCGTCTTGTACAAAGCATCTTGTACGGTATTGTAAACGTTCAGTCAGTTCCCGCTCAGAGAAAGTGAAACAATTGGTGTGGGGTCTGCCATGACATTGCAGCATCACAGAAAATGCCGACACTGCTGCTTCTCGTGGGCTAGTGCCAATGAATGTTCTCGGTTTTAGAATTTCTTATTCCCATTTCTAAGAATGATCTTCAGTATAAAACACGTCTGCCCCTCCGTCTCTTTGCCGCACTCCCACGTGCGTAAAATCAAAATGTAATGACTCCAATATGAGAAACCAGTATTAAAGGCAGACAAATATTTGAAGACTAGTTTTCGTTTAAATCACGCTTAAAAATTCAAATTCAACTTCAAAGAGAACACAGTCCGTCTTCATTACACAGACAAACTAGTTAATGTTGGGTAGGAAATTAATTAGTATTTATTGTGAAACGCATATGCAACACAAAGTACACAGCGTGTAAAAATGCAGACTTTCTTAATCTTACAGCAGGTGGATTAGAGGTTTACCACTGAGTCTTAAATTTTAATTTATAATTTAACCTTTTAAAGCCTAGCGGTAACTTTACATACGACCAGGTTTAACATTAAAAAATTCTACGTGGTGCCCACATTGCGTTTATGTGTTTTGTGTGGATCTCAGAACAAACAGCAACTTTTGCCTTATGAAAAATTAAGAGACTGGTTCTTATAACCGAAGCGGAGAGTGTTTACAGCGCGGTATGCACTTATATAAAACAGATACGCTTTGTCTTTAAAGGGTTAATTGTGGTTCATAGTCGTTCTATATAAACCCCACTTAATACAAAGTATGAAATTAGCGTCCCCTTATATTTTGATACCTTATAATTCCTGTATCCTGAATAAATAAAATTAAGTCACCAAAGGCCTTAAGTACATTTCCCTATTCTCTTTGGTATTCCCGTTACATTCGCCCTGTATTTCTGCAGGTCTAATTAGATGCTATATTCAGCTTCTTTGTAATAATTAAGTTATGCACGGTTTTATCATATTTTAATAAGCTGAAAATTAAATACGTCTTAAAAAATGGAAAACAATCGACTCTTCTTTGAGATTTCTTCTTTAAACGTTGACAATTTGCCACCCTAATATGGTTTTCTATAGTTTGGTTTTATTGGACGTTGAAGGTTCCTTGCCATCTGCAAAATATGATGTCAGTGGAATCTAACTTAAGCCAGATTAATTCATTTAATATCTCACGTTATATGCCTTGAAGATTCATTTTAAGACAAACTTTCCTCTGTTCATAGATCAGCGAGAAGTCTATTTATTCTCTTCACATATTAAATTTTGTATGTATTTCTCTCCTCACTGTCACTTTCTCCTTGTCCTTCCTATAACATATTCCTTGATTCGATCATCATAATCACTTTTTATGATAGGCTGGATATTGGTACTTTCTGTGTTTATAATAAAAATTGTGTTCCCTTGCAACTCACGTAGACACATTTCTACTACGAAAGCACCTTTGCGTAAGATTCACTGCACTTCATAGTTTATCTAAATGTAGCAGTGTTTCTGAGTCGCCATATCTGATACCACCAGGCATATAACGTGTTTAAAAGGTGTCAATCCCTGATTATGGCTGCAATTTTAAAATAATTAACGATGGCATTGCATATGGTCAGAGTACAGGATGGTCATTAGGCCAACACGGATGACATTTACGTGGATGAGATGACAAGACAAGCAGAACACATCGAAGAATCTTTAAATGCAATAGAAAGGAGGAAAAATTTAAAAATGTAAAAATTATACATAGTTGAAACAATTGTTTTTTGGATTTGGTACGTTATATTCTTTGTTTCTTTTGAATTCTTAAAGAAGTGCACACTTTTATTCCTATGAAAGAGGAGAAAAACGTAAGGAGCTTGTAGAAAAGACTTCAGATCAAGTCAAGAACTGACAACGATGGAGATGCGTCGGCCATAGAAATCTGGAACGAATAAACTCTCAGAGGGCAGCACTCGATCGAAAGATGATGCTGTAAAGGCATCTGTGTAGCAATGAAAACTTCTGGCTGCAAAAAACGAACATCTGCTGTTGAAGAACACGGACTGTATATTGCTGACACGGACTGTATATTGCTGACACGGACTGTATATTGCTGACACGGACTGTATATTGCTGACACGTAGTGAAGGTAACATGCAGAAACACATCCCCGGTGATGCAGGCCTCATCAAGCAAGAGACCATGAATATCCTACTGCGCTTGCAAGTAGGAAATTGTGTTAGAAAAGTCCTCGAATTTTTGCAAGTATGGGCTGTTTTGACACGTTTTGCCAGCGTTATTACACGCACAACATTAAGCAAGTGAAGTTCAGTCTGTGGTCCCTTTATGCCCCGCAGAGCTGTTAAACCTTATCGAGACCGACGGTGCTGCCGTCCCCGACGAGAGGGCTCTCTGTTGGAGGCGCATGGCAACAACATCCTTCGAGATCTGCGATCTTCTGGTTTATTACAGACCGCTGAGTGGTAGTTATGCACCGACGTTCCGGGACAGACTATCGGTCCCATCTTCAAGCATCAAGAAGTCCGTGACCCTTTAAGATGGGACCGATAGTTTATTCCGAAACTTTGCTACAGAACTACCACTAAAGGCTGCACAACGTCTCAGAAGGGCGCAGATCTAATCTAGATCGCGGCTGAAGTCTGAAATCAAGCAAAAAGGACTTGGGTTTCAAAGAGAGAGGGGAAACCCCAGGTTTCAAAGTGTTTAAGGATTGCCTAATCTAATTGTTCTGTAGCAAAGCAGAAGGCGATTTTATAAGTAAGCTGCCGCCTATTTACAATTCTACCAACTAAACTGCCTTAAAAACTTCAGCAAGAGCATTGCGCAGTGAAAGTTCAATTATTGAATGTGGAATCTGAACGAATATTTCAAGGACTTTTGCCCAGAGTTGAACGCTATAGCAGAAATTACATCACATACACGAAAATGCCATTGGTTGAAAATATCCCAAGCCATCTGCCACAAAGGGCCCATCTCGATGAAAATGTGAAGTCCATATACCTACATTCCAAAACCAAATTTCTGATATGGCCGGCAGAGGAGAAACTCACCTCTAAATTTAATGAATTTTAACTAAAGCGAACATTTAATACGATGTTCGCTACTGTGGACAATTCTGAGATGGGCGTAACACTCTGTGGCTTCTGGAAGCCTTACAGCATGATGGGTGCCATGACCAATACACAGGCTGTGAAGGCGGGTAGCAGGGAATGCACTGTGGATAAAGTGGAAGGCCGTGTAGAAATCTAGGGTGACGTCCCTGAATTCCTATCCTTTGGGAGACGGCTTGATGGCGAAAACTTCGAAGAACAGCAGCCAGAGTATGTTACGGAGCCAATAAACTCCTATTAGGAACTTGTCCACAGAAGCACTGATGGAGTCGAAGACAGAGAACGCATCGCCGGGGTAGGATAAGGAGGATGATTCTGCACCGGTAGATGTGTTGATATTTCGTACGCTGCAGAAAGAGCTGAAGGCACCTGAAGATAGCACAACTTTTCTGCAAAGCCTTGAGGTCTTATAGGACCTTGAGTGGCTAGTGGGATGGAAGGTCTAAAATGGAGCGGCTCCATACAACCTAATGTTGGCCGCGAGAAGGAAAATTCGCTAGACCTAATATTCGCGGAATTATCCAGCCTACCCTTCAGTGTTTCTCAGCCTTCTTGCGTGTCAGCCTGTTTTGCAGATGAATTACGTGCTCATCCAGCAACTTCAGGCTTTCCTGCCGTCGTGCGCTGAGTGGTGGTAGACAGTCTGACTCTGGTGAGGTCTGTTTAATTGTTTTGTGACATTACTACAACACTCTTAACGAAAATACACTAAGGTATTGTAAGTGCTTTACCTCTTCTCATTTTTATTACCTTACATATTTTACATTAATATTAGTATATAAAAACTTACATAAATGTCATTCTACATGGCCCTCGAAACTAATCCATTGTTTATTATAGTTTCTTGGGCTATATTCGCATGAATTTTATTGCTCGAGGTTTTAGGAGAGCAGTAACCTCATGTACGCTGGGGACAGGATTGTGGATAGCATTGTTCTGGAGGAACGGGCTGCCAACGTCTTCAGTGTAAAGGAGCTGGAATCTTAGAAATGGAAGCGACATTCACCTCCACAAACTTTGCACCTCCCAGTGAAGCTACACGTTGTCGCATCCCAAAAGAAGGCAAAATTCTTGGAATGTGAATTCTAAATTTAACGTAAATTATTAGGAATCTGATATTTCTGTACAAGGCAATAGTCCCACCGCCGCATGATGTACCGATAGCGGGCAAATAATAATGTTTTGGTAACCGCCTCTGTCGCCGTTGTCAAAGAAGCTAAATTTTTTGACGTCGTGTGCATTCAGCATGTGCCCGACTCTGAAGAGTTTCCGAAGTAATGTCTTCAAAAGAAATTGTTTAAAGTCATAAGAACTCAGAGGATATACCGAGTTACCAAAAATGAGCTGTCAATTCCCTGCAGAAGGGTCCTCCTTGAGAAGCTAACAGTTGCTAAGCTACTCAGGAATATCTTCTGTTACCTACCATCTACTCCTGTGTTCCAAATGCTCTATTTCCCCCCCCCCCCCAGAGTTTCCAGTCTAAAATTTTGCGCGCATTTAGCTTGCAGATTACACGATCCACCACTTTCATCTTCCTTGATCTGATAAAGAGGATAATAGGCCATTGCCTTGAGAAACATAAATTATTGCTTCCCTTACGCAATTGTCTGTAAAATCCTGTGACCCTCTTCTTCCAAATTCACACCTTTCTGTTTTCAACTTCCCTGATAGCGAGATATTGAAGTCTGCATACATAAGAATATAAAATTATCTATACCTTTTGTCACCAATCACTGCACAACGATTCCTTTTGTCCCTACAGGTTTCGGCTACCCGTCATAGGAATAAAATGAGTTGTGCAGTGGTTGGTAATAGAAACTTATATGCGAAGTGACTACACGGAGTTTGTACAAAATTAAGGGTATAAAATAATCTGTTAGTTGTATTGAAATTAATAGGTTCTAGTTCTTCATAGACTTGAAAGTAATTACGCCAAAGCTATTGACTCGATTTGTTATATTTTCTTTACCAGACAGCAAACCGTCGACTGAGTAGAATAATATTTGAGTGCGTAGTATTGACAGCACGCACTGCGATACTGAATAACACATGTACCGTGGCAGAAGGGTGCGGATCCACAGCTAGAGCCACTGCTTACAGCCTTACGTGGTTACGAAAAGCCAGCAACTAATATGAGGCTTCAATTTAATAATATGAAGAGCTACGAGGAACTCTTTGCAGGGTACACGACTGTACTGTACACCACATCAGTCAGCTTAGGTGGTAAAAGGAGGAAGTTACCGACACGGATTGTCTTCAATAGAATGAAAAGGAAGAATGGATGAAAAGGAAAGCGGGCTTGGGGGGAAGGGGAATACTGTGGTTGCTACAGATACGTTTGTGTTTCTTTGTGATACGAATGTAAAAGGAACAATAGCAATGCAATGTCGGCGCCCAGCAGAAATGTCACACTCTACATGCACATTAGCAGACTTTGATTATGTAAGACCCTAGGTTTATCTTTGTGCTTGTGTGTGTTGTGAAAAGAGCAATACTCACCTTTTGACTCGGTGGTAGTAACAATGTTTTTGTTGTTGTTGTCGTTGTTGCTGTGTATTGGGTTTGAATATTGTGCGGTTTTAGACCACAGGATTCTCTGCGGTGCGATGAAAACCTAATTTACCGCTTCACTTGCCGTTAACACATCTCAGTCACAAATTTTACCTCTGTAACTTACAGAAAGAGACGTTTTGCTTTTACTTCTAAGTCATAATGTTACGTACCAACATTTTGTTCTGATGATGCTGACTACTGATTTATGTGAGTGTGTGTTTGGGGGAGGGGGAGAAAAGTGTTGTTGCATAAATGTACTCTAAAAGAATGAAATTTGAATTGCACTTACCTATTTATTTAAGATGTTTTTAATGTAGGAATTCACATTATTTTCTTAAGTATCAATTAGAAAAGTACCGTCTAACAGAACTACATTTATTGAATAAAATATCTTATTTACAGAAAGCTACATATTCCGGTCCATTGTCATTCTTTACATATTTCTCTATATATTATTACACATTATTATCAACAAACTGTAATAAGACTCACTATAGTTAGTCAAATCAAACTACTGTTGCGATTTTCTCTTTATTGCTTTCTTTCTTATTTCGTTCTTTCTTTTTATTGTTTGTAGAGAAGAAGTAACGAAAATATAATTCGTGAGTGCAAATAAGTTGCTTGAAAAGGACATGAATAAATATGCTTATGTGAAATGTACAGGCCTGTGCTGAAGAATGTTTCTCCAACACTAATGTTGCGCTAATAATTATAATAAATGTGTACTAAAGCAACATATATCATTTTACCAACTTGTACACTAAAAATATATACAAATAAATACATATACATACATACATATATATACAAATAAATACATGCATCGGAACATGTCGGGAACTGTTTAAAACCTACTGTATATATTTTTAGTGTACAAGTTGGTAAAATAATATACGTTGGATTCATACGTACACGGTATGGAAAACTACAAGTACATATACACTAACGCTTATAGAGCGACGGACTAAATACCAGAGTAAAACGCTTAGCTTCGGGTATTTTCTTTGCAGGGATTTTAAGCGTCGTACATTGTTAGTTATTTATCAAAGTTCCTGGCAAAATATCGGCCCCATTGTCAGAGGCCAAGAAATTTTGAACCCTTGAAGCTGCTACCAGCAATTTGCCAGGAAAGTCGGTAACCGACTGCGTACCAACATAGCCTGAGCCATATCTAAGAAGAGAGAAGGCCTGAATTTCACCGCGGTGGAAGCCTGAAGTCTCACAAGAATTAACTTCTTGAACGACACGCTTTAATGTAATATATAGTTTTCTCTATGAAATAGCATTAAAATAGAAGAATATATAAGCTCATTGAACTTAATGGGTTAATTAATTTGCTATGCGCCTCTATCCAGTGAGAAGCTAGCGATCTGAGAGTTATTTTTCTATTTGAGGTTTAAGTTATAATACAGTTTAAGCTTACGTGTTATCATATAAATTTTCGCCTTGTTTCAACAGCGTAACAATTAATAGTTGCCTGTTTTATTTAATTTCTTTGAAATCCATAGTTTCAGTTTCTGCCACATGTGCATTCAGTAACACTCTAAACTAATTTTGTAAATGAGAACTGCGCATTTTTGAGGTATTAATTAGCGTCGAATGGTAATCCTTTACCGAAGCTTCGAGGCAACCTGTCGGTCCTATCTTCAAGGATAATACCCCCAAGAACGCAGATCTCCCCAACATCGTATCAAAAGCCTGAAGTCACGAAAATTTGTAAACGTTTTCTTCTTTTGAATCTTCCTGCAATTGCACTATAATTTGCTTTGCATTGGCATAGTCATGATAGGCACAGATGTGTTGGTAGGCTGAATGCACTTAATGCCTTACTCTTGTATTACTGCATAACGAGTCGCTATGGTTCTACAGTGTTACATTCTTACAATCACAGCTACACTTTTGGACATTGCCTACATTCTCATGACTAAAACCCTAAACCGCTTCAGAGGTCGTGTCTGCCACTGCATTCAGGTGGTGCAGAGAAACGTGGCTGCTGTATCGCACACTTCGGCCGTGCACTCCGGCATACGATAGACAAACTTAATATTTGGAAATAGTGCTGATTCATGCCACTGAAACATGGTAGTAATATACAAAACAGACAATTCTCTACCACGTTTCACTTCTAATCAAGTATGTAAATGTTGAGCCAGACCATCCAAGTATTAACACCGGCAACTGCCAACGTGATAACAAATTTGTCCCTAAACGGGCAACATGCCACATCACCCACGTAGTCACTCTGTTACCGCGAAATCCTTAACTTTCTCTGTTGGACTACGACATAATTGGCGTTTTTTCATGTGGGCGTGGCGTGGGAGAGGGCTAATTGCAGGTGTGGTACTGTCGTCTAACTGAATCATCACTCGTTTTAAGGAACTTTCCTTTAAGTACAGTCACATAATCGGAAATATTGGAAATTAATACCTACTTGTTCCCTATTATTACGTGCGCCTTGTATAACATAACTAATATCTGTTCCAGGGATTCTAAGCAAGTTATCCAACTTTTAATACTGCGCGTACGCCTTTCAGATTTATAAGGAATCTATTTCACACTAACCAACACTACAACACTTGCCCTGTTTCTCAGATATTAATAATATACTTCCACTTGAGGCATATGTCTTTGGTCAGTCTGGTGCAGGCTGTTGTCTTGCTGCTAGCAGCTCATACTTACTGGCCTGGCAGGAACCTCTCAAGATGTTGAAAATATTAACCTTTTTCTAAAGACTACTGTTCGCGTGCCATAGCCTCTACTGGCGTCAGATATTCGGGAAATCTTTTCTGCTTTTGCTGGGGCCTTACTTAGTTTCTAAGCTGAGTAGCCAGTAAATGAAGAACATGTTGCTTATACGTCTTGTACTGTAGCGTTCTTGTACGACATGCAGAGCAGAGGATAACTTAGTTGCTGCAAACTGTAAGTCACCATACTGTTTGGCTTCAATATGCGTTACTTACTATTTCAATCAACTGCACTTTAACTATCGCATTCTTCTAAATTATGGCGGATCAGAATTTCTATAGTATATATTCCATACCAGTGGAGCCTGGATTCAGAATAGCTCTTTGTAACGGGCCCGTCAAAGTGGAAGAATGAGACAGATTTAATGTAATTTTCAGCATCTTGCAAGTAGGAACACACTGCAGTAAAATACGTAATGGGGACTAATGCTGTATGTTTCTTGTTAAGTGATCAATTACCACACGAGACTGGGAATTTCTCGCCCAGCTGAGCAGTTATCAAATTCTAAACAAAGACACTACGGCATGTAACTATTAAAAATGACAAAGGATATTGCGTAACTATTCACTTATATTTCGTATCCAAAATTATTACTTGAAAATAAAATTTTCCTTTGATTCATGACAACTTTATTACAAAAATAGCAAATGGATTTAATATGAAATAATTTTATAAAGTTTTACGTTAATACTGAAGTCATGTGTGGTGAAACTGCCAGGTATTACGTCATATTGCATGCAAATCCCGTGATGTTTTTAAGTCAATTTGTAATACTTTTATGTAACTTTCACACCAAGCAATTTATTCCCATGGAAAATCTTCTGTTTACCTTACATTAAAGTAGATAAATATACACATAATATTACTGAATTATTTCTCAGAATTATTTGTCCATACCATGCCCAGCAGTTGGAATCCGATGCCTGAAAATTTAATTTTACGTTTGTTGGAAGCATTTAGTGAAGGCTGTTTGATGCAGGCCAAGTGTTGGTAATATTCAACAGCTGCAGTATTGCACAAACAACCCTCCCCGATTGCGTCCATTTTATTTTACTTTAACATAAAGAAGTAGAATGAAAGCTTAAACTATAACATATAGCTTTACACTGGCAGATTATGGACCTAAAAAACATGCTGGAAGAAATTGGAATAAAATAAACCGAATTCCCAAATACAAAAGAATTTAGAAAAGGGTACTTGTGCCGTACAGATAAGAGATAAGAGTTGTATTGTTAAATAAGCCTGTAAGGGTCATTTGATTGGAATAAAATATGTTGTAAGGTCAACAAAAGTATGTTGCAATGTCAATAAAGATGGTCGAATTGAACATAGAATTTTTCCGGAAAAGTCTAGAGGGTCTGAAAGTATTAGTCGCAATTTGGTGATGATATACGAGCCCATAAGACGTACAGCTGTACAGACTTAAAAGGAAAATAAACTCAAGACACAAATAGAAAACAAATTTGTCATCTTAATAAATCCTTCGTGTCTCTAATTTACATACGCTAATACCTAATTCGTGGGGGCACGCTGTGGAGCTGGTGGTTGGGGCACTGCACTACAAACCGGAAGGTGCGGGTTCGATTCCCGATGGTGTCCTTGGAATTTTTCGTTGACATAATCCTTTGGGTCGCACTATGGCCCTGGGGTCGAATCAGCATCTAGCAGAAATGAGTACCAGGAATATTTCCTGGTGGTAAAGATGGCCGGTGCGTTGGGCTGACAACCTTACCACCTTCATGTGCCGATTGTCTAAAAATCTGGGATCCTCAACCACCTGGAGCCCTAAGGGCCTTGTCGAGGCCTGTACAGGGTGTGCTTTACCTTTAGCTTTAATACCTATTCCATATAGGGGCTCCGAGGGTGACAACAGGAAAAAAAGTGAAAATATTTGTTGGCTGTTACTGTGTCTAAATCTGTAAACTGATAAGGCGTATGCGAGACTTAATCAAACATCTCCGGGTCTCCTAATTTTTTAAGCTAAGGGAAAAGCTTTACACCAAAGAAATACACTTAAAAAGGAAAATTGTGTCTGTTAATATTTCAGTGAATTTCTTTACTGAGTTACAGCGGCTGTTTAAATTAGCCTAATTACTTATAACACTGTTGTCAGGTTTCAAGACTTTCTTTCGGTGCTTGGTAGATTTAGAAAAATGTACAACCAATTGTTTTAAATACGCATTTATTAAATTCGGAAAGTGTTATTGACATTGTAAGGGACTTCATATTTATTGTCAGCACAATCTGTACGTCATCTGAAAGACAGTGGAGCTTCTGGTGATGTTTGTGGAAGTATCGGTGGGATGATTCCCACGCTTGCTTAAGAACACCAGCGTGCAAGCATAGCGGCTCCAATCGCGTTTCACGCCGTGCCGCAATGCGCTGTTCTGCTCGACGGAGGAGATGCTCCAGTTCGAGCTAACTTGTAGAATACCCTGCAAGTTGTTCAAATAAACAGAAATAGGAAATCATGTGTAACGAAATATGTGATATATTCAAATAAAAACTGAATAGGGAGCTAACTTGCAGAGTGGACCGCTACTTGTTCCAACGTACAGAATAAGGGCCTAATAAGCAGGAAAATTTGTTAGTTATTCAAATGAAACACGTGAGGAACTAACGCGTAGTGAAACTTGCATTTTGTTCAAATAAGCAGAGGCAGGAAATTATATATATTATTCGTATCGTGCATAGTTATTAACCTTTATCGTGCTAATGTGGAATATATGGTGAGCTGCAAATAATGCCAACACCACTAATGTGTAATATTTGGTGAACTACATTTGGCAACGCTGAAAGGAGTCTCTTTGTCTCTCTGTCTCTCTCTCTCTGTCTCTCTGCACAATGTCTCAAAACTGAATCAATCGTGAAAGACTTCCTATGTCATATCTGTGTGCACACACTTACTCGGATACCAACTAGGCCCTTAGAGAGAGAGAGAGAGAGAGAGACAAAGAGGCCGCTTTCAGCGTTGCCAAATGAAGGTCACCAATTATTACACATTAATGGTCCTGGCATTATTAGCAGCTCAACATATATTCCACATTAGCAGGATAAAGTTTAATCAGGTACAATATTCGTCCCAATAATGCACTGTTATTATTCAAACTGAATAATAACAGTACATTAGTTGGACGAATATTTGTATCCGATTAATAATCATGCACGCTATGAGTAGTGTAAACATTTTCGACGCCAAACAGGCAAAGAAATCTGTTTCTATAAGCATTTGAATAACAATGGAGCTTTATGTGGACAAGTATTGTATGTGATAAGGAAATTACTTGTAGAGAAGTTAAGGCTGATTTTTTAAACAAGTAAAAGAAAAAAACTAACGCTTATTCAGTTTATTATTCAAACGAGAGCCAAGATTCAGCTTTTAAAGAAGTATGCAAAAGATTCAAAATAAATGGAACCAGCATCTGGTTAACAGTTAAGTTTCTGAGGTGATCAAGCAAACAGAGCCAGGAGAATGCTTCGTGTTTATCATTTGTCTTTAAATTTTCTTAATCTGTAAGAGTTTCAGGAAGAACCCGTAATAATATAGAGTAATGTCGAAATAGACTGTCACTGTTTTATCAGAAACCTTGTGGCAAATTATTCTTATTTGATACAACTTCTTCTCTCATTCGACCCTAATTAACTTCTACGGATGCTACACAGTAGTCAAGGAACCTTAAAAATATAATAGCAGGAAATGTCTGGTATATCAAAACAGTAACACGAACTGCTAATGAAAAATTCTACACCATGACCAAGCAGTTAGTTAATAATACAATTAGTATTTCTTAACTAGCTCATAGAGTAGAAACCAAAAATCAATAGTACGGAAAATTTTCGCCTCTCATGGAAGCCAAATTCTGTGCCAATATCCACAATCCAAGGCCTTTTATATTCAGTTATTGCAGAGAGACACGTATAAATTTTACTTGCACATAGACCCTATTCACCCACTGTTGCCAACTTAATCATACAACAGAAAAATTGCCATTGAAGAGACTCTGATTTCCCTTGGGGTTTATATTTCGCCAAGAATGCCCAGTACTGAACTTGCTGTATATGCCAATGAGTTTACATTTTCTGCTACGCAGCATTTGTTTACACAATGAAATATTTTGCGGAAACTGTGAATGCTCGATCCTTGCTTTATGTCACCTGGGGTTATACTTTAACGCTGGGGATCAATACGTCATTCAAACAGCTCTGGCGTACGACCACATCTCACATTTACTCGACATCCGTCAAGAAGTCTCTGATATATAAGACGAAGAAAGGAGAAGCACCACACCTCATTCTGCACTTTGAAGACTGCACAGTAATTTCAGTTTTCATTTTTTCAGAATGACTTTTGTATTGAGCTGGACCAGGTGACTGAAATTTTGAGATAAACATGAAAAAGTACTCAAAATATTTATAATAATTTTTAACACCTTGAAGTAACTGCTTGAGTATAAACACAACGAAGATTACAGTCTCCAAGGCTATGCTACCGTGCCTGTCGTTGTCAGAACAGGCTAACCAATTGTAGGAATGGCCTGGTATTAAATCAGGCAAACAGCAGGCTTCAGAATCTCTACAGTAATAATTAGCAACTACATCTGATAGTTGATAAGTGCTTGTAATAAGCACAGCTACGTACCTGCTTGAATTTGGTGTTCCTTCTATTACAGGATTTTCAGCTGTCTCAGAAGAGCTGACTTAAAGAAGGGAAATCTAAACTTCTTACATTTGGCAGTGTTTCTACAGACGGTGATACGGGGGGCAGTGTTTGTTTTATAGCAACCTGTACTTACCAATCAGTTCAGAATATTTTATGTGCCGTACTCAACCCCAAACCGTCAAGACTGCAGTATCAAAAGTAAAAGTTAAAGTTCAACCTAGAACAGACCATTTAGTTCCAGTGATAGAGGTATAGAGGTATAGAGGTATACCTCTATACCTCTATACCTCTATACTTCTACACAGGTATACCTCTACTCTTTCTTTAGCCTCGGTGCTAGATTTTAGTGGGTGGACGACGCCACTCTCCCGCCGCTTTACCCTCGGTAAAGAGATCCGTTACCCATTGTACAGAAGGCTGGGTGGGTCCCACGGTCCGTCTGGACGTGTGCGGAAAATCTTGCCTCCATCGGGATCCGATGCCCGGACAGACTACAGTACGAGGAACTGTAATTTTACCTGTTGTGCTGTTTAGATGTGATATTTGTTTTCTCCTTCTGAGCAATACAGGCCATTTGCGAACATACTGAATAGGACTTTTTGAACTATGGAAATATTAAGTAAAAAAGGAGTCGAGAAAATTACATATTGAGAAGCTTAACTCACATGGTTTGTATTCATCTCCTATTCAATTAAATAAACATGCATGAAGTTTATAGGACACGTAGCACGCATGGAAGAACTAAAAAATACATAAAAGTTTATGGCTAGAATATATCAAGAGACAGGCAGCTTCTGAACACCTAAGAGTACTTTGAAGTGTAGTATTAAGGTGGATAGTAGAGAAATGAGACGACATACTTGATTAGTGCGCTCTTTCTCAGAATCCATTTCTTTAGAAGGGGCCCTCTTTATCACGAAGATGAAAGCTCGGACTCCATAAAACCCAACACATGTTTCGGCCAGCTGCGTGAATATAAACTGACCAAAGAGCTCGACCTGAATCAAAGGGTAGTATTTCTGACATGAGTTCAGAACTTGCTGGGTTATAATAACTGACTATACCGAATCGGGTCTTCCAGGGTCTGTTTAGTCCCTTTAGAAAAATACTGCAATAATATGTCACATTATTCCATGACAGTATTTTCTGTGGCTCAACCGTAATTTGCTAGCATGTAATTAAATATATTTGTCATAAATAAATACGTAAATATCATATGTCCCTAAGTAAATGGAAATTAATAAATTCAGTAATGTAATACAGACTTTATAACAAAGTTACTACCAAATATACAGAAATGTTTCCCTTCCCGACACAAAGCATGTAAGGTCTTCTTCTCAGTCAAGTGTGTCGAAGCCCTGAAATTTGCCTGCAACAAAGAAAAAACTGCAAAATAATTTAGGCCTGTCCAGAGTAGCTCATCTCCTTGTAAAACTTCCAGCTTCGGAAGAGAAAAGACAAATTTTCATCCCTGACGTTCAGTACGTTTGTGATGATTTTCTTTGTATTATGCTGAGTTGATACATTTATCAGTGCCAATCCGTTAATATTAAAGTTTGGAATTAGTTCAATGAAATTCTTTCTATTTTTGGCCAAAATGGAAGAACTTGTATGTGAAAACACAATCAGAATTTCAGCGATGCAATAAAACTATCTAAATTACATATCCCATGTGAACACAGCAAAAAGGGGTTTGTGCAAAGAAGTGACGTTCAATATGGGGACCAATTCCAAAGTAACTTCCAGAGGTCTATAAAATGTACATGCTACACACGTTAGTTGCTATGAATTTTCACAAAAAAATGATAACCAAATTGTTCATTACTTAATATTACACACGTTCCGCGCAGTTGTTAGCCACATATCAGCTCTTAGTCACATTAACTTTTAACACTCATGGATGTTTCGGCTGTTCATTACAGCCATCTTCAGGGAGTATCCTCTTTAAACATGCTCAGTTTGCAGTTTGTCACTGAATGGTACGAGATTTATGTATGTTACCGACTATTTCACTATAATACAGGGGAATAGTCGGTGCCTGTTAGGAGAATCGTACGCAGTATAATCAAGTTTATACGTCGTGTGGCATAACGCAGAGTTTTGTAATGCTACGGCACGTGTTGCATGTAACTGCCGCTCTTTATTGGTGACTCAAATACGTCTCGTATGCACGGTTATGCAATATTACCTTTGCTTACATTTCTTATTTGTGTTTTTTCTATCACATTGTCCTTGCTTTTCAGTTTTCTTCTTAATACTCTTTGGTACTTGATTTCTATTTGTTCTTAAACACTTTCTTTCCCGTTGCCTTTTCTCTGCCAACTTTTCCTTCTTCAATTTATTACCCTCCCCTCCTTTTGGTTTCTGTCATTAGCCTATAACCTTCTTCACAATTTTTGCACAATATTACCTTTTTTCTCCCTCTTTCATTTCTGTATTTTCTTTTTTCACTCATTTCTTTTTACTTACCTTTCTTTACAAAAAACACTAATCACCAACAAACGCACAAAGAGTTCTATCATCAATTGTAACACACTCCTACATATTTCGACCCTGCTGGGTCATCTTCAGGGAGAACTTTTTTGTTATCTTTACACTAAGGTTGCACTTTATAGTTGAGTGAGAATGTGCTGTTGACTGTGTACTGCGTTGTTTTTGGAGGCGTGAATTCTCTGTGGTCCCGGCTGTACACAGTACACAGTCAACAGCACATTCTCACTCAACTATAAAGTGCAACCTTAGTGTAACAATAAAAAAAAATTTCTCCCTGAAGATGACCCAGCAGGGTCGAAATATGTAGGAGTGTGTTACAATTGATAAAATTCTCTTTGTGCGTTTGTTGGTGATTAGTGTTTTTGTATAATACAGTGCACGGACATGGAACACATTAAATTGCCTTTCTTTGTTTACTTACTTCTTTAACCCTCTTCATCCTCTTCTTGTTTGTATCTTGCTTCGTTCTCGTGTCTCGATGTAAACACTCTTAACCATCAGACTGCAATACGAGCCAATGGACCAGACCGTCTCGAGATTCAAGTTGGCTTCTACTGGACAGTAGCTTTACCTCCAGCACTGCCATGGCATTAGCACGTGCGACCATCTCTATCATGTAAAGTTTCCACCGAATTGCTAACAACAGTGACCGCAGCGTACCACAAGAACTAATAGGAATCGCCTTATATACAAAGCTTTGGTTTTTGTTGTTCCGGGCCGCAGAGCGAACTGCTCTGAAGTCATGTTTCCCCGAAATAAACCCAGAAGAAGGCTGAGTGACACCTGCGGTCAGCGAGATCCCATCTCCCTTTCTCACAATAAGCCGCAGTTACACAGCAAGTAGCAATGCTTTTGACGTCACGGTCTCATGCGCGACAGGAAAGCCCGCAACGTACAGCACACACGCACACACAAACTTACACGCCTTTATATTTACTTACTTAATTCGTTTTATTCGACATAATAACATGTAGCAAGGGGTTCTTCTTCCTTTCCAGTCTGTAGCTTAGATGTTTACGTATGCTGTCACTTCTCTTTCTGTGTCAATATAATTTAAATTTTACGTTCTTTTCCCAACTGCATTTTACCTGTTAACTTAATATCTAACATTCGTTAGGTCAGGGGATAATTTCTGAGTGAGGACTGAGGTTTTCCGTATTATTCCTCTGTTCCTCCTGAAAATTACTCACCTTCAAAATAGGCAACAAGTAATACAACTTACAATTACCCCTCGTGCTGTGTGATTTGCCCTGTTAAAACAGAAGAGTGAATAAAACAATTAAACATTTACACATTAACGACATGTATTCTTCTTGGGCTTTTCAGGGTTTCGATGTCCATGAAAGGTGTGTAATACTTACGAAGCTATGACCATGTTGCAAAATCAAAATCTAGAAGGCTTTCAGTTGCCATAGGTAGTACATTACCTAAAACTATTTACTATTATTTTTAAATTCGAGTAACCTAAGTCAGTACTAAGTCTGTAACTCCTAAACCAAGAATATAATGTAATCTAAGCATAATGCACTTTGTTCAAACTCTGCAATCGTGAAAGTAATCTCAACTGTGTAATTAGTTTGGAGATTTAATCCTAATCATTAATATAAATTAGCAGACTAAACTCAACGGCTTCAAAATATTTAAGCATTATTTGTGTATTGTGTAACATAAAAGATAAATAAGGAGTTCGTTCCTGGTTGTTTGAATGGTATGAAAATACAAAACATTAATCACCAACAAATGCACAAAGAGAGTTTTATCATCAATCGTACCACACTCCTACATGTTTCGACCCTGCTGGGTCATCTTCAGGGAGAACTTTTTTGTTATCTTTACACTAAGGTTGCACTTTATAGTTGAGTGAGAATGTGCTGTTGACTGCGTAATGTGTACTGGAGGCGTGAAATCTCTGTGGTCCGGGCCTGCACTAACGCCTCCCAAAACAACGCAGTACACAGTCAACAGCACATTCTCACTCAACTATAAAGTGCAACCTTAGTGTAAAGATAACAAAAAAGTTCTCCCTGAAGATGACCCAGCAGGGTCGAAACATGTAGGAGTGTGTTACGATTGATGATAAAACTCTCTTTGTGCATTTGTTGGTGATTAGTGTTTTTGTATAATATAGTGCACGGACATGGAACACATTAAATTTAAAAAAGGTATGAAAATATTTGAGGGATTTTTAAGAACTACGGCACTGGAGGTAATTACTGCAAATATTCGTTCTAAAATTAAATTAGCCGATGTTGCTAATGTGTCCAATACAACGCAAAACTTCCGTAAAATTTAAGTCGACACTCGACTTCCTGAATTTGGCTCATCATACAAAAATGAGAATGTAGCAGAAATAATACGTCTTTAAGGCGGATTTCATTATGGTATAGGCCTACAACTTTTGTTTTAAAATTTAAGATATGGTAATTATTTAAGTAATGCAAGAAAATAATTTTTTTAGCATACGCTGCAGGTGTAGGAAGTGCCAGTTCAACCCACTAGGGCAACTAGGATGCCGACTGGGTCGACTAAATTAGGGATAATATTCAAGAATTAGGAATTTAGTACCTTAAGGGCTGCAATTCACAAACCTGAGAAGGAAGAGTATTATTACAGGTAATGTATAATATAAGTGTGCATTCGTAGGTTGATCGTGGGGGGAGTGGGTGAAACGCCTAATTTTCGACCAGAACGGCAAAACGTAAAAGTGCTAATATTAACCCTTTAAAGACGAAGTGTATCTGTTTTATATAAGGACTCAGTGCGTACCGCGCTGTAAACACTCCCCAATTCGGTTATAAAAACCAATCTCTTAATGTTTTATAAGGCAAAAATTGCTGTTTGTTCTGAGATCCGTACAAAACACATAAACGCAATGTGGGTACCACGTAGAATTTTTTAATGTTAAACCTGGTAGTATGTAAAGTTACCGCTAGGCTTTAAAAGGTTAATAGACCCTATATAAATAAAACTGTGAGCTGCCCAGGGTGTAATGCTGACCCAGTAGCAACACTCGTCTAGCTCACAGCAACAGATTTATAGGCATGCCTTTAATAAGACACAAATAGACTGTCACCAATTATGTACGTTTGCAAAGTAGTTAAGGAAGCTTTTGAAAAATGTGTGTTCGTGTTTTATTCCAGGCTTATTATGTGGAACCAGTGTATCCAGCTATGTACATTTCTTACAAAAGCTCAAAGTACATTCATAAGTTTTAAACACTGTCAAGTCAGGCTTCTGGAAGACAAAACGCAGCAAAACATGTAGCAAGGCGCAAAGTGATCTAAAGGCAAAAAGGCTCTTGCAGTAAAATTAGGCATAACAAATCCCACTAAGACAAGTCATAACTTAACAGATTTCGGAGATTTGGTTTTTTTTTAGCAGTGAATGAACAGCCATTTTCGACCTTACATACACATAGCATCCTGTACTCGACCCGGTCTGCAGCTCCTATAGGGAATACCATAAATTCTACCCGTTCCCCACCAGATACAGTCTGGGTTGAACCACCTTCTTGCTGCTCTACATGTTTTCTTTTTGCCTGCATCCTTTTAAGCGCATGGCTGCCAATCATGGAGAGCGAGCAACAAACTGGGCTCCACCTCTGCTGAGCAGACTCCGCCTTCATGTAAATTAGGTTTGGCTTCTTAACGGGCGCCTGTAGAGTGGATCAGTACCTGCATACATAGCCTTTCATGTAATGCAGATGTTGGGGCTGAGCAATCCTGCTCCGATTTGGGAGGTTCAAGGTTCGATTCTTGTCCACGGGGCTCGTGACGTGTTTTGCCCGTCTAACTGGTCCCTGCCGGCAACTGTTGGGATTGTATCTTAAATAGACCACGAACGCTTCCATTCACGTTTTTCGTATCGTAATTTATGCCCATGTTTCTGTCGAACGCTAAACAACGTACGTCTCGCGTGCCCAAAGTGACAGACGGAATTATTTTTCTTGGCATGTTAAAGCAGGTCTCCACTTCAGCCTTTGACTAATACATTGTTTAGGCCTCTCAATCATATTACTATCAGGAATGCGTTTCTTTTATAGAAAAACAAGTACAGAAAGGGTGGGCCGGGATAGTGTACTCGGTATAGCGACTCGCTACGGGCTGGACGGTCCGGGGATCGAATCCCGGTGGAGGCGAGATTTTCCGCAGCCCTCCAGACCGGTCCTGGGGCCCACCCAGCCTCCTGTACAATGGGTACCGGGTCTCTTTCCCGGGGGTAAAGCGGCCGGGGCGTGGGGCTAACCACCCTATCCCCTCCTCGTGTCGAGGCTTACAAAAGGGTAGAGCTATACATCTACTCCCCCACTTGGGCCCTCAGGGCCTGTTATAGGGCGAACCTTTACCTTAAGTACAGAAAGGAAACTAAGCAAACCCATGATTAGAACAACGTTCCGGTCTGCACGGATAAAAGTACAGTATGTAGCACGCGGACACGGCTGGGAGTGGCTTATGAGTGTGAGAATGAAGGGAATGGACACATTGCAGGCATTTGGCACATTCATTTCTGCTCTCGTCTTTCATCATGTGCCATGTTCAACTGTTTTGACTTTAAAGGCCATCATGTGATGTCCACAGACTAGTTCCCCTCTCCCTTTCCCCTTCCTACCTGTATTTGCCTTAGAACGCCAGCTCGTCCGGGCTCCAAGCGACGACGTGAATACCAGCACAACTGTGTTTATACCTGACATTTAGGAATTCCTTTGGATGGGGAAATCGCTACTTTAGTGTCTCGGTCTCTTTCGTGTTATGATTTAAGTCCATTTTGAGCTCTGTTTAGACACGCAGTACTAGGTATATTTCGTTTGTTTCCTAGTACACTTCGTGTGCTAATTTTTCAGTTTAACGCGGCATGGAGCCTAGATGTGGAATCAGAGACTGTAAGTAACGGAGGAAGCAACGCCAGTATTTATTGTAATCATTTCGTTTGTTATTGTATTTCTTATTATTCTACTACATTCGTATTTATGTTATTGTTATTGTTGTGTTGTGTTGTGTTGTGTTGTTTTGTGTTACGTACTGTATTGCAACTCCCGTGCTTCCACTCTCTTGGTTTTTGATTCTCCAGTAAAGATACGCCCCCTAAAATGGAAGGTGCGGTTAAAAACCTAATATTCGTAGACATTAAAATTTATCCTAATCCTTTTGATGATTTTTATCCCTTTGTGCTTTTACTATTATTCAATACAAACTCAAGATCAGTATAAAGAAAAGTCTAATTTATATCAAATTGTTAAGGTATATGTTTAGTCCTTAGGACTTACGACGTACAAGTTAGTACCCAATAAATCAAAATAATGAACAACTTGATATATGATCTAAGAATAACAAATGTTATTGTTTACTGCTTTCAAGAGTTATTTACTCTAAATTATTTATGTATTTGCGTCTTAATTATCGAATACTCTCCAAAAAAGGAAGACTTTAGTTTCGAATAAGAATAACACATTGAATGGGACACATGAAAGATTTTATAGAATGTAGAATGTTGAATCAGAATATCAGATATAATAATCCACCACTACAAGAGTCCACACTCGTAATGTACGTTAATTACCGAACAGAAGATCAACACACAACCAGGACTAAAACACACTACAACTGAATTAAAACAGTTTTAAAAAACAAGACAAACAAACACACAGTATAGACAGTATAGGCGGTAATAGAATTTTAAAACGAACTTCAACTTAAAGAAACTGTGAAGTATGAGCTCTCCTAATTCTACTGCATAAGACGATGTGCACTTTTTACAATTTACACACAACTTTTGTACGAAGCCGGACGATGATTCGTGGTAGGATTGAAGTATGTGGCTCAGCAATTTGAAATAGTAAATAAGAGTTCTGTCCAGACTAACCTTGACTTCGTATTGAATACTCGTATTTCTTCCTGAAGTAAAATTCAAATGCATTACACAATAACCGTCGGATTACTGTACTGAGCCGAATGGTCGTTAACATGACCTCAGTCTCCCTGCTGGAACAGTGTGTGTCAGGTGTTGCAGTCGTGTCTTGCTGAGACCTACATAAGCAAATGCAAGCGTATGTGGAGGGATAATTTTAAAATATATCTTAACATAGGAGAGGATATGCAGTAATTCTTGCCAGGCGATAAGGCTTCAGTTTTTAAAAGACTTTAAATTTTATCAGCACAGCTAAGTAACCACGAATATCGCAGAGATGAGAATTAATCTATGCAAGATTTAATCCAGTTTCGCCACAAACATAGACCCGTCTGTTACCCTTCCACCTAGAACTGATGTTGGATCGAACTCCTTCAAAGCGTGCCTGTTTATTAGTCTGGCAAAATCCTTCGGCTGCGTGATTACATAGTATTTCCCTGAAGAAGCATCTTCGTCGATCGATGCATTAACCCTTTAAAGACGAAGCGTATCTGTTTTATATAAGGACTCAGGGCGAACCGCGCTGTAAACACTCTCTACTTCGGTTATAAAAACCAGTCTCTTAATGTTTTATAAGGCAAAAGTTGCTGTTTGTTCTGAGATCCGTACAAAACACATAAAAGCAATGTGGGCACCACGTAGAATTTTTTAATGTTAAACCTGGTGGTACGTAAAGTTACCGCTAGGCTTTAAAAGGTTAATTACTTGAAGCCCTGAAGCTGAGCATCTACACTAAACCGACAGAAAGACCTGTCCTTTGTGGAACATGTGTAGAACTGCATTCATAGATCTGCTGAGGTTTTTGGTACAAACGAATGTTTTGAGAAAAAAATAGACCAGAGGCCCTACTAGAACTATTTAATGTTAGGCTATTTGTTTAACCAGATTTTAGGTTAAAACGTTGTTGAAATTAGTGTTGTTATCTTTTAGGTTTTGACACCTTAAATTTTTACATGTGAAAGTAATATATATTTCGGAGAAACACGGTACCACCATATTCGGAGAAAAATACCATACTAGGCTTTAACAAGGACGCACAGAAAACCATAAAATTAATATTTATTCTATTCTGACTTGTGTTGTACGTACAAAGACTTCCTTTTCCATTATATAGTTTAGCCTATGTAACTTTTTTTTTATTTTCGTTGAGTTGAAGTTCAGATCTGAAGCCGTACAAGTGTAAAGGCAATAATTTTTCTTAGGTTACGTTTAAAATGAGTACAGAAGCTCCATTTAAATTTAGTCACACTATAAATTTATAACAAATAGCCTAACCCATTTAGAGAATCACCAGGTATAATCTCACACAAACCAAGTCATGTACACCGGCAACACAGCAACCTTAACAAACTCCAATGATGAAGGCCTATTAAGAATGAAATACACAGGGCCCGCATTCCAGGTCCACTGCACGCCGTATATGCAGCATTCCTTGTCTAAAGACTTTTACTGAGCTTAATTCGACAGTCGATTTTTTGTAAATCGGTTGTTCTTGATCAATTCTCTCCACCAGCTCTCTTTGTCCGCTCCAGAGTATGAAGGTTTGTATTGTTTGTTGCGTCGCTTGCATTGGCGTCTTAAAATCATGCGATAAAAAATTCATACTTATGAGTCCATTAAAAGTTTTTAGCTTGTCGGCTAACCGAAAAGTTTTCCGCTTTGTTTATAAGGCTAAGTTATTACTGCACACGCAACAGCCCAACACCGGTCCCTATCGTAACCCAGCAGATTCCTGTACATGTGTTCCTGTCGCTGTTTATAAAGATCTTCCCAGATTATGATTGTTCTTTAAGTTCTTTCCAGCATTTTTTCTAACTAAAACTCGAGATGCACGTCTCACCTGTCTCTCGCGAGAGGTGAGATGTGCTTCGCCCTTGTACTCTTCCTTGATTTCTTTCGATTTATTCTGATCTGACTGCGGCTAGGATTTGACGCAGGGTTAAATCGAACGATTGTTGAGAAAGATAATTTTCTCCATTCTTCGGGAGCCAAAAATTGACTACTTTCCACCTGCAACAGGCACAGATGGTCACTGAGTGGGTGCATACGGTTTTGAATTCTGCTTGAAACTCCAGTATTCTTCTACGATACAATGAGTTTGGTAGTACTGTAAGTCTCGATGCGTATCCAATTCAGCATGGAAATTCTAAGAATGAGACGTAGCCTAAAAATCATCCGAAATGAGGAGGCCTCTCTTTACTTAGCTGCAGAGGTGAACGGCAAGAGTTTAGAGCGGACGACGGGAATAAAATTGCACACCACATGAGTCTATACTATGCACAAGACGACTAAAAATAAATTCATCATTTTACCTATTAGTTTTAATTGAAATAACTTAAGAATTGGGAGGTCATCTTGAGCCTCATGGAATTGTCATCTTCATGAAAGTGTCTAAGGTTTTGGTCCTATAACCTGTTCATTTAAAGGTGAGGTGCTATTTACCTTCCTGTCTTCTTCTAGGTCTTCTGTCGTCCCTTGGGTTGGTTTTGGAGATCCAGTGTTGGTTGTCGTTTCACGTTTATTTCTTTCGGGTGACATAACAGCTTTCCTAATGTGCTTTCAAATCTTCTATTATGTCTCCGTTTCCACTTTGTTTACAATGTTCGCTGTTCTTTGGAAGTCCAATACTGTAAGTCCTAATATCGGTTTTGAAAATCTCATTTTGGTGCTTCTATTTTTTGGGCATATCACTCGTTTATGGTCTATGTTTCCCTGTCATAAAACAAATCCACTTAAAAGTGATGTTATGAAGTCTTAATTTTGGGTCAGTTGTGGTACAGTCCTGAAAGTACTCTTTGTTTTTCACATTCATTTGATTAGAATTTTGTAGTTTTATAAGTATTAACGTCTTTTCTTCACCAGATGTTGAGTTTCCCAGGTAACTAATATTAGAATCTTTTTCCACGATCGTTCCTTCAATTTACATTTTGACTCTTTTACGTTTTTATCACAGAATTCCGTTGAGAGTTGGGCTGCCACCAGGTTATATATTCTTGCATTTTGTTTAATTCATTAGCCGCTTTTTGAAATTCTTTCTCACATTTTGTTCTAAATCTTGATCATCAGCTTATAGTATACTTTATATCTTTTTCTTAGAATTTGATTATAATCTACTTCCTTGTCCTAATCCTTTGTTAATGAAAACTGACTCTGACCATTGCCCATAATTAATTATATTTTATACGTATCTTTGATTGTTGATATAGAATATGTATTTCTCGTAACATTTGTCTTGATATATTATTTTTCTTAAAATCTGCGTGGAAAGTAGCTTAAAATATTTGAGACTTTTAAATATTTGTTATAATCAATCCTAAAAGAACACGACTCTAATAAGCTAAGTTACGAATTAAAGCCTTCATATAAATGCAAGAGTTGTAAAGCAATGATAGTTCTCATGTAAACTGTATTTAATTTGTTCGTATCTTTTTGTTACCTTCTTGTACAGGTCCTTATAACAGTCTGTTAATACCACATATGAAAACGTAGTTTATTGTTACATAATGAACGTAGAGTTGTGCTTGACAATGAATTACTAATCAGTTGACTAAATGTACATGAACGCAACAGGACGACTTCCTTTAACATTAATGTCAAAGAGAGGCACTTAAGCCGTGATGTTTAATGGGCATTTTCTTGTTACATCAAGCAGACTACTATTAAGTTCTGCAGCAGTCAACACTTTACATAATAGTCATGTATGTAGCCAGACTGAAAGGAAATTTTACATATTTTCACTCTTTGTATGGCAGTAGTAACTCTGTGTATTGACATTTAATTATCAATATTAAATAAGAGAGCACTGGGCTCACACGCCTTATTTCGGGATTTTGTTTCGTTCACAAAGTAAACAGTAATTTTCTACAAAAACGTGCTGCTTATAAGGAAACGAGCATATTTCCTTGGACCAAAGAAAATAGTTTTAAAATATTAAGCACAAGAACTTGACCTTGTAAAGGGTTAAAGACTAAACTTTTGTAATTTCGAAGCCACTGAACTTAAAGACTGTGTCGTGGAAAAGGATTGTAACACACCTTGAAGAAATGCTAGATCATTCTAAGCTTAAAAAACACTGGAAGGAGTAGCTCGCTGACGAAAGGTTACAAATGGGTGGCATTTTGTAATGGCTGTGATCTTTTCAACTTTTTGTTCAACTAAATTAGAGAGTGAAGTGGTTTAAGTAGCCCTTGGACTATAAGAGCTTCTATGTTGTGTCCTTTGAAGTTTTTATACTTTACGGAACTTAAACCTATGATTCTTCGAATTTTTTATAAATTAAATATAGGCCTTAAGCTTTTTTGAGTTGTTAATACTTATTTATCTTGCTAATTTGTGGACGTCCTAAATTTTCAGCTTTAGTAGAATCACTGACCATTCAGTCGTAACAAAGCCTGCTGACACCCTTCACATCTTCACACAGAATGTGTATTTATCCGAGAACGTTTCCCTACTGATTGAGCTACTGCAAATCATAATATTCAGCACTCACGTAAAAGAAAAATTTCATTCTAGAACAGGCCATGAAAGCCCGGACGGGGAATAGAGGTATAGCTCTACCCTTTCTTTAACTTCGGCGTTATATGGGGGTGAGGACCAACGACATGCCCCTGCCATTTTACCGGCGGGAAAGCGACCCGGTCTCCCTGGTATAGGAGGCTGGTGGGTCCCAGGTCATCTCTGGACGGGAGAGGAATATCTCACGCGCACTGGAGTTTATCCCCGGACCTTCCAGCCCATAACAAAACGTCCGTACGAACACACAATAATGCAGTTTCCCAGAGCATGCACTCCTCTGGAGCTACTAATTTGTGGAAAGCATTTGCTTTCAGTTGTCTTCTTCCCTGTCTTTGTTCTCCAGTGGCTGTAAAAGCATTTCATAACCCAAACATTACGTTTACTGATCGTTTGTTGCTTGGAAACTGATTATTGCATCAAACAACAACTTTACGCCAAAAAGGGAATATTCAGTAACTAATTAATAACCATTGCTTGGTGTAGCTGTGTACAGTTTTATAATGTAGACCTTATCACAGCCCTGCTCAGTGGGGTTGTAACCATAGAATTAATGAAATGACAGAACTTTGAGGAAAGAAACCTTCAATATACGGAAATACACTTTGGAAAGTTGAGTTTCTCAGAGTCGAGCCTCCTGGGGTGTCGTTCTGTACCGCCGGGCGAGTCATAGTCGACCTTTCGAAGCCTGTAATGCCTTCACCGTCTGCTGTCTTATTTAGTCCAAAGAAAGAAGATTCCTCTTGGTCTGCATTTTGTTAGGCTGCTAAAGCCCGAGGCCTTGCATCTTAATAAAAAATTAACGTATCATAAAAATAAACAATGTATTCATTCCATTTCCTGTAATTTACGTTAATTTATCTTTCAGTTGTTGACATATATATCAGTGTTTGCGAACTGGGTTGATGCGATATCCGAGGTTTTTTCAGAATATGGCTTCGAGTCTTGTGAGAAATTGCGGAGTGCATAAATAAAAATTTTTAAACACCGCGAAAATACGACAGATCCCTCGAAATATGCTTCAGTTATTTTGCAGTGTAAGTTGACTTACATGGCAGCTCTTTACAAAGAGTTTTTCTTTGAACGTTATTTAGCAGAAATCGAATTGCTTCCAGGCTACCCACTTTTTGTGGCCTCTGAACTTTCCTATAAGCAGCAGTCTTTGGAATATAAATAAAATATGTTAGAAATTTCTTCATGACAGTAAGCGTAGGAAACACTGGTCTATATTCATAATAGTTGTGTAGGTCTGAATTTTGTAGTGAAAAAATTTGGTTGTACTATGCTCATATTGATATTGCGATAAATACGGAAGAATAATATATTTTAAACAAAATATATGGCGAGGAATAGGCGCTTTCGCTAATTGTTCATTAAGTGTACTAACAATATCAAAAATGTTTTGGAATTTTCCGTGATGGAACTTGGCAGTGCGTCTGTCGGGGCTGCACTCTACACCATGCCCCATGATTACACTTCCAATCAGTCACCCCGCACTAATCACGCCTTGACACGATGTGCGTGGAGCCTAATTAATCCCACTGCGGACATCAAACAATGGAGTGTTAATTATTATTAATCATATTTACGTAACAGATGCCCTTTTTAGTCATCAGTCATCCACATGTTCCGATAAGCCAGGTTATATATCAGAGGTAACGGCTGCCTTGCACTGCATGTGCTTCGTGTCAAACTCTGACAAACCTTAGCACAGTACAGCTGGCAACAAACAGGTCCCTTTAAGTTAAGTGCAGGTATATAAAATGCAGGTTTGTGTATTGAATGTAATTACGCTGCAACAGGCATAAATATTTTTGTTTCTTGATAAGCAAGAGGTAATGCCGAAGAAAAACGTGTTGATGTATGACGTAATGTGATATTCTTCTTTCTTTCTTTCTTTCTTTCTTTCTTTCTTTCTTTCTTTCTTTCTTTCTTTCTTTCTTTCTTTCTTTCTTTCTTTCTTTCTTTCTTTCTTTCTTAGTCCTTCCCACTTCTACCTACTTGTTCACAGTTGGTGTCGAGGGTTTTGTTTTGTAACTTTCATTTGATCACACTCAAACAGACACACCACAGTCGGTAGGTCTCCTCTGGAAGAGGGATCGGCCCGTCTCAGAGATCTCTACCTAACAACACAAACACTGTACAAGACAAACATCCATGCCCCGGTGAGATTCGAATCCACGATTCCAGAAAGCGCGCGGCCGCAGACCTACGCCTTAGACCGCACGGCCACTGGGATCGGCGGTGATATTCTACCAAGGCTTACTGGGTTGTTTTTAGTAAGTAAACACCGACTGCGTCACATCGTGACTCTGAAGGTATGCCCTATCACTCGATAACCTTCGGCGTCTGCTGGAAGTAAGAGACACGAAACAAATTTCACTGCTTCATTGCCAGCGTAGTGAATGGCAGACCTAAGGTGTGCAAATGATTTAACTGTGTACGTCTACACAGAAAATTGTTTCAAATACCTCTGTCTCCAGCGTACAGGTCCTCTTACCGTCTAACTTTTGGTTCTTCTACAGCGAACAATTTTAAAAATTTTCCTATAATTTGGACATCTGAGTGAATGTATGCATTTTGGTCTAAAAAATCGAGAACCGCTTATAGTATTTGCACAAAATTGCATTTTAAAGGTTTTAATGAAATTTTTTAAGGTATTGGAATTTTGGTGTAAGTCAGACTTTTGGGTGAAAAGCTTTCCGTTTTCTTGCACGGTGAGCAGTTCGTGTAAATGTGCCCTCAGTGGGGGCGGTGTTAGGCTGGTCGTGGTGACTGGTGATATGTATAATGAGAATAATTAGTAAGCTCAGTTATTAAGAAGTGAAAAACAATCCCTGAATATCAGTTGGGTTTCATTTCTCATGCAAAAATCGCAACTGTTTTCTCTTCTAGTATTCTCATGCTCCTTGCTTCCACTTGTGGGCCCAAAACTTCATAAAGCATCCTCTGGCATCCCACGTTTCCAGGGCGTCTATTGTGCGCCGGCTGTATCCAGTCCTCTTATCCTTTTGTACCTTTATTCATCTAATCACTTTAAATTTCCAAACAATGCCGTTGTTATACTTATGTCCTCTTGCAGAACTCAAGATACCTTTATTTGATGCACGGAATAGATTTTTGGGTTTTGTAAAATCCTCGGAATAAACATCGATTTGGCTCTAAAGGCTATGTAAAAGCATTTCTTCGCGCCGGATGCACAATATTCTTCTGTGACTTGTGGACGTCACAATATTAAGTAGTACTAATTATGACGCTCCTCATTACGTAATTTCTCTCTCCTCTTTCTTTCTCTTTCTTACATCTACATATTTCCGTCAGCATTTTTTTCCCTGCTCACGAACCTCAGTTTACGGCTTAAAAGGCACGATGTTTCGTTTCCGTATGAAAACACAGACAAAATTGCACTTTCCTATGTTTTAGACTTTAAGTTATTAGGTGGGAGAATGAAAAGTAATTGATTCTGAAAAGAACTGTGGCAAGTTCGGTACCGACAGGTATTCCATCGTATACACATACTTGGGAAAGCTAAAGAGCACCAAGAAAAGCAGTTTTCTTTATGGCGGCATATAAGTATTAAATTTCTCTTCGTCTCTGCCGGATATCGAAGTGAGCAGGAACATAATGTTTAAAATTAGGTAGCCTAGACGTGATTCAAGTTTCAAGTTGTCACGTTGTAATACCAGTTTACACCGTCACTTCCATAAACGGGCTTCCAGACATAAGTAGGGTAAGGCAGTTTCTTTGCTTGACCTGTACTCCGTTGATCTACCAATGAATGTGTTTTGTCAGTAGGATTTATGTCCTAATCCTTGTTGAAACTCCAGACATTCTACGGAAATCCGTAGTAATTCTATTTCATCATTTCTTGTTTTCTGTGCGGGAAAAACAAATCGATTAACACCACCTTAAAACAGTGACTTGATCATTACTGCAAAAGTGTAATATTACGAATTGCGTCTGTCAAACAATGCAGGCTAATCTTCAGTTTTCTTGCACTGGTGTGTCAGCTTGGTTAAAAGGACTCTCTTGATCGCCACCTGCTCGAGTGTCCTCACTCATACTTCATGTTTGCTGTTCCCGCAACAGCAGCACGCTGGTGACACCTACAGATTAGCAGATGTTGCTAGCATCATTTATGCTAAAGGTTTAGTAACTGTTTAGTAGGTTTAGTAAAGGTTTAGGAACTGTTTAGGACATTGAGACTGCGAGTGCTAAAAGTCGTTTTATATCTGGAAACCGTCCTGACAAAATACGTTGTCATTTACATTGAAGAGCAACAAGGTACAAGACGTAGTTCTAGGAACTCTATTTTATAAAGTGAAGTATTTCAGAGCCAGTAACTTTGATTTTTATACAAGTTAGATGTTATTATTAGGGTAATAAAATCTAAAAGATTAAGATGATTTTAAGTAATTTAGACGGGGAGATACAAAAGGCATACAGACGTATGGTTGAGACACATCACGGTATATGGCGCTCGGAATATCTAGGGCAGAGGTGGATGAAGTTAAAAGGGGTTTAGAAAAATAATTGTTGGTGTTAAAGCAAATAAAATGCCCAGGTTCATTTCCAGTTACGGATTGCGGTAACAGCAGCGTTGAATCTGAGGTTCTGGTACCAACTGTCATCATAAAAAGTGCCGAAACTACGTTACTTTAAATGTTGTAAGGCCAAATTATACAATACATAATGAATGGGAAGAAATCTATGGTATATGGTGGTGGATTAGTCTATTAGCCTGCTGCTGTCTTTGGGGACTCAAATATGTCAGGAAGGAAGATGGAATTTGGAAAAGAAAACTTAGTTTGTATTTGCGAACGGCCCTCTGCCTCTCTGTCAGAAGAATGCAGCATAAAAAGCAGAAGGGCAGACGCAACAAACCTACTCAATTCATCCAACAAATATCTATATATTCCTATAGCAATAACTCATATTCGTGTACTTTAAACTGCTGGTCCATATGGTTGTAATTACACATTTGTATTGGTTCTAATATTTTTATGTTTTGTAACTTCATTTTATACTTTTAATATATCAAAAAATTGTACTTTTATCCCTGAAGACGGCCACATATTTGGCTCAAACATACAGCTTTCACTGTGTGTGTGAGCTAATTTCACTGCACTTACCTGTGCCTCTGCTGGTGCCAATATTTTATACACGCAATGCCTCTAATTCTGACTTTCATATATTCATTTTGCAGGCCACTACGTTGTGTGATCCTGACTGCTGTATTCTAAAGGAAAGCTACATGGCTCTGACGTAATAAATACTATCGTGTAGACGCCGAAATTACTTAAAAACTTACATGCAAAATGTGACAGAAAATTTTTATGATTATCGGTTATCCAAGATTAATCAACATAAAGGGTATATGGAATTTTATTATATGGTGGAAGAAAAGACACATGAAAAATTCTAATGCAATAATTTGTAAATACCACATTATAATGCATCGAGAATTTTGTACGTAATATTTTTATTATCTGTTACTGGAAGTAAAGAAATGTAATTACAGATATATTTATCAGTACATTTCACCAGATAATTATATTCACGTTTTTCCCACCATTATGACTGAGCAAATGTATGTGTGAGGACTTTGGAGTCTACATCGATTCTTTGTCCAGCTACGTTAGAAGTGATGATGACAGTGTAACCAGACAGGACTGACTAAGGCAGTGGCGGAGGGTTGAAATGAATCGAGTAGGGCTTAGTGTCGTCGCACGTCTCTCATTTCCACCCGTCATTTGATTTGATCACAGCTTGCCATTTCGGAATTAGCAGGGATAAACTCTTCTTCACAGGAAAGCAGACAGGCCTGAAATATGAATTACAGAAGGCGGGCCATACAGATGCATTGCCACAGGGATTATTAGTGAGATGTTTGGGTAGAGTAATATGAAATGCTTCTCAAACACGGGGCTTTCGCAAGGAAAGATAAATATTCTAAGAAAAGATTCAGCATTGGTATTATTAGGACAGACTTTCATTCAAATTCTGCAGGATCCTAAGATTTGTTTTTCACGTTTTAAGTAGTGGATGTATGGGATTTGTCTATCGTTTCGGATTAAAATAAAGAAATAAAGACAGTTTGTTTCGGGGAAAGTATCAGTTCAATGCTCTGGCGTAGGCCCAGACACCGAGAGTAGTTTTACTTATCGGGCACAAATATTTGGGCGTGTACCTTATTTTAAGTCTGAAGACTCATCCATCTTCTGCCCCTGAAGTATAGCGTTGTTATTTTGAACACAGGAAAATGGAAAAAGACCATACAGCAAGTGGTTCCAAAAATTATAGGCCTTTCATTGTGCAGGCCTTGAGTATTCTCTCCCACATTTCGCTAAGTACAATGGAAATTATTTCAACTCCAGTTTTAGTTTCCCTAAATTGGAAGCAGATTAGGCCTATTAAATTAAGTAAATATTAATATTAGCCTTAGAAACGAAGTGCGCCAAATTTTTCCCCTGCCAGAACACTAGAAACCCTTGCTGTTTGCTGCTTCTGCTTCAATGACTTGATGATCTTGAAGGAAAAGGAGGACCCAAAACTTAACTTCAAATACCACACTCAGTCATGCACACAGTAAGGCGCATCGTGAGTTAAGAAGCAAATATTTAGGAGAAAAATAGATGCTGATACGGTGTTGCATAGCAAATATCTATCGATTTCCCTAACGGAGGAAACAACCAAAAGAGTACTAGCATTAATCATAAAGTTATTATTAAAAATACTATAATCTGGTCCATGCATAAAATTGCGGAGAGTTTTAAAGTGACTTAGGAGGGAATAAAGTTTCTTATGTTCTTTGGAATAATGTAATAATCATTCCGTCCTCCAAAAGACGAAACATTTTTGACAAACTCAGAAAGCTCTAGCATCTGAAGAAGAACACCACTTTGCGTTTATTTAAATGTGTTTTCTACTTTATTTGAGATCTGGGCCCAATCGTGTTGCGTCACATATATCACTTAGGCATGAAAGGGGAGGAAACATTTCTGACAGTACAGATGTTAACGAATAATAAGATTTGAACTAAGACTGCGACCTAAAAGTTAATCGGATGATGATGATGATGATGATAATAATAATAATTATAATAATTATAATAATAATTATAATACTTATTATTATTTAAGATTATTTTATAGTGTTGTGTTTGTGACGTGTGTCATTACTTCTCACAGATTATCGAAACAGAGAAAATAAATAAATACTCTTTAGTGTGTGCTGATCCATCTCATTGCAACGTTACATTGTACAGGACCACCTGAATGCCAGACTGCAAATACGCAGTGTCAAGGAAACTGAGCGAATTTAAAGCCCTTTTTTACGGTCAAATATATCAGGCCAACATGGAAAGACAATTAAAACCAAAATGAATTTGTCAAAATAAAACATCTCTGTGGCCGACACCACAGGTTGTATTGTAAGGGCTGGAGAACTAAGATTTTTTTCTTCGGCGTTCAACTTACAACCACAAATTTAAAATACGCGTAAACTGACCTGCAATATAAGAGACAATTTACACTGCTTTGATTGAATCGAATTTAACTTTCTGTTTTCTCTAGGCTATCTACCAAAGCCGCTGGAAATTCTGAAATTTCTTCCAAAGGAAATTGTTAGTGAGGCCAGTATTACATGTGATGAGGTCAATGATTAGACAGCAAATATTCCCCGGGTATTCACAGCACAGTAACTTAAACGACTTACGTTTGAAACCAATAGCATTCATTTGTATTTAATCAATGAACTGACCACTCAGCTTCTCAGTGACTGTAAGCAATGGCCTGACTACGGACATAAATGGTTACGTGACACTCTTTTTTCATTTGGCGGAGTGATACATAGCTACAAAACATTCCATTAGCCGCTATTAGTTGGAAAACTCCACCTTTAAAACGTAGTTATCGAGCGTAAAGCCTTACCGTATTAGTCACAAAAAACGCCCCCTCATTTTTTCCTAGCAATGGATATTCGAAGCTTTGTTTATAGCTACAGAGTCATATAATTTGAGTTTAGCAGCATACTGGCAGCAGAATATATGCTCAGGGTACTTAACCTTCAGATACACCATTTGCTTTAAGTGCTAGTTTTTAAACTGCTTCCTGCGACCGCTGATGTGCTCATCAACAACAATATTGAATGGAGAAATTTTAAAAACAATGGGCCTTAAACCTGAGAGATTCGTTGTGGGATAAATTTATCAAACTTTCTGATTTAATTACTTATGGGAACAGCTTCGCGTATGGTACGGAGTGTGCTTGAATTAAGGGTCAACTAGCAGTATAGTTTCTATTTCGGCGCCCGGAGGGAAGGCTTTGTGGCAACGAATATAAATAGTGGCCGTGGTTAAGAAGGCGCAAAACCACCCAGGCTCTGGATGAAATTCGAAAGCACTAGGCGAGAATTCATTCGGCCAGATACGTTGTCTACAAAATTTGAAGGTACATTCAAAGGCAGAGGCCTGTTTCAGCAGACTGGTTACCTAAACGTACCTTTGCGGTGGTTCCTACCTCACCTGCTTTAGATTTTGTTTATCGTAGATACAATTCTCCAGTCACATGGCGTCACACTTCCTGCAGAAAAATCGCCACATTGTAGCCTAAAAGCGTCACAATTTTGTCCTCGCTCGCCGCTGTTTAAATAGGCGTGTAGGTAACAACGTAGGCATGCATAAAATATTTCAAGTATGATATGTCCAGCTATGTATGACGTATACCCACACTTATTTCGGTTACAAAATCAATTTCTACACAGTCATATATTTTCTTTTTAAATACTCACTTCAATTTTTGCAGCGTGTAAAAGGGGTATGTATACAACTGATACTGATCCAAACTAAATTCTCCCTGCAACCGTTGCAGCAGAGTCTACGAGTCTAAACTTTATAAAAATCCCCTCAATATTTTCAGGGAAAAAAAAACCAGTTTATCGGCCCGGTAGAAATGACGTCCGGATTTGGGATTAAAAGTATGCACTTTGTTAAAAGAGGTGTATGCGGTGGCGCAGTACGTTCAGGCACTACGCTACAAAACTGAAGGTCGCAGGTTCGATTCCCGAAGGGGGTCATTGGGATTTTTCATTTTCGTGCTGCGCTATGGCCCTGAAGTCGACACAGTTTCCAACAGAGGTGACAACCGGAAGTACTTCGTGGGGCGCAAAAACGGCCGGTTCGTAGGGCTGACAACGTTACCACCTTCATGTGCCGACTGCCTAGAAATTCTGGGAACCACAGACTCCTACAGCCCTCAGGGCCTGTCCAGGCCTGTAACGGGATAGCTTGACATTGCTTTACTTTGTTAAAAACGCACATACGCTGAAAAAAAATGTATAGCTCCTTTATGTAAGTTTGGAAAGTTAGAAGTACCTGTTTATATACCCTGTCAAGTTGTGACGTGTCTCCAGATTTCACTGTACTGAGTTTCACTTTCGGGATGAGTAGGGCCTTATAACATTTTGTGCAGGATATAACAAACAGTAAAAAGGGGATTAGAAACAAGGCCACAGCGGAGATGCGGATCCTGCGTTAACGATTTAAAGACGAAACCCATTCTGTTTAATATAAAGACTCAGGGCGTACCGCACAGTAAACACTCTCCACCTCAGTTTAAAAAACCATTCATTTGATGACATGTCAGGTAAACGTTGCAGACTGTTCCCATATAAGTACAAAACACATAAACGCAATGTGAGCACCATGGAGAATTGATTAAAGTTAAGCCTGGTAGTACATAAAGTCACTGCTAGGCTTTAAAAGGTTAAGATATGTGTCTCCTTCTTTGGCCGCCAACTTCTTTTCAGCTGTCGTCCTAACATAATGAGAAGGCACAAAACGCATGCTGCTCGCCAAGTCAGGGAGCAAAATGGAAAGTGCGCCATACTGGCGCTTCGAACGTTGCCATCCGGGGACACTTCAGTATGATAAAGACAATACACTGAGGTGTATGTCATAAAATTAAACAACGAAATCGTGCAAATTTTAAAATACAAACTGCACATTTTATAATAATGTTAGAAATATTTTGATGGGATCATTACTGACAAGTATTTTCCATATGACAAATTTCTGTGATAACACATCCTATTGTCATGAACGCAATAGCAGAAAGTGCTTTTGCAAAATTAAAAGGGAAGTATCTTGTGGATACAATTATATAGGTTAAGTGTTGAAGCCGTATGATTGTTAATGCCGTCTGTCACGCACTGGAAATCTGTTAAATGCGGAAGTATGTGCGTGACGAGGCCATCTGACGATTAAGGCTGTGTGTCAGTCTCTGACAGTACGTACATTCTGTGTCAGTGTAAAATATACAGGTTTAACACTAAGGCAGCTTCACATTTTGTCAGACAGGCCTACATTATGAAGGTATCCCATTCGAATTTTATAAGAAATATCTATTCCCCTGTAAGCAGTATTCATTTATTGTTCCTTCTAACAGAAGCACACGCCGACTCCAGTGACCGTGCGGTCTAAGGCGTCGGGGTGTGACGCCTCGTTTGTTGGGATTTCGGTTTCGAATCCCGCCGGGGCATCGATGTCTGTCTCTTGGAAGTGTTGTGTGTTGTGAGATATAGGTGACGGGGTGGCGCGTTGGTTTGAGGCACTGAACTACAAACCGGAAGGTCGCGGGTTCGATTCCCGATAATGTCACTGGAATTTTTCATTTACATAAAATATTCGGTCACCCTAGGACACTGGCGTCGAGTCAGCCTCTAGCAGAAATGAGTACCAGGAGTATTTCCTGGGGGGGGGGGGGGGGGGTGTAAAGGCGGCCGATATGTAGGGCTGACAACTTTACTGATTTTATAAAAATCTAAGAACTTCAGTCTCTTGGAACCCTAAGGGCCTGTCCAGGCCTGTAATGCTTTGCCTTTGTCAATAGATTGACCGTATTCTCTTTCAACTGATGGAAATAAAATACTGCAACCAGTAAAGAGTATTTAGGGCTCCTATGAAAGTAAATCACTTTTTTCCATGGTGCAAGAACCCTAATGGGTCAGGGTCTCCTCATTATCGAGGCTTCACGATAACACTCAGACATTCCACAGGCGGTAGGACTCCCCTGGACGAGTGATCAACCGGACGCAGAGAGACCTCTACTTGACAACACACACAACACTCAACAAGAGGCAGACATCCATGCTCCCGGCTGATTTCGGACCCACAACGCCAGGAAGCGAACGGCCGCAAACACACTCCTCAGACTGCGCGGCCACTGCGGTTGGCAGATATAAATTATAATCACGTAAAATCTTAGATCATATCACCAGATTTATTAGTTTTTAATCCTTTCAATATTGAGGGTCATTTAAAAATAATTATCCTTTATTCTACCAAAATAATCGCGGTGTCTTGGAATTTCCATTAGGCTACTAAAATTACTCATAAGTGGGTTTAATTAGGACTTAATAAGAGGCAGTGAAACACTTGTCTTTGAAACAATTTTGGACTTCACATGACTCCAATGAAAAGTCAGTTCTCTTGCACAGTTTCCTCATGCGTAGCAAAGAAATTCATAAGAGATGCCTATAGTTTTATTTTCCAAATCAACTGGGCATTGCACTAATTTTTGAAAAAAAGGCAGCAAACACAGAGTTGTGTTGCAAAAGCGGCAGGCGGATATCTGTGTTTTCTTTTTATGATCAAAGGAGGATATATAACAGACGGGGAGAAATTTCCGCTAGCTGTATCCGGGATCACTGTGTTGGCAGAGAAACGTCAAACATTCTGATAAGCCGCAGACCACTGGAGCGACGACACAAAAAATAAATCAATTCTTTGCAGTTTATTCCAGCTATACGGACTTCGCGCTGACAAGCTCGCTTATGAGAAGAATAGTGAGGGCCTTCATTTCAGACTGTGGCGAAAATTTGAACTATTTCTTGAAAAAGTGGGTTGCTAACACAATAACTAACTAACTAACTAACTAACTAACTAACTAACTAACTAACTAACTAACTCCATGGAGCGGAGGTCTTCTTGAGAAGCTAACAGTTTCTCAGCTAGTCAAGAAATTCCCCCCATTTTATGGAACCCGGAGGTTCATTACTGCATTCACAAGAGCTCGCCACCTGTCCCTATCCTGAGCACCAAAGAATCGGTCCCGGTCCGAGGCTTTTTTGTCTGTTTCGTAACATCGTAATTTTTTAGGGTTAGGAGTTGTTAGCACCTCGTCCAGCCCCCAAGCTGGAGGACCACAATTTGTCGGGTGTCCGCGACTGCTTATTCAATGCATTTGCAGCTACCCTCCATAACTGGAGGTCGTTCCTCCATCCGCAACCTGAGGACTCGCCATGTCGTGGTGACAGGGACCCACTTAACACGGTGCTAACACAATAGCATTTCAGATTGTATAATAGGAAATAGCAATCACGTTGTACTTAGAAACGTGGTGTTTGATATTTCTTACTGTCGCACAAGAAAGTTGTTCGGGGAGCCTTACTGTAGAAGGCCACTTGAGATACGGTGGTGTAGAGGGGAGGCTAATATTGAAATGGATCTCAAAGAAATAATATATTGGGATGTCGATTCGACTTATGTAAACCAGGATCAGGAAAAGCAAATTAAGAGCAGATTGAAGTCGGGGAATGCTCGCTATCACTTGGTGCAGAATCTTTTGTCTTCCAGGTTGCTATCCAAAAACACAAAGATTAGGGTATACAGAACTATAATTTTACCTGTTGCTTTGTATGGGTGTGAAACTTGGTCTCTCACACTGAGGTAGGAACAAAGACTGAGGGTGTTCGAGAATAGGGTGCTGAGGAGGATATTTGGGTCTAAGAGGGACGAGGCGACAGGGGAGTGGAGAAGACTACATAACGAGGAACTTAATGACTTGTACTCATCACCAAATATTATTCGGGTGATCAAAGCGAGCAGAATGAGATGGGCGGGGCATGTAGCACGTGTGGGGAAAAGAGAGGTGTATACAGGATGTTTGTGAGGGAGACCTGAGGGAAGGCGACCACTTGGAAGACCCAGGCGTAGGTGGGAGGGTAATATTAAAATGGATCTTCAAGAAGTGTGATGGGGCATGGACTGAATTGAGCTCGCTCAGGATAGGGACAGGTGGCGGGCTCTTGTGAATGCGGTAATGAACCTCCGGGTTCCATAAAATGTGGGGAATTTCTTGACTAGCTGAGAAACTGTTAGCTTCTCAAGAAGGCCTCTGCTCCATGGAGTTAGTTAGTTAGTTAGTTAGTTAGGATCAGGAAAAGGTTCTTGTGAACTTGACTGTGGGCGTTCTGGTTCTGTAAAATGCGGGGCATTTCATGACAAGCTTTCAAGTAAATTTCTGCTTCAAAGGGTTATTTTGATCAAAAACATCTTATTACATTCATGTTTGTCTACAGCTCTTTGATATTTTTCTGCAGGGAGAAAAATTTACTATTGTTAGAAATGATTTTGTTAATATTTTAGACTTCAGTAGGCATGTTTATAATATGCACAGACCTATATACATAGGGAGAAAGTTCTGAGATATTACTGGGATCTGAATTAATGCTTCCATCAGCTACAAGAGTCTTGTTTGTTACAGCCCTCAAATATCGCAATAACAAGAAATTTCTTAGTGATGACACCGAATTAAGCTTCGCCATCGAAGGATCGAAGAAGTGCAGAAGAAGCACAATATTTTCCTTTCAATGACCCAGAAGTTTACTTTCCAACATCTGTCTGGGAGGGACGGTTTTTAATTTATGATGCCCTTTTTCATTAAAAATATTATGGTGCATCGAGGCCTTCAGCATGTGAAGAACTGAAGTCCGGACAATGCACCGAAGTCGGCATTGAGGGATTAATTTGAGACATATTTCAGTAGCAACGGGAGAGTATACAGCATTGCAGGTAAAAAGCGATTAGCCAAAACTTTGAAACTCCCCGAAATTATTTCAGCCTTCAAACGTTTAAAATCACAAATCCTCACACAAAAAATTTACTCAGCGGCAATATCTTCATGGTTCAGAAAGGCATCTGAAAACTCTGGGCTCCGCCAGGATTACATGAAGCAATTCCACACTAAGGATCCACAAATTTTATGCACCACAGTACAAAATGTTGTCGCCCGGAAGACCTAGTTTCCAGGATTTGAGTACTCCTGGTTTACGTCCTTTAGCCTGCTCCGTCTCCAGGCTCAGAATAGTTGGATTCGTCGTTATTTAGCCTTCCTTCTGCCAGTCGGACAAAAGATTATGTGCGTCTTTAACCTACCATAGCTGGGACGACGTCTCTAACATTGAACTCCTGGCCGATGTCTGACCCCTATTAATCATTTTATAATGTGTGCCTGCTAACTGTCTAAATTATTTAAAGTCTGAGTTTTCTATCACTTTAGCTATTTTCTTTTCAATGTTCATTTTTTAAATACGTATACCGAAATTGGAAGGGCAATAATTTTATTCCAGAACTGTGTATTTCCAACCAGCCTTCATTGAATGTAAGTGAATGTTCTTAACTGGTTTTGAAACGTCAATAATACATTCTCTGCACCTGTTGTTTTGATCTAAGGAGTTGTGTATCTCAAGTAACTAAAATTGTTTCCTCGTTTTATTCTTTGGCTATTGATTATATCTAAATTTGTACCTTCGACCACTGCGTTCACTGGAAGCGAAATTTTTGTTTTATCTGTTGGCGTCACTACGTTGAAATTGCTCGCTATAATACGCAGCACCTATAATGCTCCGTGTTTTTATTCTGTATCTGAAAATGCTGTTGGTTTCAGCAGGTTATGAAACGTTGGAAACTGCCTACCCGGTGGCGGAGTTGGTGCAGGCACTGTGCTACAAGCCGAAAGGTCCCGGTTTCGATTACCCTTGGGATAATTGGAATTTTTTATTGACTTTATTTTTCTGGCCGCATTGTGGAGCTGGCGTCGGGTTAGTCTCTAACAGGGATGAGTATCATGAATATCTCCTGCGGTCGGGTGGGGGGGGGGGTAAAGGCGGCCAGTACGTAGGGCTGACAACTTTACCGCCTTAATGAGCCGACTATCTAGAAATTCTGGGAGTCTCAATCTCCTGGAGCCCTGAAGGCCTATTCAGACCTGTAATGGGATATCTTTACCTTTACCTTTTTACTCAGACCCTTATCCTTATTTCCTCGCCACCGACCTGTCCACAATGCCTTTCCGCCTCCGTCTGCATGCGGTGACATTACATTGTGCAAAATTATTTTGTTCAAAAGATTCCTCAAACTTCTATATAACCCAAGGTACGAACCAAAACATATCTTTCTGAAAGTATGAAGTTTTAGTACATACAAAATATTAAGGGCTGGGGTAGCTCAGTCGGCATAGCGGCACGCTACCTACTGGAAGTTCCGCGGTTCGAGTCGCATGTGGGAAGAGGCTTTTCGGAGTCATCCAGCCCGATTCTGTGGTCTTCCCTTGTAAATGGGCCACGGGTTTCTTTCCTGGGTAAAAGCTGCCGGGGTTTGGTGTTTACCACACACTCCCTTTTGGCGACGCGCTTAAGTATACGCAGAGCTATAATTGTACCTCCCCTCTCTTCCTGCTTGGCGTGTAACAGGACAGACTCTGCCTTCACACAAGCTTAGCTCGGCTATTAAAGTGACTCACGAATTAACAGATCGACTAATTCTATAATACGCGAACACTGGAACCAGAAGTTTCAACGGTGTTAACAATTATTTGACATCCAACTTTCTACTGAATTTGTTGAATTTCATTGTGACGCCATTATGTACATAACACACACACACACACACATACACGCATACACACACACACACACACACACACACACATACACACACACACACGCGCGCGCACACACACACACACACACGCACACTAAAAATTATTTTTAGCTCCATATTTTAATTTCGGTCTAGGCAGTCTCCTTCAAATTGCCTCCTTACACGAAATATTTGACAAAAAGTCCCTTTATTTGTTTTGTCTCCAACTACAACTATACTTCTGTTCCTTTTGTAATAGTCTGTTTTAATTTAAATATGCTGAAATGATAAAGGATTTTACAGTTTATGAACTATTTCAGTTTATCAAGTTGTATTCTGCTTCGCTCACGACCAGATTTTTTCTTCGTAAATTTGACAAATTTTAAACTTTTCTTCTCCCAATCAAAGCCGTGATTAACAAAGGATAAGAGCATTTTGTGTGCAATCACACACGTATACACACATGCACCCGTATATATACATGCGCGCGTACTTAGATTAAGCTTTACTACTTACATATTTCCTGAAGCAGTAACCAGTAAATATTTTCCCGTTTTCATCTACAGCGTCATATCTTATCGCATTATAAATCACAGAAATGCTTCAAATACCCTTACTTGTCGCCCTCTGAAGCAGTTAGCGCCCCTAGGAAAGCTGTGGTGCTTTCAATTCTCCTTCCGTGCCGGGGACGATGAGCATCTAATTGGCAGTACGGAAGTTTTCGTTTCCATTATAGTCGGTATACTTGCGCACATACAGTTAATGGACTGTATACCAGGGCTGTGGAGTCTGAGTCGGAGTCGGAAGAAATTTTGTGTGGAGTCGGAGTCGGTACATTTTTACCGACTCCGACTCCGACCTCGATATAAAACCTTAAATAGATACTATCTACAATAACCGTTACACTTACATTTAAATGTAGGTTATAAGTCTAAAAAGTAGCCTGATGATTCACGTGGTGGTGATGAAATGTCTTATGGTACCATTTTCACTTTAGTAGGTTTACCATTATCACATAATACATACTGAGTTTTATGAAGGAGCAGAAGTCGGAGTCGGAGATTTAAAAATTGAGGAGTCGGAGTCGGAAGTTTTATGTACCGACTCCACAGCCCTGCTATATAGGGGAGACCGGGTTTAGTTGGCTACACGGGTAAGTTGGCACAACGTTAATATCTCGCCTCTCCTTTGTAAGAGCGCAGCACATGTGGGGCAGTATGAAGAGCTACATCTTTCATTGGAGGGAAGTTAGTTGGCAATGTGCTGAGAGCTCTATTGGAAGCAAAATTTCATTGTATGTGTTTTGCACAACGCCGAGTAATTTTACAACAGTTTGGTAAATCCGTATTATTGAGAAGGCTGCTAGGGATTTATCTGAACTAAAAGCGTGTAGTTACGTAGTATATATGTGGCAATATGACTGAGAAAAAACGGAGTTCTTTGTGCATTTAATCTCAGAGGAAACTAACCTCAAAACTGAAAGTTCGTGTTGGGTCTAGTTGGCACACTTGCTATGGGGCAAGTTGGTTCACCGTGCCACCTTACTCCGCGGTCAACAGTGCAGTATTCTGTACGCTTCTTATTACTTTCATCATTTCAATGTTGTTTAAGGAAATATAACTATGCCAAGATCGTGCAAAAGGAAATCTGAAATGGCAAATATTGCCCCAGATGCAGTTCTACGAGCCGTTAGGGCAGCCAGAATAGAAAATAGGTCGATTAGAAGCTAGCAAGAGATTTTGGAATCCCGTTTTTCTCTCCAACGATACATTGCAGCAGAGCTTTTGAAGATATACGGAATTTCACAGAATCCGACCTTCAGTACTGAGTACAAGAAAACTCGCCAGTTGAGTTCACGTGTGTTTCTGCTGTATGGTATAAATGAACAGGGAAATAAATCAAAAGTGCTCCGTAGTTTTATTTTTGATAAATGGGTCACCACATAAAGTAAAATGTTCTTATATCTTTCACCATATTTCTAATTAACCCTTTAAAGACGAAGCGTATCTGTTTTATATAAGGACTCAGTGCGTACCGCGCTGTAAACACTCTCCACTTCGGTTATAAAAACCAATCTCTTAATGTTTTATAAGGCAAAAGTTGCTGTTTGTTCTGAGGTCCGTACAAAACACATAAACACAACGTGAGCACCACGTAGAATTTTTTAATGTTAAAACTGGTGGTACGTAAAGTTACCGCTAGGCTTTAAAATGAGAATTTTTAAAAATAGGATAAGTGTAATTTCTGCACGTTTGTTCACTGATGGTGATTAAGAAAACTCAGAGAAATAATTGTAAATGGCATCAGAGCATCTACTATGGCTTGTCTGCAAGGGAGGTGAAAAAGCTTTCTTTTGAGTACGCAATGGCGTTAAATATAAATATCCTCGAAGGTTGGAGGGATACAAAAATGGCAGGCACAGAATGCTTTGCGAAGTTCTTGAAAAGGCGTAAGACTGATTCACTGCACAAACCTGAGGCAACAAGCATCAGTAGAGCTTAACAAGGCTGATGTTAATTCTTTTCTTTTATAAATCTGAAAGAAGTGTTTGGTCATCTGCGGCTTGGTTCGGGCGACATATGGAACATGGACGAAACGGGTATAAAAATGGTGCAGATATATGACAGAGTTATTGCGCGCCGTGGTTGCAAATACATAGAGACACTGATGTCCGCTGAACCTGGAAAATTAGCAACTTCAGCCCTGTACGTTTCAGCGGCAGGAAACACAGTGCCGCCATGTTCTATTTCCCCTAGGGTGAAATTTCGTTCCCATTTCTTGAATGGTGTTCCTGCAGAGATTCAAGGTGATGGTAGTCGTCCTGAATGGATGCAGGCGGAATTATTTGTGAAGTCTGTGAAACATTTTTTTTCCCCCATGTGAAAACTTAAAGAGAACGACCAGTAGTTCTCCTTTGGAGAGTCATGATTCGCATTTGTCAGATGTTGCACTCGTTTGCTGTAAGGAAGACGGTGTCACAGTTCTCTCCTTCCCTCATTTTAGTCACAAGCTGCAGCGCCTTGATGGGAGTGTCTGTTGGTCACTAAACCTATGTCAGTCGTGCATGTGAATCATGGATCAAAAACCACGCAGGAAAAACGATGACGATTTACGATTGACCTGAAATTATCAACATGTATCTCAACTTTACAGCTACTCCTGCAAATATCGAGGCTGGATACCTGGCCACTGGAATGTTTCCCTACAATAGAGATATCTTTGTTGATGAGGAGTTTCTGTTCTCCGATGTAAGACAGACCAGCTCCAGCCACAGACACTGCAGCATCGAGCTGCAGAAACGGAAACATTAAACATGATGGGTCTGCAGGACCAGACCCTTCAAGAGTTCATTCTCCCGAAGCAGGTCCTTCCAAAAGAACACATGCCAAAACAAATCAAGCACGTCCTTGACTCCTGAACTTGTCCGTACTTCTCCTAAAAGCAAACGCTACTAGAAACAAAAGATGTATAGCAATCCTGGCTGATACGCCGGTGAAAGCAGCCTTCCTAGATGCGCGGAAATTGAGACAAGTGACAAAAGGAAAAAGAACATCAGAAGCGAAACAAGAGGCGCCTTTTGATAACCCTGAAAGAGATTCTAAGAAGAAGAGGAAAATAGTGAGGAAAATTCAGATTGCTCAGACGAAAATGGTGGGGAAACATTTTGTTTGGTTTCCATGGACACATACTGCAATAGTGTAGCGGGGGAAATATGGGTTCAATGCACCCAGTGCCAAATGTGGGCCCATGAAAAATGAACTTGTGGCGTTTCCTAGGGATATATTTGTCCCAACTGCAAGTCGGATGTATCAGATGAAAATTTCTGCAGTTTTGTGGACATATATATCTGTACCGCTTTTCATTTTCCAATGTAATTTTTTAATGTTTGTTCTTAGTTTTGTACGGACTGTAAATCAGTTTCATTATATTGTTAACAGCTAAATATTTTAGCACCATTCACGCTGCCCTGGAATATTTTGACAATAATAATAAATCAGGCTCTACTATGTGCCTACCTACCCCATCATATGTGCCAACCTACCCCATATATGGGGCAAGTTGGCACACGCGCAGAGGTTAGAAGAAGTTCATTTTCCTTGGATTAGTTGTTGATATAACTTCTTCATTATATTTTCTTGCATAGTCTAAGAATGACACGTGCCACCAATACCATTTTCTTTTTTGTATCATTTGTATGAAAATTGTAAAAAATTAAGAAGTGAAAAGTGTGCCAACTAAATCCGGTCTCCCCTACTCCAGTATGAGATCAGAAGAAGAAATAACGGCAGTACAAAGAACAAAAAGTGTTACTAGTTATAAAGCCAGCAACTTACTATTCTAAATCTCAACACTGATCACATGGAAAAGGAAAGCAAGTTTGCTAATTCAGCAATTTCTCTAGACAATTCAAAGACTCCATTATCGTCAAAATCCTGCCTGTAAATTGCGTTATATGCCTTGTGCTTTTAAATCAAATGCTGAGTGTTTCATACTAAAAAGGAGTTGCAGAATTATGCAGATGAAGCGCGAGATGCACACACACTACAACACGAATTAAGCTTGTACGACTTAAGTATTATATTGCAAATGTCAATATCACGCTCCTTAAGAAGCACTCTAACAGAGGGCTGACGCTGTTTCAGTACTTAGCAAGACAAGAAATAACAAAACGTTAAGTCTTAGAAGCTTTCTTTTATAAATCTCTGCAATATCCTTATGACCTCTAAGAATACCACAATATTACATTTCTAATAGAATACTTGCCATAAAAATATTCAACATAACAAAAAGACGGCAGGATCCAGCTAAATATATTTGGACTTTTGCAGTAAAAATCAAAAGAATTGTCTACAAAATTAGATTTTTTGTGAGCACGTTTTCGAAAAAGCGAGAAAAGTTTAGTTAATAGAGCACTGATATGAATTCGGTAGTAAGTAACGCTTAAAAAATGATACCAACGTCCGTCAAATACAACACCTTTTGTTCTTTTTTATACAAACAACACCTTTTGTTGTTGTTACACATAATTATTTAAATGGTGTGTTACTTGTAAGCTGATCATTTCCATGGGTTTCAAAAGTTTAGAAAAAAGTTGAGATTGTTACAGCGTATGGATATACGTACGTAATGTGTATATATGTACTCCTATTTTAATAATAGCAATTAAAAATCAGGTAAAGTACTGGACACTGAATATAATTTTAATCCATGCTATTTTATATATAAGAGTTTTATTTTATCTGAGAGCAGAAGAAAGCGGTTTCGGTGGCGGAGCACCTCGTACACATCCCATATAACTCCAGTATTTCACTGAAGAATAATTTGAGAAGCATTGCATTGCGATAAAACATTGTAACAATGAGAGTATTATATATACGTGCCAAAGATTTAAGGCAGACGAATTTTACACTATTTTATTGCACTACTTGCATTGTGAAAATATAGATTTTATTTTAATTATGAATAGTGCTGAGTCTGAAAATTAACTACTTTAGAATAGAGATAAATATTTATTTTGCCCAAAAATGGTACTTGCAGCACAGAGGAATTTGTGGATATCTAGAGTATGAAATTCTTTCTGTTTTTGGTTGGTTTTCATCGTTTTGTTGGTTGTGTCAATATGTTGCACTGTTAAAATTGCTGTTTCATTGATAGAATGTACCAAAGAATTACAAGACAAGCACATACTATATAGACTTTTATACCCGTAACTATTGATCGGTCCTTTCACTGATATTAGACAGGCTACAGTCCGACACATTTGCTTAAGTGCACAGTTGATGATAATGTAATGCATATCCTTCTTTGCACGTGATTCGATTTTGTAATCAAAATATATGCGCCTTACTTACATTTGCAGTAAAATAGGTCTGTACCGGGGGGAAGCGGTGGTGCAGTTGGTTGAGGCACTGCGCGACAAGCCAGAAGGTCGCGGGTTCATTAGGATTTTTCACTGACAGTCCTTCCACCGCCACTGTGGCCCTGGGGTATACTCAGAAATGAGTGCCGTGCCAGGGATACTTCTTGGGGTAAAGGCGGCCGGTGCGCAGGGCTGACAACCTTACCACCTTAACGCGCCGACTGTCTAGAAATTGTAGGAGCCCCAACCTCCTGGAACCCTAAGGGCCTGTCCAGGCCTGTAATGGGGTAGCTTTACCTGTGGGCATTGCTGTATGGACCAGAGGAAAGAGTGAGAAGTGGCGGAGGTACCTACATTTGAGAAAGGGCACGAGTTACGGCTCGCATTCTAGGCAGATGTCGGTTGTAACGTGTTTCAAGGTTAAAGTTCGGGACTGTCAAAGACCCAGCATCAGTGCAGTCACATCTGACATGAACATCAGTATAGGAGGGAAGACATGCAAGAGCGGTTTATGTCGCATCAAAGTCCGTTCTGATGGAATCAGAAAATATTCGCACAGTTGGGTCAAATGCATTTAAAATATAGGCGATTAGGGATAGATAAAAAGTAAGTAAATTATTTGTAATTTCTGTATAGCAACATTTATAGTAATATTACCTTTAAAATAATGAATGTTGTAAGCGTTACAGTTTAGCGGTTTCCTTTTTGTTGCGGATTTCTGCTGCGATGTACAACAGTTACTTTACATACTGCGCTTCTACAAATTGAAATACTGACTGAAGCAAATTTTTCGTGTTAGCTAGCTTTTCATGACACTTAGCCTTGGTATTCCTTAACATTTTAAAGCCTAGCGGTAACTTTACGTAACACCAGGTTTAACATTAAAAAATTCTACGTGGTGCCCACATTGCGTTTATGTGTTTTGTACGGATCTCAGAACAAACAGCAACTTTGGCCTTATAAAACATTAAGAGATTGGTTTTTATAACCGAAGTGGAGAGTGTTTACAGCGCGGTACGCACTGAGTCCTTATATAAAACAGATACGCTTCGTCTTTAAAGGGTTAATTACCGAACTAATTCAGAACAACACGAACTAAATAATGTGTAAAATTTTAAACCTCACTCCTTACGAAGAGAAGAAACGTAGCAGGGTGTGCCAATAGCCTGTATGGTCAGAAGAAGAAAAAATGGGAAATCAAAATGTAATAATCTAAAAGAAAATAAAAAATGTCTGCAGAGAAGTGTAATTAGGGGAGACGGTGTTATTACTGGGGCACACAATTTTGTGGGAATCTGGCGTGTTATCGGCAGGCTGTCCTGAGGATCGTCATCAATAGAGGTAGCGGCAGCTGCAGACTTTTCAAACCAAACATTCCCAGTCGTGTCCCGCCTCTTCTTGTTACCTGCAAGTGTGACTCTGCGTAATTACCAAGCACTTGGCCACCTGAACTTTGTACTGAAGAACAGAGTTGTGCCTTCGCAAGCCCTTGTGATTTAGTGAGCTGAAAACACGATAACAAAACTTTAAGCCCTGAAAGGCCACCCAGTATCTCTATGGATGTGAAATGTGAATGGAAGAAGGATGGACCAGCGATTTTGAACTAGTGGTTTGCGTACTACTAGTAAGATGCGAGTTATTTTTGAATTACTTTATTTTTCAGAATTAAATTTTAACCCTTTAAAGACGAAGCGTATCTGTTTTATATAAGGACTCAGTGCGTACCGCGCTGTAAACACTCTCCACTTCGGTTATAAAAACCAGTCTCTTAATGTGTTATAAGGCAAAAGTTGCTGTTTGTTCTGAGATCCGTACAAAACACATAAACGCAATGTGGGCACCGTGTAGAATTTTTTAATGTTAAACCTGGTCGTACGTAAAGTTACCGCTAGGCTTTAAAAGGTTAAAAATGGTAATCTCATTATTAAAATTGTCGTCAATATATACGAATGAAAGAAAAACATCTGTGATGTACTTATACAGCTGAAATAGAAAGTGCATACTATGTTTTATTAATATTCAAAACCTGGTAAGCGGCTGTAAATTGTTTTTTCGTGATAGTGGTATCAGGCGGGGTGGGGGGGGTGGGGTGGGGGGGATGAAAAGCACTGGGAGGGACGAAAAGATAACAGACAGCAAGAACGAAGACTTCAAGGTTATTTGCTAGATTCAGACAGCCTGTTAAAATAAGAAATGTCTAATATCAACATGATTTGATTTAAAAAATTAAATAACATTTTCAAAGAGCGAGGTCAAAGTAGTGAGGATTAATTAATTTATAAATTTAGGAACTAGATAAAAGCCCCACGGATAAGGAGGATCAAGATGGCTAAGGAAATGAAGGACTGATCAAGATAACACCAGATAAGAAATTATATGTTGCTCATTAACTCCAAAATGCAAAAATATTTTTTAAAAGAAAATTTTCATTTCCTCGGCAGATTAACCCTTTAAAGACGAAGCGTATCTGTTTTATATAAGGACTCAGTGCGTACCGCGCTGTAAACACTCTCCACTTCGGTTATAAAAACCAATCTCTTCATGTTTTATAAGGCAAAAGTTGCTGTTTGTTCTGAGGTCCGTACAAAACACATAAACGCAATGTGGGCACCACGTAGAATTTTTTAATGTTAAACCTGGTGGTACGTAAAGTTACCGCTAGGGTTTAAAAGGCTAACATCCGCCCCTACCCCGGACATTATACAAAGCGTGAAACACCACTATTGTGTTGAAACACACACACACACTGTTGGACAGTGCGTTTACATACGTTACTTTACGTATATCGCGTCACAAGTCACATTTCTAAGGCTTTCCCGACCAACATCCCGCTCACAAGCCGATCCTTTAATCCGTCCTTTCGCTTAAGGTTTTTGGAGAAGACTATTTATTACATAGCCGTTCTTCTAAATTTTGAGGCTCGTTACCACCTTAAAAATGTTTGCGTAATTACTGTAAACACGTTCTGTCTCTGTTACAAAAACCATTCATTTAATGCTGTGGTGGGAAATAATCACAGTGTGTTCAAGAGAAACATACAAAATACCTTAGAGCAATCTGTGAGCAGATTTTAAAGAGTTTTTAAGGTTAAACCTGGTGGTATACGAGCTTTGAAAGATTAAGGTATTAAGCAGTCTGTTCTTGTAAAGTCCATTTAAAATTCATCACAAAGGCTCCTATACCTAGATATCACAGCAAAAAGAGGGACGATACTGGAGCAATTACGAGGCTGAATATTTTTAAGGTAGTTTCTAACATGGCTTTTTCCAGGTCGTAAAAATGTTCATTGATGGTTGTTCATGGAAAGCGTCTGTTAATCCACGTCGGATCTTCAGGTTTGTGAGCAGAAAGCCTCCATTAGTAGAAGTAATGGTTTGAGATAAGTACTGTGGTATTTTGATGTAATGTTTACTTGTAAAATTTGGGAAAATATTTTGGTCATCTCCACAATTTACTTTTGACAAACTAAAAACTGGAGGCTACATAAAAACTTGGCACTCGTGAACCATCTCTGCGGTTTATTAAGACGGAAAAGAAACAAGAAACGATCTTGATATTATTATTATTATTATTATTATTATTATTATTATTATTATTATTAGAACATTATGAAAGAAGAATCCCTTTGCCGAGATGATCGGTAGCAGAAAATTCGTGATTCCTGTTGCCTTCTAGACAGCACCTCCGACAAAGAGGATGCACAAGGCCCTTAAAACTTCCCTTACATATGCACTTTAACATCATCTAGCACGTCTGAGTTCTTTGTTTCTTATCTTCATCTACTCTCATGACTGTCGACAGCGCATCGAGAGTGCTCTCGACTTGATTCAGCATTGAAATTATCCCATTCCAGACGCTGAATGTGGAATTAATATTCCGAAGTGCCAACAGACCGTTTCGGCACGGATAGGTTTCAGAAGATCTAACGTTCAGAAACAGGTTAGACTTGTGAGGAGAGCTAGAACACATAGTTGGGTCCTTATACTGCTGTAAAGCCGGGACGTATTTTGTTATTTGTCTTACGGCTGGGTTGGGTTATTCCATGTAGCAAAGGTGTATTCATATTTATAGGTTTCTAAAAATTTCTATAATGGTATCTGTTTTATATCTGTAATGATATTATTTTGAGAGCTTTGTTTTGAAAGATTTGTAGTTCTCTGACATCGTTTGGGAGTGCCCTATCCTAAATTGTAGTAGGATAATTCAGGCTGAACTTGATGACGTTTTGTGGTAATTACAATGGAAATTAAATTTATGACAGTCTGAAAGGGGCCGAGTCCTTTCAGCCCTTTTGTTCAGCACGGACTCTCTTTGTGACTCGGAGTGTAATATTTTATCCAATATGGCTCAAAGATATCTGAGTTTGCTTTCCCACGACAAAGTATCTTTAAGCGGATATTAGTTTGGTGAAAACCAAAGATATTCGGTCCAGCATTTCGACAGACCTATGCAATGATCTTGCATTTGGGTGCTACAAATCAGAGCATTCATCTAGGATTTCATCTGTAGTATCTTGTAAATCATCTTTAGGTACATTTGTTTAGAGCTTTGAGCCGAGAGGCACGTCAGTTCAGCATAGGTTTGTAAACCAGTATCCAGTTTGTAAACCAGTATCCAGTTTGTAAACCAGTATCCAGTTTGTAAACGAAATGAGTATCATTGTCATAAATACTAAACAGAATCGAACCTAATGTGCTTCCTTTTAGGATTGTCACGCTGATTTTTGTGATAATAGCTGAGGCGATCCTGAAAACTGCAAAGTCATTCGCAATTTCGTAATCACCATGAATACATTTTCTCATAAAAATTTAAACACCATTGTCACGTAAATATTTGCTCAGGCTTAGGTACCAGACTTTGCCTAAGGATCTTCGATATTACAGCTTAAGTGAAGCGTCACTGTAGTTCTGTTATTATTAAATCCTTGAACTCTTTATTCAGCCAATTTTGTTAAAGGGAATTTTGAGGATTTTCCGGCCCGAAAACTCTGCTGTTCACCTTTATTGCAGATTCCGGTGAAATAATATTTTAGGAATTTTTAAAATGTTTAAATTCAAGTTTGCTAATGGCACATTTCAAGGTGACTGGTTGGCAGTTTTAAGTTTATCTTTATCCTTCTTGCCTTCAAATTTTCCTTTCGTGTCCGATTACCTACGTTGTAGAAAACACCCCAACACAAAACGAAATTTTCTTCCATACTCTCCTTAATATGTACTGTAGTCAGTGCTGTCAAAGATTTAAGCAATTATTATGGTAGAATTTCGGCATGTGACTACCAACCGAATTCCCAGTCCTTTCTTAGTTAAATGAATAACCTTTGATTTCTTAACTTAAATTCTATTCTTTAAGTAAATCTTCGGTTGCTATGGGCGTGTATTATAAGGTTACAGTATAAACAAATATGTCGGGTGAGAAGAGTGCGTACTTATGCTCTTTTTTAACATAGGCTCTGTTGTTATGTAGGTCCACATATTTCAATAGGACTTGCCTAGTTGTAGCCTGAACCTTTAAAATTCAACAGACAGAAACAGGACAAGCAAACCGAAGCAATGCGGCAATTGCCGTGATATTTTGAGCTTGTGCAGTTTAGCCTTTGTCCCTCGCCTACGCTATGTTTGTGTATAGGCCGATAGGTGCCACCAACATTGCACCGCATCCAACACCATCTCTAAGAAATCGAAAGATTTGCTGATGATTATAGGAAAAATAGGAGGCTAATAAATCATAGATCTTATGGATGGGTATGGACTGGACTGAACTATTCACGGTAGAATTATGAACAAAATGATAATATTTCTAATTCCATAAAAGCTAAGTATAATAAATTTTTATCGAAGAGCGTTTACAGATGTGTTAAGGTCTCATATTTTATCATTCAATGCAACCACAGTCCAAAGACGATAATTTCATACACATGTATTGTACATTAATGATGCAAGATGTACACGTAAAATTAAATCCACGATTGCCATGGCAAAAGCAGCATTCGAAAAGAAGGAAACGCCTTTCACCAGCAAATTGGGTTTAAATTTAACTAAGAGACTAGTAAGGTGTTAAGTTACGAGCATAGCTTTTTATGGTGATAAAAATTGGGCACTTCGCAAAGTAGATCAGAAATACCTGGAAAGTCATGAAATGTGGTACTGGAGAAAGATAGAGGAGATCAGTTGGACCGATCGTGTGAGAAGTGAAGAAGTGTCACGTACAATCGAAGAGGAGAGAAGTATCCTACACGCAATAAAAAGACGGAAGGCTAACTGGATTGGTTACATCTAGCGTAGAGACTGCCTTCTGAAACACGCTATTGAAGGAAAGATAGAGAGAAGGATAGAAGTGACAGGAGGACGAGGAATAAGACGTACGCAGCTACTGGATGGCTTCAAGGAAAAGAGAGCACATTGGAAATTGAAAGAGGAAGCACTAGATCGCAGTTTGTAGAGAATTTGTTTTGGAAGGGGCTATGGACCTGTCGTAAAACGGACTACGGAGTGACACACACACACACACACACACACACACACGTATATATATACATATACATATATATAAAAGACAAGGAAGAAGACGTAAGCAACTACTGGATTATCTTAAGGAAACGAGAAGGCGAAGGGGTAGTACTGATCGCACCCTGTGGAGAACTCATGGAAGAGGCTATGTACATGTCCTAAGACAGGCTACAGGACGATGATTAAGTACATTAACTTAAAATTGCTTTAGTGTAAGAAGCCTGTAAGTGATACGTAACGGATTTGTATCGAATCCCTATACCTTGTGCAGTCAGCATTTTCTGTGTTGAATGTTGAATTTAGTGTGGATGATTTAAACGAGTTCAATTCCATTTCTAATGGCGGGTTGTTTTGGAATCAAAAATAAAATTCTGCTCCTACAAACCCCTGGGCAATTTCTCTGTTACTTTAGAATATGTCAAATTTTCAAATGAAGAAATTCTATGATGGAATTTTTTAGACCAATCAAAGGTATGTCTACTTTTCTTGAAAGTGAAATGAAGGATTGATCGCAGTTTGAATGAGCGTATCTCGATTTCCAAGAGGAGCAATATAGTTCCTCTCCTCAGTTGTAACCAAACAGGCCCTGGATTTGCCGTACCTACTAAACAGTGGGTGAGAGCGATTATTTTGGGAGATTAAGCTGACTGCAGAGAAATATCTTTGTAGTGCGTAGGTTAAGGAAGAGTGGAGCTCTTTCCCATCGGTTTATGGTATGACTTGCAACCAGAGGCGCATCCAAGGGTGACTGCCAGGCTGCAGCCCCCCAAACCCCCCAGAACATAAATTTAAAAAGCAAGTTTTGTAGATATAGTGGTATTAACGTTTTACGTGATTTCCCCTTAAGCCGAAGTCGGCTGATGACTATTACATTAGAATTTTGAAAAATGAATTAATAAAATTAAAAAAACATGATTATAGGACACTGTGGTTAAGTCACGGAACATGTAGTTATATTTGTGTGTATATAAGTGCAGTTGCAGGCAGTGTTATGTTGTACTTACAACATGATTTTTATAACATAATCTTTAAAATCAAATATAAATTAAAAACAACTTGCAAGGCCACACCTCCCCTCCTAAAGGAAAGTTCTGGAGGCGCACCTGATTCTAATTGAGCTGTGTATCTTTAGGCTAGACCACATTTCTTATTAAACCACAAAAGTTCATTTTTAAGAGTTTATTGAACAACTTAAAATCACTGAATTAAAAGCGAAGTTGTTTGAACAAAAGAAGGCTGGGATTCTCTGTGAGATATTTCGTTCTTACCTTGAGAATCTACGTAAATTAATTTCAAATAAATTAAATTCTAAACTTAACGCTTTATGTCCAATGTCTCTCCGCGTGTTTCCATTGTATATTATGTGCGCTCACCTCCTTGCCCTTCGGATAAGCACGATCCGATTTCCTTATGTCGCTGTCGATATTTCACGTTAGACTTCAACATTACTTTCCTTGGCAGGGCACTACATTGATTTTAGTTTCTCTTGTCGTCGACCTAATTTTTATATCTCAGACTGACATTCACATTTCTGTTACTTCGTAGCGCGGGTCTCCACTTCAAAACCTGTATCGACATTTTGCATTCAGTATCACAAGTTCTGTGATAACAGCGAGCAAATAAGTTCCTCATGACCTTTAGGGTCGAATCAATCATTAAAGGAGCTGTAGTTTTGGTTTTAGGAACTTAAAGCATTGGCTGGTTAAAAAATGTGTCGAAAGCATCTGTCACGAACTTAAAAACAGAACGTGTTCCGACGCAGACTCATCGTTTCCCGTATTGTTTTCATTGCCATTTATTTTTATGCTTATTCACTCGCACACAATATTACAACTGCACAGAGGATATTGAAAAGCGTCTTCGTGTAGTTGGATATAGGAGAGTAATATGCAACTTCGTAATATGACATAGTTTGGCGCTGGCACAATTTAGCCCTATATCTTACGTAGTCTACTGTCTCTTCTGACTTAATGTCTGTTTGGGTTCACAGAATTACTTCACCTGTTATACAAAATAACACATTAAGCCGTAATTCCCTAAGTGTATTTATTTAACAACTAAGCCTAAAATTAATCAAACACTTAAATATTTTAAGAGCAAGCGAATAGATTTAGGCATGCTGAAGAAAATGAAAATATTATTGAGGTAATATAAATAAACACTTCAGAAAACAGTAGCATATAATTGCTTTTGTCGTTTGCGACATCTGTTGATAATAGGTGTGGAGCCGAAAATCAGAGATATCATTTAATATACACTAGGCCTGTAGAATTATTAGGCTTATAGAGATAGTATGCCACTTCCACTACACTTTCGCTGTAGTTAGATTCCATACACGTAGAGGTGGATTTGACAGACTTGTTATACTGAAACACACTTCTTGTTTTCAGTAAAGACATCATGTGACGTGTAGGTGTTGTGAATTTCGTTCCTATAGGACAGAACTCTGTGTGTGAGGGTAGAAGACGAAGTTTTTAACCCATCATGTAATGAAAAAAGCAGAGTAGTCTTTTATTGTTACCGCTACTAATTACCTCAGGTAAAAATTGTGACCTCCACGTACGAAAACTGGAGTAACTGGAATAAGAATACTACTGAAAATCAGAAACGCAGTTTACTTACTTTTGTATTCACATATCCTTTCCTCACCCTTTGTAGTATCTGTCCAGACTGTACAATCACTGATCTACACATCTTCCCCTCCCTGTCCTGTACCTTCCTCTTACTGGCTGCTTATCCCTGTACTAGTCCTATAGATGTTTCCTCCTACCGTAAGAAAGTCAAAAAATGTGTGGCACTTCTATGACTTGAAAAAAAAACGGGATATTTGCCGCCCCGACATAAATTTGCCGTGACGCTGGGACACAGCTGTTACCCATAAAACCGGAAATACTGCGGCAAAACTAAGATGAATTGGATTCCTACGTAATGTAAATGGGAGTAGAACTTCACCCGTCCTCAACCTTGTTGCGGTACTTGGCGGGTGGCTTGATTTACGCCGAGGTCGTTTATTCCTGGAAAAAATCCTCCGGTCTACATTGACTAGAAAGCTGGGTTGTGCCAGGTCCGGTCTGGGCCATTTAGAGGAGAGAAAATTCTCTGTGCCTGCCCGCAATGGAACCACGTTTCATCAGTCGTCGGACCTTGAGTCAAGAGTCTATAGAGACTCGAAAATCCCTGATACTATTTACAGTCGGATTCGTGATTTATAGAAATTAACCTACCAGAAATGAGTACATTAGGTCCATCATTTTATATGTAAAAGTCTCGATTATGACGCAACTGGATTGGAAGGAATTTGGAAGGTAGCTTGTCATGTGTTTGTCGAGATGGTATTCTGCAGTGGATCAAAGTGGAGAGTGCGGTGTTTTTCTTTGTATCGGACAGAGAACAAAATAAATATTATATGTTGTTTCTGCAGTAAAGGCGTTTGGAGGAGAAGAGGAACCCAAATTATAGATTTCTCTCTACCAATTCATCAGCTAAAAATGTGCTCACATACGAATACATAGGTCTAAAATAATTACAATAGAACATCCTTCACCTTTTGTTCAAACATTTGCCGTCCTCTAGGTTATAATTAGGAATGGCCTTCTCTTGTTTTGCCTTCGAGTAATGATATAATACGCGACACAAAGAAGCAAAGTGTGCTAATTGTACTCTTCATGTGCCACGTCCGAGGGCGTGTGGATTCCATAGAGAGACCAAACTGCCGCCAGTAGTCCTACTGCTCTCTTTGCTTTACTAATAACGTAAAGAAATGCATCATTGCCTAGTCTTTATGTGAAAAGGAAACAGAGTAATAATTCCCTTCCTCATATTATTTAACATATTGTTACAGCTTTAATAAGTGTTAATATTAATTTCACTTTTGTAAAAGATAACAGCTCCAAATATTTCTGTTCTAAAACGAACCTAAAAATATGGATTTTAATATTGTTTGTCCATATTCTTGTCTGAATTTAAGAACTATAAATTTCAAGTTACACTAAATTACTATTTAAAATGAGTAGCTGTGTTTCAGACTGGTTCTCTTCTTCCTTCGCACCTTGAAAGGCTTGAAGCCAACGATGCCCGGAAGTCTTCTTTGGCAACAGAATTGAGAAGTATTAGTAAAACCTTAATTAACTCAAAAGTTACCTCTAAAATACTGTAAAAACATTAATTTCTTTTCCATTATAGACTTTGTATTGAAATTTCTTTTCCTGTCAGAGACGCCAATATACCTGTAAATGGAATGCAGAGCCATATACATGTTTGTTTATGTATACGTACCTACAGACATATAAACACACACACACACACACACACACACACACACACACGAAAGGTGTTCAAGATTTCCTAGGTCATATATACTATATGAACAAATATCGCTAAGTCAAATGTAGCCCATTTATTTACTGAAATACCAGTATCTTTCAACACAATCCCATAGCAACTTGATGAACTTTTCCCGTCGACACAAAATTTTAAATTTGCACTAAAGTGGAAAATGGGCTTTTAATTTTGCAACCATCCACGAACGGACATTTCCACTTCCTCATTTTTGTGACTTCGGCCACCTCTAACCATTGCTTCAGCCGGATGGGGCAAGATTAGGACAATAGTTTGGATGGTCCAGAATTTTCCATTGAAGGAAATGCAAAAATCCTTGTGTTTGAGGTTGGCTGTGTGAAATTGTGTTGTCGTGCTGAAAGTCAAAATCTCGTATGAGTTGTCCAGGTGTCTCCTGCAAATAGCCTCAGCCAGTTTTTCATCTACTCGCAGTTGCCATCCGTGTCGATTTTTGCCCTCCGAGGCATAAATTCAACTTGAAAGGCTCCTTCTGAATCCCCAGAATACAGATGCCCTATGTTTTCCAGCCGACTGACACACTTTGAATTTTTTGACTCTTCAATAATTTGGGTGTCTTCACCACCTTCAAACCAGTTTTCCCCAGGCATGAAATGGTGCACCCTTGTCTCATGGCCTGTCACAATTTCATTCCAGGAACTCGTTTCATTCTTCTTTAAACCGTGAAAAGAGCAATTTATAAAAGTCTGTTTCTTTGCCGTTCGTACAGATATCGTGGTGCCTAGCGCTCACACACTTCGCGTTATCCCATTCCGTTATGCGCAGTATGTTATGAGGTCCCGATGGACAACGTCAATGCACCAGATAAATGTCGAATTGTGACCATTGGATTTCCAAAATCAGTTTTCCCATTTGTGCTACGTTCACAAACCTCTTGATATGACAGGACGACCGGTGCATTTATTATCATCGATAACGAGGAACTTAATGACCTGTAATCATCACCAAATATTATTCGGATAATCAAATCTAGAAGAATGAGATGGGCGGGGCATGTAGCACGTATGGGGGAAAAGAGAGGTGCATACAGGATTTTGGTGGGGAGACCTGAGGGAAGGCGACCACTTGGGAGACCCAGGCGTAGATGGGGATAATATTAAAATGGATCTTCAAGCCATGGGATGGGACATGAACTGGATTGAGCTGGCTCAGGATAGGGACAGGTGGCTGGCTCTTGTGAATGCGGTAATGAATCTCCGGGTTCCATAAAATGTGGGGAATTTCTTGACTAGCTGAGAAACTGTTAGCTTCTCAAGAAGGCCTCTGCTCCATGGAGTTAGTTAGTTAGTTAGTTAGTTAGTTAGTTAGTTAGTTAGTTAGTTAGTTAGTTAGTTAGTCCCTTTGATAATTTCGGAAAGCTTTGCACCATTTCCTGGTAAGATGGACACTCTTTATGCCATCACAATTCTCCTCTATTAATTAGATGTAAATTTCGATAAGAGAAAAGTGTTTATTCCATGAAAGATCCAAATCACGCAATTAAATTCTTCGCAGGTCCACATTTCAGTATCGTTGCCCATACACATTTGCTTTTCCCCTGAGTAGACTCTGAACCACCGACAGGCTAAATGACTCTCGTGTCATCTGCCGCATGTTATACCCGCAACAAGCACTGTTTCGTATCGGAAAACAAAGTGATTGACAGAATATTCAGGCTAGAAAGACTTGATTATTTAACCTCTTAAAGCCTAGAGGTAACTTTACGTACCACCAGGTTTAACATTAAAAAATTCTACGTGGTGCCCATATTGCGTTTATGTGTTTTGTACGGATCTCAGAACAAACAGCAACTTTTGCCTTATAAAACATTAAGAGATTGGTTTTTATAACCGAAGTGGAGAGTGTTTACAGCGCGGTACGCACTGAGTCCTTATATGAAACAGATACGCTTCGTCTTTAAAGGGTTAAATTGCTTTATGTGTATGTGTGAGTGTACAGAGCCCAACACAACGTTATTATATTTATAAGAAAGCATATTTAAATGTTGTATAAATTTTACTTTACTTTTCTTTTCTTACAGTATTTCTTTAAAATATAAGCAAATTTTTAATAAAGCCTAATAGATGCCGTAACTCACCAAGAGGCCCAAATAAATACCTGTGTCTCTCGTCATCTTTAAGAACAAAGCAACCGATACAATCTCCATTCTCTGCCACACTCCCGTATGCTCATTTACTTTCTATTTTCCTTTCCCCTTTCTGTCATTTTCAGTCTGGAAAACGTTTGAAGAGGACCTTCCTCGTAAATTCTCTCCAGAACTTCCTGTTTACGTTGTTATTAAAGATTTAACTACGGGTTTGAAATTATTACCGTCAATGACCTGCAACAAAAGAGTTAAATTCCCATTGTTTTTGCTTGCTGCCTTTCGAATGAATGTCAAATAATGATTTGTTCACAGATTTCAAGTTAGGTGGCAATTTATTGTCGATATGTACCAAGTCAAATATATTTATTGCTAATATAAATTAAGGAATAACTATAGATGTTACCTCTGAGATTTGAGGTATCTATGGCGTTGATATTAGGGATTCTGGTCTTCTTGAATCTGCCAACAATTGAAGATGAAGGCATTACATTCCTTCGAAATGTCGGCGTAAGTTAAATTTCTCGCTCTACAGCGTAAGATCCAAACAAAACGTCAACCTCAGTTATACTGTGTAGAGAATAAGAAAGGCAAGCAAATAAAGCAAAAGTAGAAGGACTGCGTTTGGCCGAAGTGACTGGTGACACCATATGATATCCTTTAGTTGATATCTGGTACAACGGGCCTGACTGTAATCAGGCAACCCAGATCGTCAAGTCTGACTCATTACCTCTGTCAGAAACTGGTGGGTTCTAATATAGACCAGTTCAGATCAGTGTAACCTTCAGAATGTCGTCCAGTTGTAACCAGCACAGCCCTGTGTGTAAACGTGGATGTAAGAGCGATCTGCAAGCCAGTGCAACTAATCGTTCCTCGTGTCATGCTGTGTGTTCGGTCTGTCTGATGACACAAGCTGATAATGAAGACAGTTTAGGTATATAAAAATAAGCCTGAACCAAATTCTTTTAAATGACCTCACAAACTTCTAAAACAGGCCTTCTCATCCTTTTATGGGATGCGGACTTCTTCGGCAAAATTTGGTCTAAACGCAGGCACTATGAACTTCAATACACAGAACGAAGAATTAATAAGTCTGCTTATAATTACATCTATAATTTTATTTGTGTGTTTGTCTGTGCATCATGTGCAATAAAAATGTACTGATTATAATAAGAAAATTTTATTAAAAATACAATATAATACTTAAGGCCAGGGGTTTGCTACCCTTAGCGTACTTTTACGAAGTGAACAGAAACGTTAACGTATGTGTTCACAAATAACCAGCTTCTAAATTTTCACAACTGTTTTCGCGTTCTGTATCGATATTACCGAAGAAAGGGTTGTAGCACATTTCCTCAGTTCAAATGCTTCCTCGGGCAACACAGCACCGTGTCACGGACGTGTTGTCTGCCAGCAACAGGTTGAGCGGTCTGCTTAAAATTTATGACAATAATCAATTCTGTCGCAGTTATTAGTACTTAAAATTTTCCATTTTCTAAAGTGCCTTTACTAGGGCTCTACATGACTTTCCAGAAACTGTTTCTAATTTCAACCTCAAATGTTTGGCTATCATAGTGAGTGACCTTGAATTTATTGTTTTTTATATGGTGTGCACTGACTCAACACGCCTTACGGTGTGTGTCGACGGCATGCCGTGTAGCGCGCTGCCGTCTGCCTGGAAATGGACGAACACTGCTTCGAAAACTTACTGTAACCACGACGTGCCATGGTTTGATCCTTTGGTATTTAGCGCCATTTGACTGTGACGTGTATCTCGGAAAATAGATATCCTTGGTCATATTTTTCGAGTATTTATAGGAAGGAGTCTCATTATGGAGAAGTTCTGAGCTGATTCAGTTTCACCCTGTATGTATGACAAATAAGCTCATCATCATCATCATCATCATCATCATCATCATCATCATCATCATCATCATCATCATCATCATCATCATCATGAGCTGTGCAGTATTAGGCGTAGTGCCTGTTCTTTATCCCTCGAGATGAAGCTGGTCCTTCCATCTTTTCCTTGGGCGTCGTATGCTTCTCTCCCCCTTTGGCCTATATTTCTGTGCCTGTTTGGGTATCCTGTCTGCGTCCATTCTCTCTACATGTTGTAGCCACTCTCATTGGTACTGTTTTATTTCCAGAATAATGTTCTGCACTCCGAGTTTCTCCCTGACGGATTGAGTTCTTTCCCTGTCTAACTTAGTAATTCCTAGAAAATATCTTAAAAATTTCATTTGTGCTGCTTCCAGTCTTTGTTCATCTCGTTTCCTCAGCAACTAGGCTTCACTACCGAACTTTAAGGCTGCTTTAGCTGTGATATTATGGATTATAAATTTTGTTTCTTTAGTCATTTGTTTTCCAAAATGCCTTCTTGTACCACCATTTATTTTGTTATACGTTTGTATCTTATCTTCCAAATCACTTTTGTAATCCGACATAAGGTACCCTAGCTATTTAAACTCTGATACCTGTTCAATCGGATTGTCGTTTGTATATGGTTCCCACACATTGCCGTTCATTTTGTTTTGATGCTTGATATGTTCATTTTGTACTTCCTTGCTATAAGATGTAGGCGGTATGCCATGGTTTGTAATTCATCGTCAGAGGTTGCCATTAGGATTTGGTCGTCTGCACATAATATCGTGTTAATTATCTTCCTGTTGGTTAGTTGATCTTAATATTTATTAGTTGATATTTGTTAGCTGATCTTAATATTTGTAAATTTTCTTGACAGTCGCTTATCCTACAATATGTAGCCTACCATAAAGCGCAGGGCGATTAATTATGTTTATCTAGAGACTACACAAAATTATCAGCAGAACTACGCAATTTATAGCTTGAAGGTTTCCAACAACAGTACTCGTACGTAACCTTGCCTAAGCACCAAACCTAACAGACTCAAAGAAGCAGAGTAAATTCAACAAATTACTGATCTCAGCACTCAACACAGGAGCACATGCAGCTTCATACTGGAAACATTAACATCGGAAAATGCCCATGTTGCCATTGCATCGGAGGGTCAGTCAGTCGCAGAGCCAATTTTGAGGTAGTGGCGGAAGAGAAAATTTTGTTTCTTCCCAAAATCGAACGCTGTTCATCGGGTTGGTGGCTTGTCGATTTTTTGACAGAAATATCCTGCGTCAAAACAAGTGTACATATCTGAAATAAAGTTACGTTAGGAGCTATTCGGTGAAGTACAGCTTTCCACTGTCGTCTTGTGGCAGAGAGCAACACAGCTTTCAATCAACACTTGACTTCCCTTGTTGCACATCTGTCCGTAGAGCGGCCCTATCTCACCTGCCTCATCTGTTGCAGAGGTGTCGGAGCCCCTTGTAATAGGAACAGCCTGAGGTTTCTGTGCCATGTGCGTGCTGATGAAACTGAATTTTAAATGCAAAAGTTTATGCCCAGGGCGCAGCCCCTAATTCCTGTACAGAATCCTCTATATGCGGCATATCAAGATACCAACTGCAGATTCTATTGTAGAGCTTGACACCTTCTGAAGAGTGAGTCCGATTCCAACTCCCTCTGTAACATGCTAGTTTTAACAATGATTTGTTTATATCCTTTCCGACCAAACCCCGTCCTTTGCCATTTGTCCGCAACTGCTTGCTCAATATATTAGCAGTATCCTGCGTATAGAGGGGTTTTTTTCACTGTGCAGGGGTTCTGTATTTGTGAATTTAACTTAAAAACATAAATATTTACTATTTGTGCACTTCCACTTCAACACAAACATTAGTATCTGTAAATTAAAATGGTATCATATTTCGTAATTCTTATGCCATTATCAACCCATAAACTGCAAATGTATGGACGTGAAGAGATTATTCTCCCAAGAAAACCAATTGCATGTTCTATGCAAGGAACACTTTGATGCAGTCAAATGCATATTGAAAACAACCAGCTCCAGTTACGCACATACTAAAATGTAACACCAAAAACAAGGCACGACAGAAAGTGGATGGTGGATTTTTTTTCAGAGCCTATGTGGAATCACATCAGCAGGTATGCCTAGAGAATCATATTAAGAACATGCTTTCTTAACTTACTTTTTCTAGGATTCTAGTCATCTGGAAAGACAGCTTTGGCATTAAATGAATTCCGATAGCGAAGAAATGGGATCATAGAAACAGGGTCTGCTAACCCTTTAATATGAAAATTCTACGTTTCTTTGAAGAATCTCTGTATTTTAAATTACCCGCTTTACAGAATAATAGCCCAGAAGAGTATGAGTGAGTGTGGGTCGAGCCCTTACGGCCTCGCTGCACGTAGGCCTTGACACGCCCTTTGTGCCCCCTCACTGGGTCCTAGTCACGACGGCCCTGTTCTTCTGAAGAAGTTCCAGATGGCCCTTAGACTCAGGCATCTGACGTCGTCCGGGGGGGGGGGGGGGAGAAAAAATTCCCGGGTAGATATGCCTGAGTGTCGCCAAGGCTTCACAGTCACACAACACATGGGCTGAGGTTTCCTCCCCAGCCCCACATTTCCTACACAAGGGACTATTCATCAGGCCCATTACGTGACGATGTCTTCTCAGGGTGCTATGCCAAGTAAGAAGGTCAATAACTACCCTGGACTGCGCATGTCCCAGAAGAACAGAATCCTCAACATCGTCGCTGTGAAAATCTCAAACGTAACAGCTTACATGTTCTAAGTTTTTCAATTTTCAGAAGAAAACTGGGGTCAAAACGTGTTTCCTTTTTCATCTCCTCGTTCATAATTTTGGGGCCTTTCATCACAAATGCTGTTAGGATCTCCAGTACACAATATTTAACATGCTGGCTTCTCCCTGTCTTTTCATAAGACACAGATTTGCGGTGTCTTGCTTGCCTTGCAAAGTCGTGACTGGTACCTTAAAACCAAATTATGACATGAAATGCCTGGAGTAACAACACGACATTTATAATGACGGGACTGGGATAGTATAACCGGTATAGCGACGGTATGGGCTTCGATCCTAGGGGGTAGGAGGAATGGGGGAAGAGACTTTTCTTCGCCAAAACGCGTCCAGACTGACCTGTGACCCTCTCAGCCTCCTCCAGTGTGTACCGGGGCTGTTTCCGGGGGAAAAGCGACCAGGGCGTGTTGCTGGCTACTCACGCCATCTAGCGTCGAGGTTAGGACAGAGCAGAGTAATAATCATACTCCCATCTTGCCTTCATGGCATGTTATAGGAAACCCTTACCTTTTATTGTAAAGGCAGTTGGCTACTGAGCAGAACAGGTGTTCCAATATGTAGAAAACCCACGATAATGTTGAAATTGTCTTGACATATACCGGAGCAACTTTTACGACCTTAACGTCTGAAATTACTGAATGTTATAAACCTTTTTGCAAGGTCAGCATTGTGATTTACTGCGCCTACAGTACGTGATATCCTCATATATCATGTAATTAAATAATTGCATGGCCGTAATAACGTTCCGTACATTCCTAACTGTAGTTATCTAAGGACACGTGCTACATGCCTTCCGCAATATAAGCAGGTCGGGAAGCGTTCAGGAACTGTCAGCACGCCATTAAGTAGAGACAAGATCCTCGCGAAAAGCGGCTACTTTATTAACTGCGTCATTTGCTTCGTCTGTGTCTGTCTGTCTGTCTGTCTGTCCGTCCTTCCGTGTGTCTGTCTGTCTGTCCGTGTGTCTGTCTGCCTGTCTCTCTGTCCGTCTGTCAGTGTGTCTGCCTGTCTGCCTGTCTATCTGTCTGCCTGCCTGTCTGTCTGTCTGTCTGTATGTCCGTCCGTATGTGTCTGTCTGCCTGTCTCTCTGTCCGTCTGTCAGTGTGTCTGCCTGTCTGCCTGTCTATCTGTCTGCCTGCCTGTCTGTCTGTCTGTCTGTATGTCCGTCCGTATGTGTCTGGCTGCCTGTCCATGTGTCTGTCTGTCTGTCTGTCCGTGTGTCTGTCTGCCTGCCTGTCTGTCCGTCTGTCCGTGTGTCTGCCTGTCTATCTGTCTGTCTGTATGTCTGTCTGTCTGTCCGTCCGTCCGTCCGTCTGTCCGTGTGTCTGTCTGCCAGTCTGTCTGTCTGCCAGTCTGTCTGTCTGTCTGTCCGTGTGTCTGTCTGTCTGTCTGTCCACCCGCGCGCATGGAACAACTCTGCTCCCACAGGACGGATTTTCATGATATTTGACGTTTTAGTATGTTTCGAAAATGTTCCTAGAAAATTCAGTTTCATTCACATCTGACAAGAATAACAGATGCTTTACATGGAGACCCACGTACAGTTATGATACTAGCTCGCTAAAGTCTTCTTACAATGAGAAATGTTTCGGACAAAATGTGTAGAGAAAATCAAAACACGCATTTTATGTTCAAAAATCTTTTCGAATATCCTGCCGTTTATGAAATAATGTGGAAAAATACAGTAAAGCCATACAGGCCACAGATGATAATATAATACGACGTATGCGCATTGCGTGCAGGATAACTAAGGCTGCGGTCCGGGCCTGCACTGAGTGCAGGCTGCAGGCCCGGACCGCAGAGAGATGACGCCTCCAAAAACAACGCAGTACACAGTCAACAGCACATTCTCACTCAACTATAAAGTGCAACCTTAGTGTAATGATAACAAAAAAGTTCTCCCTGAAGATGACCCAACAGGGTTGAAACATGTAGGAGTGTGTTACAATTGACGATGAAAGTCTCTTTGTGCATTTGTTGGTGATTAGTGTCTTTGTAGATGTTGTTCAAAAATGGGTTAATTTATTATTGAATGGACTTTTATAGTTTATTTTTATTTCCAAAAAATGACGTAAGTAATAGTTTTATAATAAACGTCTCGCACTGCATTTTCCATGTCCCGCGGGCAATTAGTGGCAGTGCCGTGACACGGCGCCATTTCCTGTCCACGCGGCAGACCCTTCAATTACATACGCCGCTATCGGGCATCGCACTGAAACCGGGACAGGAGCTGCTTTCATGCGAAATTTGCCTCAGATTACAAAATTTTTTCAGGCTTAATTTATGTCAAATTATTTAAGAAGTGACAGAAGAAAAAACAATTTCATCCCTAAAAGCTGCAAAATAGGAAGATAATATCTCTCACTTCTCTTCTTCCTTCCTTTATTCATTTCCTTTATTCACTTCCTTTTCTACCCTCTTCTACCAATTATGTATTTAACTCCGAAAGTATCTGTGTTCAGGACTTTACGGCCTAAGAGCCAGTACGTACCTCATAGTTTAACGCCATAATCTCTGGTTTTGTCCTTAGTGTGTTTATGCTTTCCGTCATTCCTGTAAATAAACAGCGATTATTTCTCTACACAACGTTAACTTGTCTCTCTAATAGTAGCACACTGTGTTCTCTGTAAGGTGAAACAGTTAAAGTTGCCTCTCTCCACATCATGAAGTCATACAGGGGAAGCATTCTTAATTTCGGCCGAACATGGGCGTGAGTGGTTAACTGCACACACGTTTCGTTTTGTCTCCGGAAAAAAACCCCCTGTACCCATTGCACAGGAGGCTGGGTGGGCCTCAGAGACAGTCTTGACGTTTTGGAGTAAAGAAATATTTCTTGCCTCTACCGGGATAAGAACACCGAATCGTCTATCCCTAGCGTTGTCACTGTGCCTGCTAAACCAGTTCGACTCCTCTTCAGTGAGGTAAAACCTGAATCTTTGTGTACAAAGCAAGTTAATTTTATTCTCGAAAGCTTTAATATATTCTCAGTACAATTATTGTTGGACGACAATATCACTGAATAGCTGCTACTGTAAAGGGCAGCAAAGCAAACAGCAGGCGTACATGGATAGCAAGGAAATGTTTCAAATATTCGACCTGAATGGATACAAAATCTGAAGTGTCTCAAGACGACGCGACTAGAAAGGATTTGTTTTACAAAACTAATATTCTATTTATTGAAACGCGTCATAAAATGAATTCAGAGTCGGGCTCTTTAACAGTTTGAAACCAAGTTTTAAATATATGAACTACATTATATAAAGGCGTGGAAAGTAGAATTTTTTCACATGATTTATTTCTTTTCACTTCCAATAATGGTCATAATTATGAGTGATTATTTTCTTAAACAGCTTTAAACTGACTGTTTTTGTAATGGAGAATGTGAGTGCTTACTGTGAGGTACGAACTAAATTTTACAGGTAAGCCTATAGTTTTCCATGGCGGCTATATCTGTAACGTTCAAACTGCGTGCTTAATAAGTGAGTCCCACGTATAGAGGCCAATATGGACAGTCTGAAGCTGTGTTGCAGAGGGACTTAGAAACGGTAATATCGAATACAGCGGCCAATTTGTTTTAACGTTTTAAAGAAAATTGCTTAATATTTGTACCACAGTGGCATTTTGTCCACAGAATATGCTTATTCACACAAGATTCGCACAGCCAACAGCGAATATCTTCCTCAACGACATTCGACAAGAAAGCTTTCTAACTGAAACTTAGAGTGCTTCGTGTGAGGTAGTAACTGCATATTTTATATTATATTTTATTATATTTTATTCTACCATTATTGTTCTTATATTATTTGTATTACATTTTCAGATTACAATTCTACCACGATGAATTCCTACCAATGCTAATATCAAAATTCTGCCCCTGTAGAGCAACTGTAATTACTCTTCTTTGATTGATACCGAAAAAATCCACATCCCATTATTTTCTCTTCCCAGTGCGTTGAATTTCCACAAAACCACTTGTACAAGAAGGACGAGGGGGTAAATTATTTTATCCCCTTCCCTGTTATAAATGTCGTTCCCCTTACTGAACTTTCACTTCCTTCTGCTTCCTTCTCTTTCTTCTATGTCTCTTCCTTCAAATTTTCATGTGACAGAAGTCTTTAAGTGGAAAGAAGCCTAAGGCCCGCAACCTCGAATCCTGCACAGAGCAAGGTTTTTGGCGTGCCTTCTTTATCGCTTTGCATTATGTTTGGTTCATGTTTTCAGACATGCTGGCATCACAAGACACATAGAGCGAAGTGCTGAATTTAGCTGGCTCGAATTTTACTTATGGGCTTTTAAGCACTCTTTTCAGACAGACGCTAGGAGAGAGCATAAGCAGACGGAACTAGCAAAGAAAAGTTACAAAGACGTCGTGCTTATAGTATTTGACATTTCATGAACTACTTAATGTATTCTATACGATAAGAAAATGAAGAATAAGGAGATAACATACATAATGTGATAAAACTGTAACAAAGGGATGGGTTGTTAAACAAACAAATTTTGTATACCTATATATATTTTAGAGAATCGACACTCAATAAAACTATTGAAGAACTGAGACTGAGAAGGAAATTTGACACTGGGGTCATTCAAAGAAGCTTTCGCTTTTCTTTTATTTTCTTTCTTTTTTCTTTTTCTTTTTCCTTTTCTTTTCTTTCTTTCTTTCTTTCTTTTTTTTTTTGCTTATTTAAATATGCTTCTATTTGCCAAGATTGATTAACGCCTGTACATTTTCCAAAATGCGATGTGCCGATTTTGTAGGTTGGCAGGAGTGGAAAGCTAATAGAGTAAACATGGTCATCAAAATAAGTGCAAAGCTAATGTAGCAACTGTGGTCACCGTTATAGTGACTGCTGTCACTAGTTAGAAAACCATGGGAAGTTTTTGAATAAAATTACCACACATTTTAGGTACGAAGACCGCTGCAAATTGGTGTTAAACCTGCTGAACATAGTAACCAACATACACGCGCCATTGTTGTGGATATATTTCACATACGAGGCATTAAAGTAACGTGTGCATAAATAATGCGTTTGCAGAATTCCCATTAATATTCTTTATCAAACACTACGTGCACAAAACTATTCTACACATACATCATGGCATTCCACTTTACCTGAAATATCTAGACTTCTTTTCCAGAAGACAGTTTTCTTACTTTAGGGCATGGTCAAATTTTTTAACACACTGCCGTCGGGATGACCCTTTAATTAAATCCCCCCAGTTCCCGGACATTTTACACACTTTAAGTGTGAAACCCCTGAATGGATTCTTAGTTATCATTTGACGGTATAGGTGAAACTCCTGAGCCCAGTACTGAAGAAACTGCACATAGAGGTTCCAGTGGTTCCTCAGTGGGTGGTATCTCTCCAAACAAGACCCTTTGTGAAGCGCAGCAACGCAGAATTTACAAATGTACGTAGCTTCACTTCGCTTCTTATGTTTCGCACATTCTTTACATTGCCTTGCAGGATACTTCTTCTTGCCCTCCCCACCAGCAACAATTTTGTCCAGTTTGTGTTTGCTGAAATCCCCGAACAGTCTGCACTGGGGGTCCTGTTGAGGCCCCCTTGGCACTGGTTGCGTCTCTGGCCATTGCAGTTCATCAGAACTGGGCTCGCTTGTATTCTGGACTTTTGATATACGCGACCTTTCTACCGGTGCAGGAAGCTCTTGAACTTTATGTTTTGTTCGTGTTAGTGTTCTGTACACAAAAAATGCATTGAGCAGTGCACAGTTTAGCAGATACAATACCAACTTTTTCGACCATTTGAGTTTTCCTTAAAATTGAGTACTGAGGTACTGGTCTGCCCTTCCTACGCCCTTCGTGAATTTATTGCACTGGACAACATCGTAAGGTTACTTTACTTACAGGTTTGTTTTTCTGTCTTTCCTTCCTGTGTTCCCTAATGTTACGTTATGTATCGTCCTTATCATGACACACGTCCTTTCTCCTTCCACGCTTGGACCATTACGTCACCCTTCCACCTGAACGCTGACTGCCGTTTTTTTTTTAACTGGCTGTCTTCCCCTCCTACGTCGCGCGGAATGCGTCTGTTAGCCCTCATAGTGCCACAAACTCTCACGTTCTGTCTAGGAACGTTTCAGCTACTGTCACACTATCATAGAAATTGTCCAGATAGATGTGATGATTCTGGCCCAAGTTTCTGTCTAAAAGTGATATTACTGTGTCCTCCAACTTCTTCCCCTCGGCTGCGTATATATCCATGTTGCAGACATAACCCGATAGTGCCTCACACAGCATCCTCACCAGCACGCCATATTTTGTTATTTTCCCTAGACTGTACGTCCGAAATTTCAGGCGACCCTCACTATGGGTTCATGGCTTGTGCAAGTGACAGTCCTGGCTTTGGGTTGTAAAGTGGCCCATATTTATGCAGAAGATGTTCATACACAGGCCGCATTTGGAATAACCTCCCTGCTTCTTCTGTTTTCTGGCTGTCACTACAAATGCCAGGCTTGCCAAATAAAATCCAAACGGTTTCTGTTCAAGGGACAAGGTTGCGACTGTTTACGTAAACTAATTGTGGGGACGTCACTGTCACTTTCCAAAATTTCAGATACCCTATCATCAGAAACATGTAACTCGCAAAATATCGTGGTCTTTCATCACCCTCCTACTCAAAGCCATGATTGTAACCAAAGCAGCTTACGCAAGAAAATGCAGAGCATATCTCGTTCTGTGGTCGCTGTGTCGCAGTCGTATGATGCTACGGATGTGGGGTTGGAAGGAGTCCGCGTGTTTGTAACTTGATACCCACACATCCTGCTTCAAGCCGCCGATAACCTTGACGCAATTTGTGAGATAGAACAGCCTACAGAAGCAGGTGTATGACGTCGCGCATGAAAACATGGAAATACGTGACCCGTCGACAATGCATGGCTTAGAAATCACTTCTTTATACGTGGCCCGACGGCAAAGTGCTAAGGCTGAGACTTGCTAGAATTTATAGAATTGGTGAAGTTGAAAATTTTTATATGTCAGAGTACCAGCACTCGACTAACAATGGTAAAAAAGTTTCTTTCCCTTCACCATTATGATGTTTCATCTGCAACATCTGACTGAAATTTTGTCGTGAAAATGCACTTGTTGAAACCTACGTTTAGTTACGTTTACAGTTTCGTTTATTGTCATGAAGTAGTGGGGGAACAACAGGAACTGTGCAGCATCGCACTAGTGGCTCATCAATAGCAATGCTAAGGACTTCGTCTTAGAAAGACACAGACAGAAAAGCAAGTATGACCATAATTTACGCCTCGCAGCGGGAATTCGAAATGATAGTATAATGTAAATCAGGGAGTTACTAATTTTTTTCGAAAATACAACAAACTTGAATAATTTGGGACGGCATTAAAAATCTCTTTTCTATTCGCAAAGAAATTATTTGCAGAGCACTTCCGCGGAATGAGTGCTGCTGCTGGGCTTATAACGTTTTGTATTGCCTGCTGGTATAGAGGAGAGAACAAACATCGAAAGGATATAGATGTACCAGTATAAAGGAACACTTTACTTCCTACATTTGTAAGAATGTGAGAAGAGAATTCTCACCTCAAATCAGAGAACGTAAGTTTAGTGCGGCTAACAGGAGGGATTTTACGAGAACAAGCCTGCATAGGGTTAAAAAGGAAGCGGTAATTTGACGTCTAAGAAGAGAACTGTATAACGGCAAATTTCATCTTTTGTGTCCCTACCAAATTCTAGGATTATCCAATCCGGGTTTATGGCTGAGAATTTAGCACGCTTGAGAATAATAAGGAACATGTACGAAAATTTTGTAGGAAAATCTGAAGAGAGGAGGTCATTTAGAAAGCCTAGGGGCCTTAGGGATGCTACCAGCGAAACAGACAGTAAAGAAATAAATTGTGATATTACAGAATAATTAATTGGCTCAGAATAAGGCCCAGTGGGGAATTATATTAAACACTATAACAAATTTTCCCCTTCCGTAAAACTAGAAATTTTTGTGTCTAGCTTGAGCTAAGCTTCTCAGGCAGTCATCTCTTCCGGATTTGTTAATTAATTGGATGCGTGAAAGGGAAACTGGGCTGCTAGAGAAGGATTTGATAGTTCCTCTAACTTGTACTTACATACATTAAAAACCTTTGAATAGGAACTGCTATAGGTTTACAGCAGCGTAGTCGGGGTAGCGACACGTAAGGAATGTATGGGCTGGACGATACAGGGTTTGATTCCAGGCAGGGGCAAAATCTTTGTCCCATTTTCTAAACGTCCCGACAGTCTCTGTGCCCCACTCAGCCTCCTGTTCAATGGGTGCTTGGGGCTGTCCCGGGATATGAAGCGGCCTGTGTGTGACACTGAACTCTCGCCTTCATCTATTTCTGAGGTCAGGGATGGGTGCAGCTATGCCTCTATGTCTCATACGTGCCTTCATGGTGTGGAGACGGACACTTTTACCTCTACCTCCATAAATTTCTTTAATTGTATAATAAAGAAAGTCTAAACTGTTCTGTACACACTAATTTATCTACACGTCTCTTGCTGAATCTTTACTAACCTCTGATTACGCTTCGAAAAATCGCTTCTCAACTCAAGGGCCCAGGCCCTGCACTCAGTTTCTCGTCTCACATATAGACCTTTTGTGTAAGTTAATCACTGCATTTGCTCTACGTAAATCAATCCTAAACAACATACATTCCGACGTCATGTGCTATCAGCATATGTTATTTTCGGAATCACAAATCACATCAGAGTTGAACATTACATGTTCCATCGCATCTTCGGCAGTTGTTATGTTATGTACATAAATTATGCAAATTACACTCTTCAGGCGGGTACGTAGGTTAAGATCACAGGGTCGGTGGATATATGGGTGCGCTTTCCCTATTAATACAAGCAAATACCGCCAAGGACAGTGTCAACATTTGTGTGACAGTATTGCGTGAAGTGTAGGGACAAACATAGGCCTGTGCAGTTGGTTATAAATTCATAGAGACTGTCATACATGGGTATATATGTACATATGTGTGTGTGTGTGCGTGTAAATGAGTTTTAACAGGGCTTGCTGATCCTTAGGTATTGAATAAATGTGGGAGAAGTAGCCAATAACAGGCCAAATTAGAATAACGTGATGTTTGCACTCCGCAGTGCTAAGTTTATCACTGAACAATTTTTAACGCACCAACAATTTATATAACATTTTACATCCCGGGTCAGTAAGTGATTTGTAAACAGCTTTTAATAACTGAGTTTGTGTACTCCGTAGCGCTATTTTTATCAGTGAACAACTTTCAACGTCCCAACAACAGACATAACATCTCAGTGAACTGCGTCATAACGTGGTGCTTTAAAACATTTTAATAATTGGCTTGTGCAATTTAGTGTTCAGTGTTTAGTGTTTTCCTCTCAAGATGGTGTTTTTAGCACACCGAAACATGTCTGGAGGCTTGTAAAGATTTCTATACTTTTATTTTTATTTTAATTTTGTGTACGAATTTGCGAAAACACATGTGGTTGTAACAGTACGTACACGCAATGAAAAATTTTAAATTTGGGTTGAGCTTTATGAAGCACATCAGCGCAGTGAGAGCATTCTAGAGTTGTATGCAGGATGTCCCTGTTTTGAACCTTGGCCGAGACCACGGATATTCTGACGGAACAGTGTGTGCTTTTCCTCAGCCATTCCAGGCAAATGCAGGTGGGCCACGATCGCTTCCTCCGCCATAATTTCGTATTCGCAAATCAGGAGTTATTTTAACATCAACCTTATATGGCCTAAAAAAGACAAAATTTTGTCGCCCTTTAGTAAGCTAATATGTTATTTTCCTGCGTTTTGGTGCCGTTACACGTGGAATGACTTCCCTGCATTTGTACCTAGAAGAGGGGCGTCCAACATTTTTTGGAAAAGCTCCGCTATTGTTACTGTGTGCCGTTTCATGGGCCGCACATGTAAAAATCCCAATAAGTGGCTCAGTTAAGCGCCCAACTTACTCCGAAAATTTTCAACGCATATGTATAATTTAAACATGTGGCCACACGTCGAGTAACACTAACTTTCGGGCCAGACTTTGGACACCCCTGCCACAGAACAGCCGCTATAATAATGTCTAATACGGCTACTTTAACCTTTTAAAGCCTAGCGGTAACTTTACGTACCACCAGGTTTAACATTAAAAAATTCTACGTGGTGCCCACATTATGTTTATGTGTTTTGTACGGATCTCAGAACAAACAGCAACTTTTGCCTTATAAAACATTAAGAGATTGGTTTTTATAACCGAATTGGAGAGTGTTTACAGCGGGGTACGCACTGAGTCCTTATATAAAACAGATATGTTCCGTATTTAACCTTTTAAAGCCTAGCGGTAACTTTACGTACCACCAGGTTTAATATTAAAAAATTCTACGTGGTGCCCACATTGCGTTTATGTGTTTTGTACGGATCTCAGAACAAAGAGCAACTTTTGCCTTATAAAACATTAAGAGACTGGTTTTTATAACCGAAGTGGAGAGTGTTTACAGCGCGGTACGGACTGAGTCCTTATATAAATCAGATACGATTCGTCTTTAAAGAGTTAATCTTCTTCGTAGTTTTTATATTTTGACCTATTAAATGAACATGAAGAGTATAACCATTAATTGATATGAAAGACCAATAATTGCTGTGGGCCTCCGTACAGGTGCATTCTATCTAACATTAAGACAAACAGAAAGACTGATACAGTATTCTTCAAAACACTGCAAATCATTTGCAATGTAAAAGTATACTGAGAAGCATTCTTTGAAACGAGCTGGCTTCGCCTGCTGTCTGCTGATGAACCGCATGGTAGCAGGCATCTGTTGTTGTACTAGCAAAGGCTGCTGGCGGCTTCTGTAAATAATAACAGATCCACGTAAGTCGTACCGTTGCCTCACACAGCTCGAGGGCTTCCAGCTCCGAGATCAAACGCGCAGGGTCGGTAAACAGCAATTAAGGGCCACCTTAAACCCCCAATCACGATCCTTAACTTGGCACTTTTGTTGTTGGTTGGGTTTCTGATGATGTGATCTTCACAGAGTTGCCTGCGAGTTTACGTGTAGCATCACCCAACACTGACTATGCCTGTGTGTCCTTAGCGCGCCTTCCTTCACTGCGTATCTTTGTTGATTTTACGTGGTTGGCACAAGGCTTTCAGGTGTTGTTTTTGTTGCTTCTGTATGACCCTATTGAACTCATTTAACTACGTTATCTCAGACTACACAGCTTTGAATAATAGACTGATAAGGTCGAAAAAATCATTCGCAATATAATTTTGTGTGTTGCTTTGTATGGGTGTGGAACTTCTTCTGTCACATTGAGGAAGGAACACAGGCTGATGATGTCTGAGAATAGGTTGCTTAGGAAGATATCTGGGCGTAACAGGGAAGAGATAACAGGGAAATGGAGAAGACTACATAAAAAGGAACTTAATGATCTGTACTCATCACCAAATATTATTCGGGTGATCAAATCGAGAAAAATGAGATCTGCTGGGCATGCAGCACGTATGGGGATGGGGAGAGGTGCATATGGGATTTTGGTTGGGACACGTGAGAGAATGAGTGCACTTAGAAGACCCAGGCTTAGATGGGAGGATAATATTAAAGTAGATCTTCAAGAAGTGGGATGGGAGCATGGGCTGGGTTGATATGGCTGAGGATAGGGACAGGTGGCTGGTTCTTGTGAATGCGGTAATGAACCTTCATGTTCCATAAAATGCAAGAAATTCCTTGACTAGCTGAGGACCTGTTAACTTCTCAAAAACTACTCTGCTCCATGATGTTATTTATTTAGTTAGTTAGTTAGAAGGAATACTGCGGCTTTTGAGTGCAGAGACTGAGAAAATCACGAAATTCAGGATAGTTCTTTAGCCGAGATCCCAAATTTTGACTGTCAAAATGCAATTTATAGGCGTTACTGCTAGCGATAGGTGACTCGGTTGGTTGAGGCACCACCCTACAAGCCTAAAGATCGCGGATTCAATTCCCGGTGATATCATAGGAATTTTTCATGGATTTAATACTCCCGGCTGCACTATGGCCCTGGGGTCGACTCAGCCTCTAACAGAAATGAGTACCAGGTCTGTTTCCTAAGGGCAAAGGCGGCTAGTGAGTAGGGCTGACGACCTTACCACCTTCACGTGCCGACTGTCTTCCATTTCTGGGAGCCTCAATTTCCTGGAACCGTAAGGGCCTGTCCAGGCCTCTCCAGGCCTGTAATGGGATAGCTTTACCTGTACTGCCTGGGATAAATTGCTCCGTTCTTTGTTGTTGTTGTTGTTGTTTTTGATGTTGTTATTATTATAGCTATCCTTATTAACATTATCATATTTAGTTTGTTGTTCTTATCGCTACTCTTATTATTATTATAATTGACTTTAATAGACAATTAATGTGTACCTCAAACATTGCATCACTTTCTATTAGGTTTTATTTCCTCTTAAACTGACATTTTGCTTCTGGTCTTTGCAGTATTTAACTACAGTGCTTTCCTGTGGCTGTATTACCGTTTTCGATTACTTGATAGCGAATAGAATTGGATTTATTTACGAGGTAACTTGCAGAAACCGATCCCATATACGTTGAATAATTGTGACACACATCGGTCAAATACACATAAATGTATATATGCACACATACATAATGCACTCTTAATATTGTTTAAAAGATGGAAAAATATCTATAGCAAAATCCTTGGAACACAGATTACGACGTGGTAATGCTGTGTATTGAAAAATACACACTGCATTTTTTATATTTTTACCTTTTTTAGAAATACTTAAGTACTGTTTTTATTTTAATATTACCGGCGATGATTGTTAAGGCACTAAAATTTTATAAACTTCCTGCATATTCTTGATATTAATATGCAACTGGTCATGCAGAGGACAGTCCGCTCTCGGAAGCTACCTATTTGATCAAACAGTAAAAAATCCCTTGTTCTTGTATCCTGGAGGTTCATTAATTTGTTTACATGAGCAAAAAATTCGTCTTATTGTGAAGCAGATAAACCCAATTGTGAAGCAGATAAACCCAAATGTGAAGCAGATAAACCCAATTGTGAAGCAGATAAACCCAATTGTGAAGCAGATAAACCCAATCAGCACCTCCATAACTTACGTTAAGGTACATTTGATGCATATCTTTTCAAGTTTGGCTAGGCCTCTCCACTGGTACTTTCATTCAGGTTTTCCAAATATAACTTTATGTATATCTCTTATTTCTTCCATGGATAATTATATTTCCAGCTGAAGTCATCTTCCCCGACAAGACTATGCCAGTTTTCGCCGAGCACTTTAAAAGTACATCGGCGGTTATGAAACTTGCCATTATTAGATGTTCTCCACACTCTTTTATTTTCTCAACATAGAAACGAATATTTTCCAAACTTTTATAATACTAAAATGCTTCGTTAACCTTTTAAAGCCTAGCGGTAACTTTACATACCACCAGGTTTAACATTAAACAATTCTACGTGGTGCCCACATTGCGTTTATGTGTTTTGTACGTATCTCAGAACAAACAGCAACTTTTGCCTTATAAAACATTAAGAGACTGGTTTTTATAACCGAAGTGGAGAGTGTTTACAGCGCGGTAAGCACTGAGTCCTTATATAAAACAGATACGCTTCGTCTTTAAAAGGTTAATTTCATATTGTCCAACATATATTGCTTCCTATTCCAGTCTGCACTGTTCTGTGATCTGCCAGTCGACACACTTTGTTACACTTGAGATTCTGTGTTACCTTAGAACTGATCTAGAAAGTGCTGGCTTCGAATCTAGTAGGCCTAACTGAAAGGTAAATTTCACCCTAGAACAGGCCAGGAAGACCCAGAAGGGGGTTAGTATTATAGGTCCACTCTTTTTTTAACCTCGGTGCTAGGTGGGGGTGGATGGTCAAAGCCACACCCCGGCCGCTTTAACCCTGGTAGAAAGACCTGGTACACATTGTGTAGGAGGCTGGGTCGGTTCTAGGGCCCGTCTCGACGGGTGCGGCAAATGTCGCCCCCACAGGCATTCGATCGCCGGACCGTCCAGCCCTAAGCGACAGCCTATATAATGCTTACCGTTCTGTAACAGAAATTAAAACAACCGTACAGCGCAACTTCGTTCACTATATATATTTAGATATTTAATTACATACAATACACATTACATGTTTCGGCCTCGATTAAGCCATCTTCAGGTGTGAATGATAGTGAAACTTTTAATACACTCACACCTGAAGATGGCCGAATCGAGGGCGAAACATGTAGTGTGTATTTTATATAATTAAATATCTAAATATACAGTATATAGTGAAGGTAGGGTTGTGTCAACTTCTGTTACATTAGCGTTACGCACAGCGGGATGGCAAACATTAAATTACTTACCGATTTGACTTTATATCTGTTCTCGTAAAATAACTGCATACTGCAGAAACGGAACTAAGGAAACAAAAGTTATTAGAGGCAATAATGACCTCGATGTAGTAAAATAATCCCAAGTTTTTAAACTTAAATATAGTGTGGGAGGTAGATAATAATGCTGTTAAAATTAGCAGTTAGTTAAGAGTTACATGGAAATAAAATAGTACAAGGGAGAAGGTATAAATTCTCTAGTATTGTGGAAAAATCTGTGCTTCTTTAAGGATCAGTACGTTGCAGGGCAAGAACAGAAGCTTTGAGTGGAAAGGAGACAGGATAAATAAAATTTGTTACCTAGGTTGATTTGAATTTGTGTAAAATTATTTGGAAGAAATGTTAATTAATTTGTACAGGTTTTTGCGGCAGATGAACTTACGTAATAGGCTATGTCTGTGGGTCAATATCTGTCCTCAGTATTGTCTTCAGTCTGCTTCACTTACCAGAGGTATTAAAGGCACTAGCCAGTTACAATATACATTGATAGTTACAAACATCTTAACCCATCAATTTGTAGCAAATTAAAAGCTAAAGTAATATTAAGTAGTCGGTAAATTATTTTAGTATTCCTGAAGAGAAATTCCACGAGTCTGGCTAGCAGGTCCTCTAGACGAAGGGATTCTGTTCAGAAGAACATAAAGTTTTATTCCTTTACGTTCTTCGCAACTTCAGTTTTACTGCTGCTACTGCTAGAGAAATTGTTTTTTTTTTTGTAATGTGTTTTGCATTTTCGTAACAGAAGTTTTTACAAATTAAGTATGTTTCTTTTCTTTGCAAATATTCCAAATACAGATTTCTTTATTAATAGTGCCTAAGATTAAGAAAATTCTGGTCAAGGTTCCTGCAGATTTTGTGACACTTTGTACGGGTTTGATATTTTCCTCTTTCATTGCTTATGCAATGTTGAATATTTTGTTTTCGTAATACGTAGTATGTATACACAGGATACGAGATTGTTGACATCAAACATGGAAGGTAACTAGACAAGAACTATATTCGAACTTACGAAGTTCAAACGCGTAAAAGTGTACCGTCATATCTATGTGCTGAGATGATCAATTGTCAGCGTATGTACACGTGTAGGTAAGTTCTAAAGATGTGATTATTCAGGGAATGTTTGGTACATTTATTCCCACGTTTCTTGTACTCTACTTATTTCTTACAAATTATTTACTGTTGTTCATTAAAATGGAGGTAACGCCCCTTCGTAGCAGATCATTCATTAGAGACAAGTTATGCCTCATTTACGCATCCATCTGTAACCAGCTTCGATCTTGCTGATGGCTTCGCCCTACCTGTAATAGCGTCACGGATTAATCACAAGGTCAATGTGAAATTATTACCTCTTGTTTTTCTTAAGACCAAAACGCATATTAGCTTCCTGTGATTCAAGTAAGCATAAATGTTGCAACTATTTCCAGCCATGTTTAATTACTAATAATTATTAAAAGGCAGATTGGAATCTGTGTTGAATTTAAATAGCCACGGCGGAAAGGCCAATGACGTCTGCACTGGTCGACTGAGGTTCGTGTTAAAGCTCTTCTGTTTTTTGGAAGAGATATTTATTACTGACTACGTATTGTATTTCTTTAATATTTGAGATAATGTTTTGCTATCAATACAAGAACTTTGATATTTCGAGGCTTTACTTTGAGGTGGTGATAAACATTAAAATGAAGTCCTCTGTGATGTGACGCCGTGTAGCTAAATGTTTGGGTAACAAGGGTTTGGAGGAACCCGCTCTCTCATTTTATGTTGTCTCGATATATATATATATATATATATATATATATAAAGGCTATTCCATGGGATCCGCGTTCTTCTGGGGTGTTACGTAGAGTCGCGTGGTAATCCTTTACCGATTTTTCGGTACAACGTGTACGTCCCATCTTCAAGGGGCAAGAAGTCCATTGGACGTCTTGCCCCTTGAAGATGGGTCAGGTACGTTGTCCCGAAACGTCGGTAGAGGATTACCACTCCACGCCACGTAACACCCCAGAAGAGCGCGGATCTCATCAACTTCGCAGCGGAAGCCTGAAATCACGGGTATGGTGTCCCGTATTCATTATGGTGTGGATCTAATTTTAATACCCCTAATCTAATTTTAATTTAAAGTTAATACCCCTGTAACCCCATGTTCTGTAGCGAACTCGGTCGAATCTACACTTCATAGTTTTTAAAACTTTGTATAAAGGAAAAGCGTCTATCAGGTAACATGGGGTCACACGGCATAAAACTCAAAATGAACAAACACATTACATGTAACACATGCCTTTAATGTCTCTATATTATAACAGAAGCCGAAAATGCTTACATGTCTTCAGCAATTGCATTCCATGTTGTTTTACTAGCGTTATTCAAATAACTATTAAGATACTTCTAATAAAATTGCCTAACTTTATTTCGTATATTTTATCACATTTTAAGCAAATTGCACTTGTTTTGTATTTAAATACATACCTTTTGGAAGTTCAATCATGGGCCATGAAGTGATACATTTTAAATTGCAAGCTGTGTTAACTAAAGTTCTGTAGTAGTTTCTAAGAGGAACTATCCTGTCTAAGGGGTTAACCTCTGGCAGATACGTTTTACGTGTATTTTATCTGCATAGCGAACATACCATACACGAGGTTGATTAATTTATTTTATAAATAATATACAACTAATGCAATTCTCTACTCTTTTATCCACTGCCCTTCAGATATCCCGTCCTCAATTTTTTACAGTTCTCTCGTACTCCTACTCTGTAACACGATCTTACACGTCGCATCTCGAAAGACTGTCGAGAAGAGTTCCTGCCCCTCTCACGATTTCTTGCTGCAAGTCTGTCCGGTTCTGCCACCTGCAAAGAGAAAAAATTTGCATAAAGACGAGAAAGTTCAGCTCTGTATAGCTAATAAATTTTCACAAATTTGTACATATCTAAATATTTTGTGTAGAGGCTTTCAGTATACACGTTGCAGGTTATGTTACTCTGAACCTAAAGGGAACCCTGATTTTTAAATGTAGAACTGAGTGTTCTTATGGATTTCATTTGCTGTCTGAATTAGAAGATGTTCAATTATTTATATATTTTAAAAGAAATATCCATATTATATATACTTATAAAGCCCAACACTGATTATAATCTATAACCAATAAAATTACATTGGATACTTTATTTGATGAAGAGTTTTTAATTTATGATTATGAATGTAGGGTGGTAGGATTATATGACATTCGGCTGCAAAGGATACGTACAGAAGCATTCGTACTGCATGGGAAGGGGCAGCGGTACCACGGGATGAATGTCAGAGTCGGTGTGGACTGAAACTTGCCCGCCTTTGTGGCCATTTGAATTTCTGTCATCGAAATTTGAAGTCAGGCGTTTAACATTTTTCCTGCAGCGACCGATTACCTTGTCTGCGTTTTCTCAATATTTTCTTCAGTCTTTCTACGAAAAATGAAGGAATATGTGCACGTAACGCAAATTTACGTACTGTTTAGTGCCTTGTCCCCTACCGTTCTATACGCACCGTCCACACTATCATTAGATGCTATATAATCAGAGCTGTTGAAATGCGTGTTAGGGGAAATGCAAATAGGTAAACAAACATGAGATGCTGGCGTTCCGAAGAGCAGCAGCAAAACAACAACAATTATTATTTTACCTTACATAATGTGCGTGGTGTGACTGAGTGTCTGAATGAGTCACACTTGTGTTATTACGATTAAAATAGGGTTTCGTTTGCGTGTGATGTCACAAAACAGAGAAAAGCCAACTTTCAATCATTTTCTCCATATCTTACAGCTATAACTCGGGAGTCTTCAACGTTAATTCAAGTTCATGCTTGTAGCTAATGTTAATAAAAACACAGTATTGGCAGTTGTACACCCCTACATAATAATCATGTTCAGATATGCTTTCATACCTGCAATCGGCCTACCTCTTCCTCAACAATCGTGGCTAAGAGTCATCCATATCTTTCGGCTCTGTTCAACTCAGCTGTAGAATTCAAGGCAGCAGATAGCGCTATAAAAGAGATCCACACTCGCCACTTGTTATATGAAAAGGGAGAGGGTCCGTGCTTTTATGTTTAATTGCAGCGTTCACCGTAAATCTCCCGACTACTGTGCGCGGTGCTGCCTCCCTCCTTGCGGAGAGATGCTATAACAGATTATGTATACCCTTTCACAAGAAGGCGTTTCCAAACTGTGGACTGTGGGCCAATATTTTTTAAGAAAGCGTCATTGGTAAAGTGAAATAATGATTACAGTCAGACAGAAGTATTTTTGACACTCTAAGTCTTCGCCTAATCAAAGAAATTCCTCACATTCTATGAAATCCGAAAATTCGTAATCATTGTATCTTATCCTAAACCTGTAAGCAGGGCTGTGGAGCCTGTACACAAAAGCTCCGACTCCGACTCCTCTATGTTTAAAACTCCGACTCCGACTTCTTCATAAAAGCTCAATATGTATTAATAATGATAAATCTATAAAATGTTTCATCGTCACCACGTGAATCATCAGGCAAGTTTTTAGACTTATAACCCATATTTAAGTATAAGTCTAATGGTTACTGTAGCTATCAGGGCTCTAGATTTCGAGCATCTAGATAAGATTCTAGATTTAGGTCGGATTCGGAGTCGGTACATTTTTACTGACTCCGACTCCACCTAAAATTCCTTCCGACTCCGACTCCACGCCTCCGACTCCGACTCCAACTCCACAGCCCTGCCTGTATGCATTCAGCCCGATTTCCTCACAACCTCTGTTTCCAATACACATTTCAAAATTGTCTAGAAATGTTTCCCCCAAGACGTCACCTCCGTATAGAATTTTAGGTGGTGCGATATTCGTGAACAGTGAATGAGCTTCGGCTTGGTTACAATCGTAAAATATCTGTTTCTCAGTGACAAGCAACGTTCCCTCTAAGCTGCGCGGGTGCGCGGCCGCATAGTAAGTGAAATGTTCCCTCGCACACTAAACTGTTGCTGCGCAGCTGGAATTTTTCAGTTTTCATAGTAAATTTTCTTATTATGCATATTACAAAAAACTTTTAAAGTGCCGTGCAGTCGTCAGGTGATGTAAAAATTATCTGCTCAGAGCAGCAGCAGGTCCGCGCAGCTGTTAAAAAAATTAGAGGGAACGCTGGTGGCAAGAGAATTAATAAGGGTTAGCAGGAAGTTCCAAACAGCCAAAGATAAAACCAAGAGCCTAACCCACAAACGCATTTCATAATGCCTTATTTTCATATTCTTCATCCAAATAACTGAAATAATACAAATATTTCGACTAGTTTCATGCATTTGTTGAACTCAAAATTAATTGATTCCGTAGTCTCTCTTGCGACAGGCCCATAACCTCTTCCAGAGCGACTCCTGCAGACAATGTGATCTGGTGCCCCATCTTTCAAATTCCAGCCCATTATGGGTTATTACACCCATGCATCTTAATAGCAAATTTACGAACGCGCGGATGTGCGTATTGTGCAGAGCCGTGCGGTTTGTATTGATACACCGAGCACAGGTTGCACACGTGACTCAAGAAGATACGGCTAATGTTAAATTAAAGGAAATACAGACATACATACATACATACATACATACAGGTACGTACATACATACATACAGGTACGTACATACATACATACATACACACACACGC
>BLKM01000111.1:2340353-2374062 GCA_013340265.1 Coptotermes formosanus
ACACATACATACATACAGACATACATACATACATTCATACATACATACATACATACATACATACATACATACATACATACATACATACATACATACATACAGACACACACACACATTAGCATTCCTGCCTCGTACTCCGAAGTCTCCTTTCAAAACTTTTGCACAAAGGAGGGGCGGGTGGGTAGGGGTTTCTCACGCAAGACACATTTTGACTTTAGTAGCAGAAAACGATGGGAATGTTTTGCAATCTACAAATAATTTCACTGTTATTTCTGAAGAAACACACTCTTTTGTAATTCACCACATATATACTGCTGTCTGACGTGCCAAAGGATGTATGCAAATGGCGGACTCACTGACACCTTTAGCGGCTGTAGCATTCCTGGCGGTGAAGAATTTTGGCTGCCGACCCAACCTTGCAGATGGCCGACTGTTAAACTCTCAAAGACAATTCTGATTCCTACAATCATTTAAATTTTTAAAGTTCATTAATTGCTCCTCTTGTCACCATTTTTCACCTTGCGCCGCGCCGTGCTGTTGGCACAGTGTGTATTCATGTGATTGTTAATGCTCTATAAAAATCAGCGATTGTATTTCTAAGTATCAGTAAAGGATTGGTTTCTTTACAAAGTAGACAGCGTCTGTTCTGTGGGAGGTAGGAGCTGAATTTTAAATTTTTTAAAATTAATTTCATGTTTAAGTGTTTATTATGAATATTCTTGTTTTAATCTGAAATTTCTATTACGCCTATTGTTTTCGATGAAAGTATTATATATTTAAAAGCACAAACCAAAGAACATTTAGAGTTTCCACCGACAAGGAACTGTGTTATTACTGTCACGGAACAGATGACTTATTTTAGTGCTGGGTTTACTTCCTGTGTGTAACGGAGATGAATAATGGAAAATTCGCTTTCCCTAATGCGGCAGTGGCAGCGCGAGCTCACGCTAATATGCAAGGCGCGTAACTTAAAATGCTTCAGGGACGAGTGCCTGTAATATTGGGCACCATGTGGTGACAGACGGAAAAGGATCCAAAAAGTCTAAATATTTTTGTACAAACTGGAGGGGGGGGGGGGGAGAGGAGAGATAAATTCCATTTGAGAGAAAACTTAAGGAATTTCAGGCATTGATCAAGATAATAATGTTGCTTTTTTATGAACCTAACTAGTACTTCTAATTATAGGCGTGGTTATTTGTTTTTGCCGGGTGTGCCCAGGCACATACTAATGTCTTAAAACAGCAAGAATTTGGCATTTTTTCTGATTTTTAAGCCTTTATTTTTAAAATAGAGTTTCATTTTAAAATTGGAAAGAATACTTAGTTACGTTTTACGATTTTTACTTCATTTGGTGAATAAAATAATGTATTTGTCTTATTAGTATTCAATAAATTTTAGTTTTTTAGGAAAAAGGAAAATGAAATTTCCTATGCACACAAATTAATGACATGTGCAGCGCAGGCTTATGTTTCTAATGTCATTCAGAACCAAGGTTAGGTAATTTGATTTGAAATAGGCAAAGAACCTGGGCCTATTATGTGTAAAGTTTAACGTTTTTACAAATTCTATATTCTTCTCAAAACAGCAGACAGGTGTGCAGTCTAGCGCAGTTTACACAGAACCTGTTTGCCAAGTGCGAAACACTCGATTTTTCATAAGGTCATTTTCTTGGTCATCTTATTAATTTGAGGAAATTTTAGTGTTACAGGTACCAAATGTCTTTCACAATGTATCACTGAAACCTGAATAGCAAACAGATCGCGATAGGTCCATCTATAGTGCAATCGTCAGTATCTTCACAGCAACCAAAGCATTACAGTTCACAATGTATGGTTATCTACTCAAATGTTTAGTACAATTCACACATAAAATACAATAAAGTTGACTTCTCATGACCTTTCAAAACAACCAACTTGAATTTTTGTATTTAAAAGCCTCTATATTATTGTTCCTTTTTGTACTTCTTGCTTCGGGGTATCAAATCAAGACACGAGATGGGCAGGGCATGTGGCATATATGGAAGACAGGAGAGTGCATACAGGGCTTTGGTGGGGAGACCTGAGGTAAAGAGACCACTTGGAAGACCTAGGCTTAGATAGGATTCTATAAATTGATCTTCAAGAAGTGAGATGGAGACACGAACTTGAATGATCTGGCTCAGGTTTGGGACATGTGACGGGCTCTTGTGAATGCGGTAGTGAACATTCAGGTTCCATAAAATGCGGTGAACTTCTTGACTAGCTGAGGACCTGTTACTTTCTCAGGAAGGTCTCTGCTCCATGGAGTTAGTTAGTTAGTTAATTAGTCACTTAGTCCGTTAGTTATTAATTTATTAACAAAAGCGTTGAAGTTTTGATCAGAAGACACAACGCTCTTGATCACATAGATACAATAGATGAAATAGATTCTGAAAAACCTTTGTGATTACACTGTAATGAATTAATGTTAAATGCAGGTGGTGTTCGTATGATTGGAATTTATGTGGCAGGTAACGTGAGCAGTCTACCGTTTTTTGTCAAGCTCATAACATAAAGATAGTAGGCTACCGTGAGCAACTTCAGAAACAAATTATCTTCTTATTTCATTAATATTTACTGCAGGATGTGAACATTTTTAACATAAAAGTTGCAGCTCTACCTATGTATCTTTTGATGTATCCATTTCTATTATGTTAAGCAGTTTTTTAAGCCATCGAATGAGTTCAATTTGAGTTTTTCGTCGTGTCAAAATTTTAATGGAACCAAATAAATGGAAATTAACTTTGGTCACTCTTTTCACTCGAATGTAGTTTTGGTACCTTGAAGTGGGACTTGTCCTCTCCTTCTAAACACTTCTAAGTACTTAATGTTCAACATCCCCGTTAGCGTATGTTACAATTCTCATAAAATATCAGTCACAGCCAACTCTGTTTGCATCGAATTATTTGGAGATTTTGAGCTACAAGTTTCGGCCTGTTATGGCCACCATCAGGCTCCTCTAAAATCATGTACATCGAAACTCTACTTTCAGAAAAGGAAGGAGGCCTTTCCTTTCCGAAAGTAGAGTTTCGACGTACACGTTTTTTAGAGGAGCCTGATAGTGGCCATAACAGGCCGAAACTTGTAGCTCAAAATCTCCAAATAAAGAAATGCAAACAGAGTTGGCTGTGACCGATTTTTTGTGAGAATTCTAAGTATTTGTTTAACAGTCTTGAACTTCACAGTGTAGCCTCAGACTGGACTGAGCCTTATTCACACATTTCACATTCAGTCTTCTCTTTATGTGACTGACGAAAATACTCCTGTTGTCTAAACTACATAGACGATTAAGTGAACCATGGACATGAAGCTTGTTCAACCTTCGCAATTAATTAGTTGTTTTTTATTTATGAAGAACAAGCGGCGGTTGAAAGATAATAAACACAAAGCTACATCAACTTAAGTAAAAGTTTACCTAATATATTTTTCTCTCTTTTTATCTTCCACTCTGTTTCTTTTCGTGAGTGTCTGGCACGACCAGACGGCTGCCTCTGAACCTGATTATATTCAAACAGGAGTGACTCGGAGTTAAGTTAGGAATATGTGATTAGCATAACATAAGCCTAAATAAGCCTTCTTCAGCGCCGAACAGATTTTAATGATAGCTGCTTTGTCGGTAATGCAGCCAGTATAGGCAGTCCACCAACCTGTTGTTGATGTGGGCCGTCCGTGGTACAGCAAACCAGCAACGAAATGCAGCACTGAGCGGTCTAGTAAAATACCGATAACAAGGTCACAGTGAGACGTATTATATTGTTAATTACCGTGAGTTTTTGGCTTTTATCTGCTTGGAACTCTGTGAAATTCTTATTACGTTAGACAAAAGCGTGATTAATTTATCACGTGGAAGAAATATCGTTTATAATATGAGGAAAAAAACGAAAGCAAACCGGACCTGTGGGATAGGTCTTTGTTTCTGTTAACGACACTTCATTGGTTGCGCGAGATCATGTAGAAAGAAGAGGGATATCTCAACCAGTAACTGTCTGTAAGCTGAAGGGACGGGTTTGATTCCAGGTATTGCGTCAAGAACAGTCCCAGCCCTCGCCCAGTATGGCTGTAAAGTGGCTGATTGCCACGCTGGCCATTAAAACCAATTAAGTGAAATGTTCTGGGATTCGAGGAGCTTCACCTCCAAGAAAAACCACTTCCTTAGGCTAGAATATGAATGACTGACCGTAAAAAATTCCAATTTTTGTGCATCGGTGAAATATATTTCATTTAAAGTAAAAGACTTTAAGGAAGAAAATTCTTTCACTGCTTCTTAGATAGCACAGATTCACTTTCCTTTATTCTTTTCTGACATAAAAATCTTATTATAGTTTGGGCCTTATCTAATTCTAGAAGCCTTCTAAATCCTATTCATAAACTCGTCAGCTCACCATAAGTAGGGGATACGTCGATTGTGGGATGCGGGTTTGAAGGGGTCAGCATGCACATGCACTAACAAATGATAGCACAGTTCCGTTCTCTAAATTGCGAATTACGTTTTCCTTATTATTGTTGGAGTGGTGTAAGACTGAGTGCATTAGTATTGCATCTGCTAATGGGGTTTATTGTACCAGCTTCTGTCAATGGGAAAATAAGTATTGAGATCCGGTAGAATTATAATTGTTAGGAAAAATGGGAGAGCTCAGATAAAAAACTGTCGCAATCTCACTTCGTCATCCGCAAATGCCATACGGAATGCCATAAGATCGCATCTTGGTGCCGGCGATGACAAGACCGTGACTAACCTCCTGAGCTATGCGCGGTTGTGTGAACTTTGTCGATAACTGCTACACTGCCTAGGGTATGTGCTGAAAACGAGAGACGTAAAGTTGTTCAAGACGTCAACAGATAACTTGCTCTTTGCAAAACTCATTGTAACTGTATAAAAATTTACCATTGAACCTTACTTTTAGCCAGTTCAATCCACCTACACCTCAACATCTATTCTTTCTGTCTTCTTTTTATCCTTATATCATTCACTTGCATGTTTTTGCCTCAGTATTCCACATTAATTTCTCATACGGCTCTAAGACCAGTATTGCGTGACAAGTATAAATTTCAAAGCTCTTCATTTGGTCATACATAGTGCTATCCACTTCATCTCTTCTACAACCAAATATATTTTGTCAGCCATTATTCTCAAACGCCAGCGCAGTGTCATTACATGGCTTATCGTTTGCTGCGAAACGCAAAAAAAGACGCTGTAAAGCAAGTCATTACTGAAGTTTGTTCTTGGTTTAAGCCTTTGAAGTCTGAAAGTCAACTGTATAATATTTAAAAATACAGTCATCTAGGCCAGAGGTACCACACTTTCTACGTTATAAAGCCTAACTACTGAGACCAAAATTTTAGGTAAATAATCACCGTTGTTTCTGAGAAGTGTAGGGATTTCTAAATGCACTAATAGCAAAGCAAATGTTTTTTGTAACAGTGTGCCTTAAGTGGTTACTGACTCTAATGGTGTTAAATGCAGAGTGCAAAAGGTGAAACTTCTGCTACAATATTTCGGCCGTTTTTACTTCACCTGCCCAAAACTTTCTGAACCCTAATTCCTAAACACTGACAGACATTGCCCATTAACTCTGCCGTCTTTCGGAATGCGATGTCATGTAATCTGGCAGAATTATTGACGTTGCGAATCAAAATATTTTCTCCATCTTCAGGGCTCTCATAACTGGAGACCCCAGTCGTAATATTCACCTCTAAGAAAACCTCCAAAGTCACTGCTCTTTTACTTTATAGAATAAGCCCAAAACAAAATATCTTACTGGGCGCAGGCAGTCTTTGAAGGAATTACTGGAGTGTCAATCAGGTATTTACTTGGGCTTTTGTTCAAGCTGTAGCAGATATACAGCGCTGTTTATTATCGGAAGACTTGTTTCTGGGTTCTATTTTCAAACTCATCCATAAAGTTGCAGCAGCAGGTTTTCTTCTTGAGTGGAAGGGGAAGGGGAAGGGGAAGGCAGCTAATACAACTCCACACCCCCTCCACACAACACCTCACACCCTAACCAATCGAATAGCCAAACTAACTCAACTTGTATTGTTATCTGTAAGAACACCCCTGTGGGGCTTCAGGGCTGGCGGCCCGCTTTGTTCGACACATTCCCCGATGTGCTTACAAATTCCCGCTGTCAGGTTTTCCACCACGCTTCTACACAGAGGGGCAAGGAGGGATTCGTTTGATTTATTGGGGGCCCGGGACCTGGGGCTAAACGCTCCATCAGGAGATATACAAAAGTCTCACACCTCGTCCGCTCACCTGGTTGTATGTTGCTGCTATTACCTGCCTCACAAACATAGGTAATCGAAATTGTTTGATGTAAAGCTTTGAACAATAATGAATGCCTCTGATAAACAGCGTGATATTTATAATCACGAACACTCGTGAGTGTTTTGTAATCTGTCTGTGTTGGTTCCATACAATTTATATCTACAGGCACATTTACAGTATTTTATAAGTGACTGTATCACAATGGGATGTAAGTAATAAATACTCGCTACTAAATAACTACACTGGAACAGACAAAGCTAAAAGCTTAGGATGCTGTAAGATTTTCATGTGAAATTCCTTTTTTATACGTATCGGAAACTTTCGACCTGATATTCCTTCTGTTTCAGGATCGCGAAGGGCGGTATTCCCATGCTGCGCTAGGTTTTGTTGCTGTAATTTATATTATACTCGGTAGATGTCTCTCATACCATGATAAACATATCACTTGTTTCATTTTTGTCTGTTTGTTTGTTTGTTTATACTATTTTCAACGACATTCTCAGTATTTCAGAAAACAGCGTCAAAAAATCTCATGACTGAAAAATGAATCGGAAAGAAGGCAAGAACAAACAGTCTGACCCTCTTCCGGGTATAGTTCTGGCATGCGACTGAGGGGAATTAGAAGGGTCACAACACTTCCAGCAAGGCAGTCAGTCTCTCGACCGAGGCGACAAAAAGGAAAACAGCAAGTTACAGCTAACATGTGAAGTGAAAATGTATACCAAAATATCAATAATTCAAGTTTTTTCCTGGAAATATTTTCAAATTTTTCCCCTTTCCTTAAATTCGTTTTCTAGCTGCAGTGCTGCAAGGATTATTCAAACTGGTTTAAGTATTTCACGCCCGACATTACTGCAATCAATACTCCTTTTTCCAAAACATCGTGTATTGGCACAAAATTTCTGGAGCGTACTTTCGAAAAAGAAAATTGTAGCTTCTCTGTGCAAAATCTGACGCTTTGGTTCTCAGTTTCCTGTAGTCAGAAACAGAGCGAAACAGCGTACATACCCTACGAGTTACTTCAAACAACCCCCCCCCCCCTTCCACATACACCCACCCACCCACCAACCCACACACACACATCATTGGCCCATATCTAATCGTTCAGTTTTCAAAGTAGAATCTGAGGACTGACGGTAACTGCTTAAAAGTCACCAGGCGATAATCTTTGCTTCTGCGTAACTAAAAGCTGCCCTTCTTGTTTTTCTAATTACAAGCAGCGAATTTTGTAAAGACTTTCGCAGCTGTGAGAAGAAAGTGAGTAAAAGAACAAAATATTTCAGTATATCCCTTATATAACGTGAGACTAACATTTAAAGCCCACTGGTGCCCAAATGGACCATCTGCTGTAACATTTAGAATTCCTGTGTTTACCAACAGAGTCCTTTTTCACAATAAGTAAGGGGTTTCTCCCTAACGGGGACAAAATATCCGGCCTTAGTAATGTTGACGGGTTGCGCTCTCCGTGCGGGAGTAACTGAATATTTATATGTAACTTAGAAAAATCTCAACCTTCATACATTCAGTTTCTGCAAAATTCCGAAATTTCAGTGGGATATTTGATAGGCTATGTACAAGAAGACGAGCAAAAACCTTTAAAATATTAAAATCATTAGACTTACTTGCTGCTAGTATCGTTTAATTTAGTACGTTTATCTAATAGTAGCTTAGCATGTACAGTCATATATTTGTGGCTGATAATTATCTGAAATTTAATTTAGGTACGCCGTGTGTGTGTTTGTGTAAGTGGCCGTGTGTACACACAAACTGCACATGAGTACTGAAAGAGCCTTCTTTCAGAGCTTAAAACTTTTTAAAAATGTATTTTCCTAAAACAAAATAACTAAATTCCCGTTCCCAGAGAAGTGTTAAAATTTGATGACTTTTTAATTTGTCTGTTGTAACCTTCTTCACAACAGAGTTCAAAACATTTTTAGTAAAAAAAAAAACAGAAAGAAAAGGACTACAAGTCAAGTACTGCGTAAAGTGGGTGGATTTAATCGTTGCTCAAAAATGTATACACTACTGCAGAACCTTAAGGACGTCTTGGCTCGTGTGCTGAAGAAAATTGTATAAAAAAGAAGAACATTTCACGAACAGAATTAGAGCTATTAAGTAGGAAAAACTGAATTGAATTCTACATGCAGCACACTTGAGTAAGATGAGAAATACGGGCAAAACCTTAGTTGGCAAAACATAAGGGAAGAGATATCTTTTGAAGAATATAGGCACAGATGGCATAAATGAAGGCAGACTTAAATCTTTCTCCAATATGAATCAGCAAGGAACGAAATATTTACTGAAAATTTTATAATGTGATCACTCCTTCTCTTTAACTTTTCGTTTTAAGGCATTCATTTTTTTCCTGTGTGAACATACAGATATTTACTGTCTGTTGTCAGATCGTGTTTTCATCGTCTGTGGTCACCTTGTTTTGTAATAACACTGGTATTAACATACGTAAGATGCAGGTCAAAACCAATCACTCTGTATGCTGAAATGCTTCAGAATTTCATGCGGGAGGTACCGGTTAGAAACTCGCCTTCTTATCTCACATCTTTACAGCTTTTGTAGGATTCGTTTCCGTTTCTGGAGGCGGATTACGGGATAACACTTTAAAAGAAGACACCATGGCCTTCAGATTCGCTGTACAGGCCTGCGACGTCTAGAGGTTCCTTCAACGTTTGTGACATTATCTGATTCCTCTCACCTCGCTTATTGTGAACATTGCTCATCGAGTCAGTTGGGATATTTCTGCATACAGTAATGCATTTCTCAGGAACTACCTTGCCTTACATTTGTGATATGATGATTTCTGTGACTGAAACAGGGTTATTCAACAATGTGAGAACCACTCTTTCTAATACCCACACACAGATTCTTGGCCTTACACAAAGTTCACGTACATATATACGTACATATATACACACGCCCAAAATTGCACCATTTATATAGACACATGTGCATGATTGCTTACTACATATATACATACGCACATATACACCTACCTGCCTGCGTACATACATACCTACATGCACGCATGCATACATACATACATACATACCTATATACATACACACACATACATACACCCAGATATATATATATATATATATATATATATATATGTATGATCACTACCAGGAAGCAGGTTTTAAGAGAATAATTAGTCCTTATCCTTCTTTTCCAAGTGCAGTGCTACTTTCCTCAACAGTAACTATACTCTACCGTACTTAAATAAATTCCGGCTTCCCAAAAATTGTAATAACTGTTGTAACGCTACTAATTATCTCGCAACCTTACACTTGGTCCGCTATATATTTCTCTTTGCTCTCTAATTATATGAGCAATTCTTCACAATTGAGGGCTTGGTAATTAATTTATTACCATATATTAGACGTTTCGAATCTCATCATTTACCTAAACGGATCCAAGAACCTCATTTTGCAGTACGATCTTTATCACATAGCGCATACTGGTCATTAATTCAAATTAAGGAAAACCACAATTGTATGGTTGAGTATTTATAGCACCAAACCGTATAATGTAGGAGCTTATTAGGTCTGTCTAGTTGCAATGAGGAACGGTGTTCTCTGATTAAACTTGTGACCTAAATGGCCTCGGTTAGAGCTGAATCCTTTTGTAGTTACCTAACACCTGCAAACTTGGTGGAAACAGCTCTCTCATCGCGTTGGGGCGAAGCTACAAAAACAGTGCCTTGGAATTCGTTATTTCCCATTTGGGTTGGCGGGTGGTACGTCCTGCCGCCACGCTGTCTCCCAACTTGCTGCATGATTCTTCGCTTTCAGAGTGCACTGACCTGCGCCTCACGGGTCTTCGGAAAATGGACAAGGAACGTCCCATATCTCCACACACACATTTTAAAAGGTACAGCAAATATGATGGTAAAAATGTCCCTGTCGGATTCACGAAGTCATAGCCTATATGGCGAGACAAGTTATGACACCTACTGTTAACCTCGACACCCAGTGGATGTCGCATGGTTAACTTCACGCCCCGGCCGCCTTACCCCCAGAAGAACTCCGATACAAATTAAATAGGAAGGTAGGTGCCGCCAGAGACGCTCTGGGTCTTTTGTAAAGAGAAATTTTTCCCGCTTCTGCCGTGATTTGAAACCCGAATCCTCCAGGCTGTTGCCTAGCCACTATTTCGGCAACATTATGCCCACTTGCTGATCTGTAAAAACTCGTAATATTTCTTAAGGGCTTAATGGTTCCAAAGCAATTTTTAGACCATCGATTCTCAATAGCTGCCAGCAGATGTACACCACTTCATGATAAACAAGCCGTAAGGAGTCAGGTTTTATTCCAGTTCTAGAGGGAATGCCTTCGTGCAGGATTTCCTCTTGAAGTGGACGCGGCGAATAAGTTTTGTGATCCGTGTATTTTAATTATACTACTGTAAACAACGTTTGTCGTACAGGATTGATTCTGCTGCAGTTACATTACATTAATTTTTCCTTTTACGGTTTGAATATTACTCAAGCGAAAATCAGGTCAGATGTCGAAGAGTAAATTTTTAGAGAATCGTCTTAGAAGAACACACACACGTGAAAGAAAAGGAAAATTATTTTATTTTCAATCAATATAAACTCTCTTGACTATAACGCACTTTTTGTATTTTTCTAAAAGTTGAGCAAAAGAGTCTCTGAAGGCTTTCAAAAGAACTGCATTTAATTTGGCAGATATATTCTTCTTGATGTTCTCGACGTCCTAAAAGCTTCTTTCTTTGAGGGCAGTTTTTACGTCAGGGAATTGAAAAAGTTGGCCGGTGCGTGTTTAGTTGAGTAACGTGGGTGGCTGCTGTCCACCACGCAGCCTTTCGCCAGGAAGATCTTCACTGTCATGGCAGAATGAGTGCGAACATTTTCGTGCAAAAAGAACCAAGTGCTTCATATAAAAATTTTAGCATCACTTTCAAAATCATTTTCAATAACCCTTCAAGCATTTTTACGTAGAATTTACTATTCATTGTTTTCCCTTCAGACACGGGATTTTTTGTGGAACACACAACTTCTATGAAAAACAGTTAAAAATATCATTTTTTTCCTCGAATTTATCAGGAGATTATTTCGGAGGTAGGTGATAATTTCGTTTTCCACTCCTTGTTCTGACATTCTTTTTTTCAGAATCCTATTAAAGCACTAGTAATTGGGAAAGTGTGGACTGGTCTGACATGTATGAATGAAGTCTTCAGAACTTTTGACTGTCCATGAAAATAAATTTGTGCATACCTTAGTCTTCCACAAATCTTCATGAGGAATCTGAAGACTTGTCTCCCGGTTAATTTGAAATAGATCTGCTGTTAGTTATTTGGTCACATGAGGTCTATGACCACGACTGTATTCAATTTTGTAACTGTGTCCGTGTTTCGAACACTTGACATCTACCTGTCCACATCTTGGTTCATGTTCAAAGATTGTGTCGCTCTGTAACACTTTTAAACCATTAAAAAATAGGCGTTTAAGATACAGTTTTATTCCTTAAATATTTTCAAGCACTTTCTATGATTATGTAGATAGTCCACTAGTGTGAAATAAAATTTGGTGCTCGCTCGTTGTATCAGGACAACAAACAAGAGCAAGACTAATCGCAGTGGTGGCCGCTACGGATATACTGATTGAGTTATAACTGGCTTTTCACTCATCCTAGGCGGTCGTGACAGCATACAACAGAAACTGTTTTCAGCTTATAAATACTTGAGCTATAAAATCATTTCAGGAAGTTATTCTTTAACCTCGAATACTGAAACTGCGGCAAAACAAGAACGGGACATAACATTTTATAAAAATCAGGCCCAACACGAAGCTTCGCTATATATATATATATATATACGTATATATATTAAGGAGACTTATCTTCAGTGGGAGAGCAAGGAGAAAACAAAATACTGACCTGATGATGGCATAATTGATGCCGAAACCGGTTGTTTTTTTATTCTTTTAACTTCTTTTAATAAGAAGAATTGTTGGTTGTGAGATGAGCCCTCTTATTTATAAAACAAAATACTGTTTGAGACATCCCCTTTGATCGGTGAAATAACGTCAAGTGCTGCAGGTTCTTTTTACTAATTGTATTGATGACTTATGTTTTACTACTGAAAAGTGTTAAAGTGGTAATTTAGCTACAATCCAAAATCTAACTTGCCTACGTCAGTATCGATACTGAGATGCTTGTTTAACAACATCACAACTTAATCTTTGAAGAATGACACAATAAGGAAATATATTCATGTCCAGTGCTACCCAGTATACAAAGATCATTGCTTTGCTGAATGTTCCGAGGCTTCGCCCGTTTGTCCCTCTGGTAAAGGTGATACTTAAATAAAGATGGATATGGAATATTGGTGGAATGGTACCGACAGGGAAAAACCGAACAACTCACAAAGCAGCCTGTCCCGGTGCCACTTGTATTTCCACATACAGACCAGCATGGGACTGAAACGTACTACCGCAGTGAGGGTGCGCCGACTGACTGGCATCGGAATTTTGCACAGAAATTCAGTTCCGAAATTACAGACAAACGATTAGTGTCCATTAATGATCTTTGGTGAAGGAGCTGCTGATTTCGTAAGAATCAAACGATATACATAAGTATTTCGTAACATCCCCGAAGAGCGCAAACCTCATCAATATCGAGGCGGAAGTCTGGAATCACGTACGTAAGTAAACTTTGTGTCACATACCGAGTTTCTTAACCTTAAACCTGATGATGCTTAATGTTAGCACTTGCTTTTCAAAAGGTGGTACGCGTACCACTGGTGGTAAGAGGACGGTGGGCTGGTGGTAAGCGAATAAATTAGGAAGTTATTATTTTTTCGATTATTAAAATTTAAAAACTTTAGTTACACTAGTAAGATTGTTTTAAATGTGTTGAAATGTAGAGAAAAACACCTGTAACATGTCTACCAAGATACTATTTCATTGTTCGAAAACAAATACGGACTGTCCTCTGTCGTCTGATCGCGTGAAACTAGAAAAGTGGCAACTGCGAAATTTGAGGCTTCTACAGAGTTTTTGTTTCTCTGGTTGGCAAGTTTGAAGACATCAAACCCGTCAACCAGCGAAACATCTCGGAAGACCCATATTCTGAAAGTAGGCATTAATATTTGCAGTACCTAGTGGTAATGATACATGTTTTGTATTGTGACAGCGGTACTCGTACATATTTTTTATTGTGACCCTGGTACGCGTAGATGTTTTGTATTGTGACAGCGGTACTCGTGCACGCTTTTTATTGTGACAGTGGTACTGGTAGATGTTTTGTATTGTGACAGATGTACTCGTACATATTTTTGATTGTGACAGTGCTAGGCGTACATGTATTTATTGTGACAGTGGTATTCGTACATATTTTGTATTGTGAGGGTGGTAGGCGAGAAAAAATTTGAAAAGCATGGACTTACAGCTACCGCCACCACACTGGAACTCTTCATAATAAAGTGCTTAATTAGGTGCAAGAACAACTTCAGCTTTTGCAGGTACTTGTTCACTAACACACGTCCAATTCTATCTACATTAGATAATTTATATTAAACATAGAATTATTATGTGTCATCAGTAGAATACAAGGCCAGTTACACTCTTAACAGTTTCCATCGTCGTTTCTCTTTCACAGCTTTTCTTGGAAGTCAACGAATACCGCCTTTACACCTTTTGGCACAAAAAGAAAAGGGTTTAAATGGCTTGGTTTTAAATTACCATTCCCTCTGTTCGCAAAGGTTTCCAGATCCAAAGCTTTGGGATACTGAATATTCTGAGCTCACAAATCGGTTTATGTCTTCTCATGTCCATTTCCTAGAAAACATCTCGTCAGCCGTTTATAGCATTCCTATTCTGACATCTAGCCCCGTCATGCTTGGACGTGAAGTACACCTGTGAGAGGATTAGGAGGAGCAACTTAGACTGCCAATAAAAATATTTCTATTTAATGCCACCGCCTGTAATTCATTTCCTCTCCTTCATTTTTCGGGACCCGCAACAGTGTGACAACCAGAGGACCGCAAGCACCATATGGCCCGTTAAATTCTATATGGGACGATTAGGCTATGAACACGAGAATTATAACCCTTAATAAATATGTTTCTGGGCAATCCTATGGCTGTAAAACCATTTTCATCTGCATCTGCTGTGATATACAGCACTGATTGTCTACTAGCAGACACTTTGCTACATGCTGGAGCCAAAACTTCGAGCGTGGTCCAGCGTCTAATTTTCCAGCACCTCGCAATGGAAACTAAAGGTTTAAATTTGTTGCTTTTTTTTCATTTTGTAAATAAGACATAAGTATAAAATGAACAAGAGCGTAATGTGTGTCCCATTTTGGTGTAACAATCTTACAGTTTACATTATTTTCCAAATTATATCTTTCCTTGATAACATGTGCTTTGTAGTAACTGGCCAACAATTAAATTTAAGCTAAAAATAAATGGCACTTTTAGTGTGGGTTAGGAGCAAAAGAGCGGAAGGAAATTGTACGGAATTATGTTCAGCGGTGTGGGGTTATACTATTATTAGTGACTTTGGGGATATGAGGTCCCAGAAGTATTTAAACATATTTCACACTAATTTACTGTAGATAAGAAAACTCCTGGAACGACAATTATCACTATGTCTGCAGACATCACACCGCATGTATATACACAAATTATTTTCTGTCGCATTTATTTACGTATGCATAGACTTTGAAATACAATTTGCAAACGCTACAAGTTGATGAGGTATCGACTACGTCGCGTGATTTCAGTTTCCTCAGCGGTGTTAACTAGATCCTTGCCTTTTTGGGATGTTACGCAGCATAAACTGCTAGTTAACTACCGATGTTTCGGGACGACCTAAAATTGACTGCTTGAACGTCGAAGATGGACCCAACAGGTTGTCCCGAAACTTCGGTAACAAATACCCAATAGGAGCCGTGTAAAATCCCAGAAGAGCAAAGGCCTTTACACTGCAGCGGAAGTTTGAATTCACGCATATTTTCTATGACTTTTCCATTTACTGTGTCCGCCTATATCTTACATCTACCTGCTTTATAATCATGTGTTTAACCTTCACTACTACTGGCATTCTGTTGGAAATCCAGTTAACTTTGCAATAACCATACTGCCCAAATTCCCTCACCCTCAAAAGTGTAGTAGTATACTTTGGAACCAGACCTTTCTCTTTGGAGAATCTGACACAAGTAGATGATTCGCAGGCTTCAGTCCATAGTTTCCGGCCTAGTAATTTTCTCTGAAGACGTGAGTAATAATGAACTACCTTAATATCACGCCAACGAGTGTCCTAGGCAGTAATTGCTGGAATTTGTTTGGCAGTTGAGACGAATTCTCAGAAATGAATTTGCCGTTTAGACCTCTCTTCTGGGAGTGATTGGCCCTTGAAAAATGCTCAACAGGCTGTTCGCGAAGCATCGGTAGCCTGCTGCATAACACCCCAGAAGATTGAAGACCAAAGTTACAATGCAGCGGAAGCTTGGAATCTCGCAATGCTTCCCTTTTCTACGCGTTTCTCCTCTCTGACTGAACGTTGACACTTCGTCTGGCTGAAAGGTTGCATTATTTCCTGGTTCGTTCTAAGAGAATTACAATAAAACAATTACAATTTAATAATCGAGGGAGGATCACAAAAGTAATATTTTTCCAAACAAGTCTAAAAAAATCATTCAGTAAGAATTTAACATTTTGTTTTAGTATCTTCCCATCTTGTTTATGGTGGGCGCAGACTTTCAGCTTTCAAACTTCGCCTCACTTAGTATCTTCATTCATCACTGGCTCTTGTTTGGACTTATAAAATTTTTAATTGGCTGAGAAAACAAAATCTTAGTGGGCAGACTAGTTCTAGAGAAGGTCGTATTTGCCCAGGTGGTCAAAAAATCTTCCATGTTTTTAAAATCTCGCACATCCATTTCCCTCAAGACAGAATTCAATGTTTTTGTCTCGTCTATGTCGAATTCACTCTTGTGATATTTTTCCTGGTCTTTGTGTGCTTAAAAGCAACAGGTTAATGGTGGAATGGAAAGATAAAATTAAGATAGGTGGGAGATGAATAAAGTTGGTTCAGGAATTTGAGAAGTGGTGGACTTTCACGTTGATGGCCTTAGACACTGAGATTTTGCTGACTCAGTATTAGATAAATCCAGGTAATAGGCCGGCTGAGAATTTTTGTTAAACAAATTCAGACGTACCTAATTTTCCATGGTTTGTTAGTATGGGAAAAATTTAGAAACATATATATATTAGTGTCTAATGACACTGTTTTTTATTTAATTTCATTTTACCTACTGCTTCTCGTGCACACTTAATATTGATTAGGAGATAGGAGGATGACTGAATAGAGAGGATGATAAACCCAGTTGTGCCCAATGAAAGGAAAGGTCGCTCGTTTCAAAACGACGTAATAACGCAGCATTTGGACAGGAAGGTTTGGGAAAACCACGCAGTATATCACAATGTCTCTTTCTTAATCGCCCGGAATCGAAGATGGAAATTTTGAGATTCTCACATTCATGCCGATGAAGACTTCCTTGTATAGTTTTGTCGTATTGTAGGTTGGTGTATAAGCACCATTGTTTCTTAGAATAGCACCCTCTTCTTAGACTAAAGTGAGGATGGATGCAGTAGGCTCCTTTGAAAAACATTTACTTATATGCGAGTGTACGCTGCACCAGATCTCCATACGACTGAAATCTTCACGAAAAAGAAACGTTAACCACCACAATCTCAATTCGGTATCAAGCAAAGGAGTGTAATGATGATAATAATAATAATAATAATAATAATAATCTAAATTATCAAACAATGTCCTGTTATAGTCAATCTCACTTGTACCATTTTCGAAGCTGTTCTGAATCGGTGGCTGATGGCTGGAATATTATCTCTACATATGCCACGATCGCTGTCTCCCAAATTTATACTCCCAAACCTCATTCTTTTCTTATTCTAAGCAGTTGTAGAAATTTTTTGTAAGAGAAACCTTCCCTCTGATTTTTTTTTACAGCTGCGCGGACGTGCTACTGCTATGAGCAGAGAATTTTTACATGACCTGACGACTGGGCGGCACTTTAAAAGATCTTTGTAATATGCATAATAAGAATATGTACAATGGAAAATTCCATCTGCACAGCAACAATTCCGTGTGGCGGGAGCACTTCAGTTACTGTGCGGCCGCGCACCCGCGTAGCTTGGAGGGAACTTTGTGTGTGAGTCAAGAAATATTCATTAAGCAAGATATCAGGCGTTGTTTACTAAAACAGTATAGACTGTGACGCACATTCGTGTGAAAATATAGACTTTAACTACTTTGTAGGCGTGCTGGTGTTTTAATGTTCTTGGATTTGGAATTCCACGTAAACATGGAACACTGCAGAAACCAATAAGTCATCACACAACTAACGGCTGGTCTCAAGAGTTTTCTTTTGCATTAAATTTCAATTTTCCTCAGCTTATTTTGTAGTTTGATTACTGCTTGATGCTGCCTGGGCATGTATAAACTTACACACACACACACACACACACACACACACACACACACATACACACAAGCACGCACGCACACTATGTTGCATGCATCATGTAAATAAGTGAGCCCCATTCTATGTGAACTGGCGAGGGACGGCTTGAGTTCAGACAGCCAGGGGCGGGGTTATCGTAATGGCTGCCTTAGCAGATGATGCTCTGTAGTCAAGACAAGAAGCCGCATTAAATGTATGCTCAACAAACTACAAGGCAGGGGGGGGGGGGGGGGGTTCACACAGCACCGTGCGGCCAGTGCCACGGACCACGTCCGACGAAATCTCAAACACCTTAGCTCTTTCCACATTAGGAAGGCAGTATCTCCTTATGGGACTCCAAGCATTTATACGATAAATTTTGCGTTTTATAAAACGGAACTTAAGTACCCTCAGTGCTTAAGCAGTACTTTGAAGGGGTTAGGTTTACCCTAGTCTAAATCATCATCATCATCTTCTTCTTCTTCTTCTTCTTCATCATCATCATCATCATCAGGCGCTACAACTTCATATATTGAAAGTCTTGGCGTTCTCAACTGTTCTTTTCCATTTATTTCTATCCTGGATGCAAATTCTCAAATTATTTAATTTCATTTCTTTTAGATAATTCTTTATGTCATTCCTAGTCTAAATCGGGTCAAAAAATTTTAAATCTCAAACCGCAGCTTTATGTACAACATTTATTGCAGTTATTGTGGACATTTCTGTAGCCTGATCATTGAGCTGTGTATTTATGTAAGTAGAACTAACACTAAACCTAAACACTTCTGTGTAAGGCCCATTTAAATTACACAACTGCATGACCCGGTACCCCTTAATCCACTTGTATGAATCGCGTCACCTTAAATGACGAATCTGTGTGTTTTAACCACACATTTAAGTCGCACATCAATAGAAAAGCTTAGAAACTTAAAAATATTACGTGTATTTTTTATCATGCTGTGTTGCTTGCTAGCACATCTTCCACAAGTATACGTTTTCATTCTCTGCGCCCCGCCGTGCTTGTTATGGTAAGATTACCTCCCTTTCGCTTGGTACTACACCTCAATCAGCCAAATTTATGAAACAGGGTAGCAATATTTAACGTGAAAAAACCCACTGCCTGTGTCAAATCCTTTATTCTCTTATTCACACTCGTATTCTTTGAGTCTGAAGGAGATGACAAATTTATTTCCAGATCTGTTTTTTACGTCTTCTGTCCTGAGCGGAATCTTCCTTTCCCTTTCCGCACCAATAAATTGCATTCGTTATCATAATATGACTGAAGAAAGCTGAAGTCAGTGTGTGTGTGTGTGTCCGGGGGGGGGGGGGTGCAGGACTTGGGCGACCTATCGTGTGAGCGCTGTGTTTATTTCACAAAATTCTAGATCTTGCAAGTTGTTACGGGAGCCATAGCCACCTGAGAGTGTGAGGTGCTGTCTTACAAATTTGGGTGTCTGAAAGTACGTAGCCAGACAATAAACGCGTCTTTAATTTATCCCCATGGCGCCACAACGCCTAGTGGGCCAGGTCGTCCTCATTACTGAGACTTCACGATTACATTCACAAACACCACATTCGGTAGGACCCCTGTGGACGAGTCATTAGCCAGACGCAGGGACCTATACCTGACAACACACAACATTCTCAGGAGAGAGATACCCATGTCTTGGGCGGGATTCGAACCAGAAACCCCAGTAAGCAAGCTGCCGCAAACCCACGCCTTAGCCCGGCGGCCACTGCGATCGGCAGAATCAGTAAGAGTGGCTAATAAACAGTCTGGAAAACCACTGATAAAATACTCCATATCTGGACTTCGTCTATAGTATAACTTTTAAAGCCGCACGGCTGTGGACAAACTCCAGAAAAAGAGACTGTATCAAGGAGTCAGAAGCCATCGCCAAAGCCCGATAAACTCTGGATAACCTGCATGTTCTGAACATAAAAGGAAGTAACACTTTTTCACAGAATTTCTGAAATTCAGTTCCAGTACCTTGAAATGTGCGGGGTGAGGAAGTGGGGAAAGACGGACGAAAATGGAACAGCAGAGTATGCGACTAGCAGCACCTGTTTTATGGCACGAGATATCAACCAATAATACCAGTCCCAAATACATCGGCCGCTAGAACATTACGGGCCGCCACAGTCACTCTAATGTAAGAGATAAACGCTTTTGAAAATACAGTAGTTTCTGAGTCCTATACCCTCGCCATGCAAATACACACCCCATCCTGCCCCTATTCCTTCAATACCTTCCAAGCCCCTAGTTACCAGAACTAAAAATATTGTTTGTTCCGCCAACTGCAACAAATGTTTCAAGGTTCACTCTTTGTTCTTGGTTAGTATTAGCTACTTGAGTGCTTCCATATTTTCGTGCTGGAAACGAATCCTGAAATTGATGCGATTCAACAGCTGACTTCACTCACCCTAGTGTGCTATATATACAAATACGGCTTCGAACCTAAGGCGTCACGAGTTCTAGGAGTCTAGACTGATGTCAGCAGCCAACTTCACCTTCCGTCCACTTAATTCTTGCGAATGAGTTTGGCACAAATTAAAAAAAACTTAAACATTTTACACAAACGGAAATTACATACATACATATATACACTTTTTATGGTTGGTAGAATTTTGTCTTGCTTATCACTAAGATAAGCTATGGGGTAGATGCAGATCCCTCCCACTCTATTTTTTCTGTTACACATACTTGTAAAATTCAGAAATCGGGAACCCAGTGTGTTCCTCGCCTAAGTTTTGCTCTCTCTGTGTGGATAGAACCACGGGATGAGTTGACAACTGAAAGAAAATGGTAAAAGCCATGTAAGTTTTTATCAGTAGTAGAGGGCCCTACGTCCAGAAGGCTCTGAACCAACCCTAAATTCCTACGCGTGAAGCAAACCGCAATTCAACTTAATAAATTACAGTACTTACAAAAATACTGTGTTCCTAACAGACCAATGAGCCGAGTAATTGTTTGACGAACAGCAGGGCGATGTGATACAGTTTACTGTGTTACAGGTGCAACAAATTTGCTGCTGCTTCCGCCGTCAATTGGACGCAGGAAGTTCCTTTGGAAGGTAAGCAAATTTTTACCACAAGATGTGGCAGCATGCCTCAGAAAATATTGTGCCACCTACATCGACTTACTGTAACGATAACAAGCGTTACCAAGTTGTTTGCTCTGCCACAAACATTTTATTTTTCGTAGCCAATATTATTTATTAGAAATAAAATCCGGTTATCAATGACAGCTTGCTCTGTTCCTCACCACATAAACTAATACGCTGACACTGACGTCTTGGTGGTAAATTTAAATCTTTATGGAGGTAGGACAGTCAGGTATGGAGCAGCGTGTTCTTCCGAAATGTCGGTCTCATTATCCTGAAAACCATCACCTAAAAAGAAGCACCCTAAAAGCCTGGAAACCTATATAAGGGAAAGCCCCACGTTTTGCAGGAATTGCTTTACTTAAAAAAGGGCAACCCACTAGGGGGAGACTTAGGGACAAGTCTGGTTTCGGAGAAAGAGAGGCGAAAATAACATGGCACAAAACAAGAAATAACTATTGTTTTGGTCTTTATCAACATGATATCGATCTTCCTGGCTGAAGGTTGTTACCGTGTTTGAAGGAGGAAGCTAAAACCTTCGTGAAGAAATAGGTGATTTTCGATGGATGTGCCCTGTTCTGCTTTTCTTTGTGTCATGAGAGCCTCCATCTCATTCCTAAATTCCATGCCTGTCACATGTAGGCCAAATATTTGCTGTGGCAAGTAGTCCGCTTTGCATTTTTTTAATTGTGCTGTTTAGCTGCCACTAGCCACGAAATCAGCAGAATCTGCAACTCTATTTACCTTGTGCAGGTTTACCTGTTTCATAAAATCTCACACCACCATTTTTTGTCCGTCTCCTCTGTTCCAGGCTCTGTGTAACGGTTACACAACCGCACGCTTCTCTCCCTTACCAAACCGCCACAAACGGACAACTCTTTCTACGTTTTACTTCCAACCTCACACACAAGGCCCCTTCCATGTTTTTGAGGAAGGGGTCACAAATTACACAAGAATTTTCCTCACTCAGTGAGGCACTGGCCTTATATAACACTCGCCCTGATCCTTTCATCATTTTCCTTAATAAAACAAATCATTAAATTTCTTGCACTGTAATGTTGTCTGACCACAGCAATGCCCATTCCTTTGTCCACCTCTTTCAATATCTACACTTTCTCTAACAGACACATCATTTTTCTTTTCATTTTGTCCTTAGGTTCTTCATCAGCAAGTACATTACCCTTACCAGACGTAATTGAAAGAAAAAGGAAACAATTAGTTCTACAATCGTAGAAAATACATTTGAAGTACGTTTTGTATCATACAATAGTTAGCTACTCAGAGAGGCGTGCGTGCAGATGCGGTCTCTTGTGTGTTACACAGCATATGGGACGGCAAATAAGAGAGGGAAGTACACCGCGAGGCACGAACGTTGGCACGATAATCCTTCCTCAAATAAGCGATGCGCGAACCGCGAATGAGGCGGGCCTGCTGTACGTTCCAGCACCTCTAAAGCATATTACGTGGGTTACAAATACAAATGAGCCGACAGTCACGAGTTAAAGCTGTTGGCATCTAAAGTCAGATCTACCGGGCTCGGGCCAAAAATGTCCTCTGATATATTACAATAAGCCTGGTCATATTCATTTAACTTCAAAATTTTGTCTAAAACACTAATTTAATAGACCCCTCTCCCTCCCCTTAATCAGACAATTTTTCTGTTGCTGTGTTCAAAAATATTTTTAGAAATGCTTTTGCGTTTGAAGTCCCCTGATACATGACCTTTTCACGTGATACATACACTTCGTGATTGTTTAATTACCTAACGCCACAGGCTCCTGAATAGAATCTACACGAAACATCCGGAGCACAACATTAGCAAGTTTTGCCTCCCTCCCTTCCCCAGCCCCCCCCCCCGCCCTACACTCTCATCAGTTTACAAATGCATTTAGCCATTAACTCGATGAAATTAACCTCTTCATTATACAAATTCAAGCAGTAGTTTTCGAGCGGCATATATAAAAGTGCTTCAAAAATCCACTGTCTTCAATAGAGGTCTTATAAGAAACTAAATACTATAATCCGTCAAGTTGAATAGAAGCCGTGTATATCATGCGTTTCTATATGTTATTCACCCGTTTAAAACCAGTAAGAAAAAAGTCTCATTGCCTGCCTTATTAGGCCCCAGGCCGTATATTTTTCAGCATATCAAGTCCTTATTTCTTGCTTCTGATTAGGCGCCTATAGACCTATAATAGACATGGGTTTTCGGACGAGTGCTTTCTGGGATCGTGGGTTCGAATCCCACATGAAGCATGGATATCTGTCTCTTGCGAGTGTGGTGTGTTGTCACGTAGAGGTCCTTGCGACGGGCTGTTCACTCGTCCAGAGGAGTCCTACCGAGCGTGGTGTGTCTGAGTGTGGTCTAGAAACCTCCAAAAGGAAGCGACCTAGGCACGATTTGGGCTCTTGTGCCACAGGAAAGATTTGACCTATAATAGTCTCTGTCAAAGTGCAACAGTTTCATTCAACTTAAACTGTTGTTAATTAAAGCAGTGTAACTGTTGTTTGTGAGCTTCATATTCCTCAGATGCAATTTGAAGGCCTGTGACTCGACTCGCCAGGCTGAACCCCTTTGCTGAAAGTACTGCATGACGTGATAATTAGTTTAGCGATATGCGTGCTGATTACTCAAAGATTGCTGTCTGGTACTTAATGTTTCCTTTTCGTACTTTGAGGGGGAAAAAGTATCCGTACTGATTATTTTCGTGGGTTCTTCGGCTAATACTGTGATATTTCCTTAAAACAGAAAGTAATGATATGCAGAATCAAGCTTCTCGTGCCAGCATTGAATGGCATTGTTGTGCTCTATGTAGTGGCCACATGCAAAACCCACTGGACGATGTGAATATGAGATAGCATTGCTTTGTCTTAAATAAATGTCCTTGTGAGAGGTATACAAGTAAATCATTTTAATCCCATGGACACGGGACCGTTTTGACACACTATAGAGCACTGTTGTGTAATATAAACCAGCTTTGTGAGCGCTAGGTTGCATTGTTGTGCCGTAGACAGGAGGCATGCGAGATTAGGTGACATTGTTGTGCCACAGACAGCAGGCATGTGGGATCTAGGTGATACTGTCGTGTCATTGACAGCAGGCATTGGGGTCTAGGTGGCATGTTGTACCATAGACATGAGGCATTGAGATCTACGTGGCATTGTTGGCCATAGACAGGAGGCATGTGGGATCTAGGTGGCATTGTTGTGCCATTGACAGCAGGCATTGGGGTCTAGGTGGCATGTTGTACCATAGACATGAGGCATTGAGATCTACGTGGCATTGTTGGCCATAGACAGGAGGCATGTGGGATCTAGGCGGCATTGTTGTGCCATAGACAGCAGGAATGTGGGATCTAGGAGATATTGTTGTGTCATACACAGCAGGCATTGGAATCTAGGTGCCATTGTTGTACCATATAGATGAGGTAGTGAGATCTAGGTGGCATTGTTGTGCCATAGACAGGAGGCATGTTGGATCTAGGTGACATTGTCGTGCCATAGACAGCAGGCATGTGGGCTCTATGTGGCGTCTTTGTGCCATAGATGGGAGGCATGTGGGCCCTAGGTAGCCTTGTTGTGCCATAGAGCGTAACGATATGCAGGATCCGGCGGGCCATGTGAGTGAGCGAGCGCTCGGCATGCCGGCAAGCGGAGCAACGGCACTGTAATTATGGCTGGCCGATGTGTCGATAGCGCAGAATAATTACAAGCATCAGCACCGCTCGCTGGGTTCTGTGTACGTGCACAGTATATACACGGCAGTTGCGGCCGGTCCTACACTGTACGAAAGAGCGGTTCAGTATAGCAAAGGACATTCCCGAAATACGCCGAAACGTCGAGTATTCAATTTAATTTTTCTCACTCCGTCCAGCAGAATTCTGAAAATACTTTGAAAAGGGCAAGCATCAATACTTCCCGATTCTTTTCAAGTTAACTGCAAGCGATCTTCTATCATCCAGTGCCAAACAAATGCTGTAGTTCAAATGTAATTAAATTACCGATAATCCTCCTTCTGGGGTAGTTTTTAGGGCGACTGCAGGCGAAGCTGTGCAGATGGATATGAGTGGCTGGCTTAAAACTGCGAGGAAATCGTTTAACCAGTAAATTATTCAACAGACATGGCGAAATTTAAATTTGCTTTTTTGGCACAAAGTTACATAAACGAAAGCGTGATACAGAGGCCATGTCTGTTGCAATCTCACGTTTTATGTCTCAAAGAAATTTGCAGATTCCACTATTATGTGACAGAGTATTGATGGGTGTGGGCAACGGTTACTTGTTTTGTATGGGTGTGAAACTTGTTCTCTCACACTGAGGGGGGAGCAAACACTGAGAGTGTTCGAGAATAGGGTGCTGAGGAGGATATTTGGGCCTAAGAGGGACGAGGTGACAGGGGATTGGAGAAGACTACACAACGAGGAACTTAATGATCTGTAATTGTCACCAAATATTATTCGGGTAATCAAATCGAGAAGAATGAGATGGACGGAGCATGTAGCACATATGGGGGAAAGGAAAGGTGCATACAGGATTTTGGTATGGAGACCTGATGGAAGGAGACCACTTGGAAGACCCAGGCGTAGAAGGGAGGATAATATTAAAATGGATCTTTAAGAAGTAAGATAGGGGGCATGGACTGGATTGAGCTGGCTCAGGATAGGGACAGGTGGCGGGCTGTTGTGAATGCGGTAATGAACGTTCGGGTTCCATAAAATGCGGGGAATTTCTTGACTAGCTGAGAAACTGTTAGCTTCTCAAGAAGCCCTCTGCTCCATCGACTTAGTTAATTAGTTAGTTAGTTAGTTAGTTACTTAGTTAGTTAGTTACTTATTTATTTATTTATTTATTTATGTAGTTAGTTAGTTAGTTAGTTAGTTAGTTGGTTAGTTAGTTAGTCAGTCAGTCAGTCAGTCAGTGGGGAAGGGTTTAATTGGCTGTACGTTGAATGTAGTATCTGGAGTCACATTTCGGCCTTTGAAACTTCACTACCGTCCCTTCTTTACAGGGAGACGGAATAGAATTTATCATATTTCTCGAGAAGACCTCATGTGAGAAAACATATCTGGGCGACTGTCTTTATAACTGTCCCCAAATTCCCACACTTGTTCTTTGACAAAGTGCGGATGTGGAATTGCTCTTTATAAGCTAATAGCCTTCCACAACTTTCGTCATTTTATACTAACCTACGCTTCATTGCCGTGTTTACAAATATCCGCCACCGGACTCCTCACTGAGCCTTGTGAATCCAGCCCACAGCCTAAGCTCCTGTTTATCTAATTGTAAGTTCTTACCTAACATCAATTATCAGTTATATCTAGGTTACTCAAGTGATGTCCTCCTTTCAGTTTTTTGGAATAATATATTTTATACATACATCTCTTTTTTGTGCTAACGTCCCGTGAAACTTGCAAAATACTGACAGCACCCACATACAAGTATACATATTGCGAGCAAGAATAACGTTTCTTATGCGACTGAGTGTCTTCCAAAGCCGCTTAGAGAAGAGACGTTGTTGATCTGTGTTGAAATCCCACTCTCCCAAGTTACGAAACATATTGCCCGAGATTCAACTGCTGAAATGCGGAATGTTGTGCCTGTGCCTAGTTAAATGTGACGCCATGAAAATTTACAAAAAAATAGAGATATAAAAAGTGAGCCATTTTGTTCGGTGGTAGGCGAAATTGAGCTTTTATTTTCAAACCTTTTCCGCTTTACCACCCAAAAGAAAAAGCGCACAATTCCAATTGCAGAAGAAACTTGCTTATACGAAGAAGAGAAAAATCTGTTCCTCTACCTTAATTGTCACAGTACTGACTAAGCTATCCCAGCCCAAGGAATGCAGAAGGCACGTTTAGCCTTTCAAAGCCTAGCGGTAACTTTACATACGACCAGGTTTAACATTAAAAAATTCGACGTGGTGTCCACATTGCGTTTATGTGTTTTGTACGGATCTCAGAACAAACAGCAACTTTTGCCTTATAAAACATTAAGAGACTGGTTTTTATAACCAAAGTGGAGAGTGTTTACAGCGCGGTACGGACTGAGTCCTTACATAAAACAGACACGTTTCGTCTTTAAAGGGTTAATTCTTTCGTCCACGTTCTCCATTCATTCTCCTCTATTTTATCACCATAATACGTAGTATTAGGTACAGAATTCAGATTATGGGGATCAAGGTTCCCTGTAATTGTTTTTTACACCTACGCGGACCTGCTGCTGCTCTGAGCAGAAAATTTCTACACGACCTGAGGACTGTGCGGCACTTTAAATGTTTTCTGTAATATGCGTAATAAGAATATTTACAATGAAGATTGAAAAATTCCAGCTGTGCTGGAGCATTTCAATTACTGCGCGGCTGCGCAAACGCGCAGCTTAGAGGGAACATTGATGGAGTCCTCATTATGTAACTTCTCCACCCTAGCTCATATAACTCATAAACTCGAACACTTAACTCTTCTGGGATTCATGCCATGTCGACTGGTAAGTTATTACTGATGTTTCAAAGAGATATGGTACTTTCGTCTTTACGGTCAAGCCGTCTTGAACCACTGAAGGTGGTGTAACATAGCATGGAGAACTTCAAACCTCGCAACTCACGGATTTGCTTTGTCCAGTACTCTGCCTGCTCTATCACGCACGACGGACCACCGAGTGTCAGCACGACTGTACGCGCCTTACTGACAATACGCTTTGTATAGTGTTTGTACAGCCGTTCAGCTTACGAAACCCACAAACTGTTATAATATCTGACGTCCTAAGCCAAAGACACGTGGGTTTTAATAACGCATTTCTTGTGACAGGTGGGACTAACGTTTGTAAAATACATAACTATAATTGGTTATGACAACCCTTCTGCGGCTTGTGTGAGACGCGTTGAGGGGAGATGACGTCACAACATGTACTGCATATATATCCTGAAGAGTTATAATATTTTCGTTCAGAATTCAAAACACAAAGTTTAATGTGTTCCATGTCCGTGCACTATATTATACAAAAACACTAATCACCAAAAAATGAACAAAGAGAGTTTTATCATCAATCGTAACACACTCCTACATGTTTCGACCCTGCTGGGTCATCTTCAGGGAGAACTTTTTTGTTATCGTTACACTAATGTTGCACTTTATAGTTGAGTGAGAATGTGCTGTTGACTGTGTACTGTGTACTGGAGGCGTGAACTCTCTGTGGTCCGGGCCTGCACTAACGCCTCCAAAAACAACGCAGTGCACAGTCAACAGCACATTCTCACTCAACTATAAAGTGCAACATTAGTGTAACGATAACAAAAAAGTTCTCCCTGAAGATGACCCAGCAGGGTCGAAACATGTAGGAGTGTGTTACGATTGATGATAAAACTCTCTTTATGCATTTGTTGGTGATTAGTGTTTTTTACACAAAGTTTAGTTACAATGTTGTTCATGTTTTAAATTATTTTGTGCCACCTCTTCATTTTTACTGAAAATGAATTGGGATATTGACGGATGGCCTATAAGAATAAAGCCAATTTTATCTCAGGTTCATATGAAACCTTTACATAATCCAGTTACCCCCTGTCCACATATCGGTGTCGCAGTGTGTACCTTACGAGCCCCCGCAAAGCGACTACTAACTTCGCCACGCCTCTCCGCCTGTCCGTCTCTCCGCCTCTCTCTTTTTCCGTCCGGCCGCAGACGTGGAATATTTCAGTTTCCAGTAGACGAATTTTCGGGAAATTTCTTTTTAGGTGGCTTTAATAAAATCTGTTGAGAAAAAGCAAAAACAAGAGACACCTTGCACTGAAACCTAGGCATGTTTATGGCTACTTCGCTTACTGATGTTACCACCATTTCCGTCTATAGTAACCGATTGCAATAAAAGCAGATGATAATAGATGCTAATTGGCAGTATAAAGCATTAACGTCTTATTTTTTCCAAGCGACTGATGTTATGTAAAACAAAAGAAAGAAAGCACATATTTCTAGTATTTGATATTTATTTAATGTGTCTGGGAATACGAAATTTGGTATGTAGATTATGAACATATATAAAATTTTGTATGAAATATTGTTTTTAAGTCAATAATTATAAAATTATTCCACAGAGTGGAGATTTGAGGTTAGGCATGGCTGTTACATTTAGCAAAATAAACAAAATATACAAGTAACAATATCTGAAAGGGAATATCTTAACATTCTTTAATGACGTTAACAATATTCCATAATGTGTGTATATTTGCCAACGGTAAGAAAAAATGTGACCGCAGGAGATTAAATTTTGTGATCATCTGAGGATTGTATATACAGCAACGATCCGAAATGTCCTCAATGCTATAACGTAGCATTTCGTGTCATAAAAATAATAATCATCAACCAATGCACAAAATGTATATTATCTTCACTACAAAAACCTCCTACATGTTTCAGCCCCGCTGGGTCATCTTCAGGGAGAGCAGTTTCGTTACAGTAGGGCTAAACTGGCACTGCAGTGGCACATGCCCACTCAGCTGTATAAGTGCAGCCCCAGGGTAACGACACTGCTCTCCCTGAAGATGACCCAGCGGGGCTGAAACATGTAGGAGGTTTTTATAGTGAAGATAATATATATTTTGTGTATTGATTGATGATTATTATTTTTGTGTGATACAGTGCCCGGATATGGAGCATATTAAATTTCATGCCCTGCTGAATACTGTATGCTCCAGGGAAACCTTGTTATCCAAGGTGGCTACCAGTAGGACTCTCACGAACCAAAGGATGATTTTCAAACACCTGCTCTTAAAACGTTAAACCTCGCTTGTTACTGTGTTTGTTTTGGCGTCTTTCTGTGTTGTTTAAACTCCTCTTATATTACCCTTTTTTTTTATTTTCCGCTGCTAGTTTTCCTCCTTATTCTTTGTCATCTACTTTATTTTCTCTTAATATATTGTAGTTTAACTAAGCTCTACGACTTTCAGTGGTTATTTTGTCTATGAAAATAAGATAGGATTATGATGTCTATAAAATTGAAACTGTTGCACAGGAATCTGTCGTGGGTTGTTTCAAACAAGGAATTCACCTGGCAGGACTGAGAAAAATCATAAAAAACTTCAGAAACACTATTTCCTAAGGTCTAATTTTAATATTCTGTTAATTCTTCTTCCCCTTCTTTTAGTTTTTTCAGTGTTTCCATCCACAAAGTTTGGTATTTAAAAGAATCATATAGCATTTCCTTTAGTATAAATGATAAATCTGTTTTCTTGTACTTCCTGTTGTTTATAGGTTTGTATGAGCTAAACTCATAGTAAGGTTATAACGAATTACTTACGACGCACTTTGGTTTTTATTTGTTTTCACGGCTGCTTCATACTCGGTAAGATCCGGATTCGGTTTCCGACATAAGTTGAGGGTTTTCTTAGGCTCCTTCAGTCTGTCTAACCGAATGATTTTATTGAGCCTTACAAAGACAGGAGGGCTGCTTCTTGCTACTTCTCAAGTCAATATTCATACGACAACGGAAAATTTCTCCCTGAAGATGACCCAGCAGGTAGGAGTGTGTTATAATTGACGAAAAAACTCTTTGTGCATTCGTTGGTGTTTAAAGTCTTTTGTATAATATAGTGCACGGACATGGAACACATTCAATATTCACCATTATTTTACTTGTGAGTTCAAGAAAGTGTCGAGAAGCAAATACAGTCTATAAACAAGCAAAGAAATATAAATTGAAGGGGCTGTTGAAGAAAGCCGTTGTGGTTTGCTTTTAAGGTACCATTCTGTCACTCGTTTATAGGGATCAGGTAAGGTTACGAAAATTCTCTGTTTCTATACACGGTTGTCTGACGGTATTCGAACAGGACACTTTTAAATTAAGAGAATGTTACGTTATGGTAACTCGCTTGCTAAGGCTAATATTGGGTATGACAAATGTGGTCTAATATTATCACGTATTCGTATTTATGTTATCGTTATATGGATTATGGCGCCATAACATTCTGTAGGAGTTTAAAAATATTTAAAAAAAGCCTCTTGCCTGCATATTCAGGGCCATCTATACTGCAGATATAGGGAGAAGTCTAACAACAGCTCATAACACCCTATGTGACTTCACGCTGGCGTCACAAAGATGGCCGGATTCTAAACATTCACGTGGGAAACTCACACCCCACAGTGCAGCTCATTGGTGTCGTTAGTTCTTCTTTAGCCGGTTTTAAGACTGATCGATTCTTACATTACTTAATAATGCAGTTTCGAATACAAAGTTACAAGTTCTGATCTTTAAAAGAGATGGAAAGGGTGTCGGAATAAATAAATAAATAAATAAATCCATGAATATCAGTAACTTATTAGCACTTAATAGGTTCTCAACTAGTTAAGAAATTCTCCCCACTTTATAGAATTGGAATGGACACTGCCTTATTCTCAACAGCTCGCCACTTGTCCTTTCCTGAGTCAGATTAATGAAGTCCACGAACTACCGTTCTGTAACTTTAAGATCCATATTAATATTATCCTCTCATTTAATCCTATATCCTCTAAGTAGTTGCTTCCCTTGAGGTTTCATAACCAAAGTCGTCTATGTATTTCTCTTCTCCTCCATGAGAACCAAGTACACCCCCCATTTTATACTTCCAGATTTTATTGCCCGCAAAATATTTGATGAGGGGCAGAAACAGTACATTTTCTCATTAAAAAATTTCCTCCAGTTTTCCTTTACTCTCAGAGCAACTCAGCATGCTTGGTTTAGATCCAGGCATGGACTGCAGTACTGTATGGTAGCACGTTTGTCGGGAACAAGAAAGAATGCAGAAGGCATGCTGCTGGGATATTGAGTATACTTGTAATTTGGAAAAAACTGTTAAGCACGGGAAGATGAAAAAATATGACAATACATTAAACTACCCACGGACGTTTGCAAGAACTTACTATTGTAAAACTTCCCCATTACTACAGAGCAGCAGTTGTACAAAATACTCCTAACATTCTCAAAATAATGTCGCCCATTTTTGACATTGCAGCAGGCTTTGTGTAAAATATTTTTGTGAGTTGGTCAACCATGGTGTAGTATGTTTTTTGAAAACTGTATCCATTATAGAGTTCCTGGTTATGTTTCACAAGTTTGCATCAACATTCACGTAATTGTCAATATATTTAAATATGTAAATGACGTTACTCAACACTGCCTTTCAAGTAGGAAACAAAAACACGTCCGTTGTAAATAATAAAGATGAAGTAAAAAACTTGTGTTATTTTTAATAATTTATTATGAATATATTTTGCTCTTCTCCACTTTCTTTTCCCTGTTACTTCGGCAATAATATGGCCGTCTCCTGCCAGCTGTTTTCACGATTCATTGTGGAAACTGGGGAACAGTTTCGGTCTAAAGGCGGCAGTACCAGTTACTACCAAAATATTAACCAAATATACTTGAATTTTCATCAGGCTGTGAATATCTGAAGTATTTTACAAAATAAATCTATAAACTTTATAAAATGACGCAGAGGCGCCCCAAAGAGGGGGCTGCCAGACTGCAGCCCACCCCCCTCAACAAATTAAAAAAAAAAAAACGTGGATTTTGTAGACTCAGTGACATCAAACATTTTACGTGTTTATTCTTAAGCCGATAACAGACACTGAAATGAGCTGATGACTAATACATTGAAAGTCTGGAAAGTAAAATAAAAAAGTTATCATGCTTTAGATGAAATTAAAGAAAAAAGAAGATTAGACTTGTGACTGAAATTAGGTGAGCGAGGTATGACACATGTATATGGATATGTACATGTATATGTATATGTGTATGTATATGTATATAAACGCAATGGCAAACAGTGGTACGTTGCAGTTATACTTACATGATTTTTACAATATAATTTTTAAAACCCAGCATAAATTATATACAGCCCCAGGCCCAGCCCACTGTTAAGTTTCTGGATGCACACCTGAAATTATCTAACCATCTAGGACACTAAAATCCTAAACCCTCACAAATGATTTAGGCGACGTCCAGTTTTGCATGAACACTGCACGAACGTAGGTAGCATAAAGGGAATTCAAGTGGAAAAATATGAAGTAGCTTTTGTAATCGTGGCGTTTCTAAACTTTAGGAGACAAAGTCGAAGGCATTAAGCAGCTTATGTGTGGTAAAATATATGTTGTTTTTCTAGAGTCAAGCAAATCATGTTTTCAAAACAGGCAATTCTAGAAAAACAAAGTTTTTAGTATAACCCAGAAATATGACCTAAATACAATCGTCACCTTGAAAAAAAAGTCTTTTTAAGGATATTTTATTTATGTAAAAGCTAAGGTTATTAAAATTTTCAACCAAGAAGATTACCTGTCAGATTCAACCAAATAAACAGAAAATTGTATGCATAGATATATTTATTTAAAAATAGGCGAAGAAGTAAAGAGCAAATTAAAACGTTTCAGGGAGAACGTGCTTGTTGAGAAGGGATGCTCAGTGTCAGAAATATTTGGGACGGATCTGAGTAGTAGTGATAATGCAGAAGTAGTAATATTCTGAGTGTGCTGTTTAACGAAGCTGCCAGTTGCTGAAACTGTGTAGCCTCCTAGACGAATGAATGAGTATGGAGCATTTTCGAATGTCTCTGACAGGTTAAGGCTGAACTTCTTGAACAAATCCTGTCTGAATGCCACTTTACCTACCACAAAACTCACATGATCTGGCTTGGAACTAAACATTGTGGTCTGCAGTGAGGTTTCGGCGAGCAGCTGCCTGAGCCATAACAGGGCCCATATTATTATTATTATTATTATTATTAGTAGTAGTAGTAGTAGTGGTGGTGGTGGTGGTGGTAGTGGTTGTGGTGGTGAAGAAGATGGTGGTGGTGGTGGT
>BLKM01000111.1:2378664-2408664 GCA_013340265.1 Coptotermes formosanus
AAAAATGAGGAAGTATTACATATAGTCAAGGGGGAAAGGAACATCCTACATGCAATAAAACGAAAGAAGGTTAACTGGGTTAGTCACATGTTGTGTAGGAACTGCCTCCTAAAGCACACAATTGAAGGAAAGATAGCTGGAAAAATATAAGGGACGATAAGACGAGGAAGTAGACGTAGACAACTACTGTATGACCTTAAGGAAAGGCAAAGGTACTGGAACTTGCGTGCATTCAGGCTTCCGCTGCGGTGTAGATGAGATCTGCACTCTTCTGGTATATTATGCAAAATAAAGCCCTAATTCCGTACCGACGTTTCGGGACAACATATCGGTCCCATCTTCAAGGGTCAAGAAGGACAGGACTTCTTGACCCTTGAAGATGGGACCGATATGTTGTCCCGAAACGTCGGTACGGAATTAGGGCTTTATTTTGCATAATATACCAGAAGAGTGCAGATCTCATCTACACCGCAGCGGAAGCCTGAATGCACGCAAGTTCCAGTACCTTTGCCTTTCCTTAAGGTCATACAGTAGTTGTCTACGTCTACTTCCTCGTCTTATCGTCCCTTATATTTTTCCAGCTATCTTTCCTTCAATTGTGTGCTTTAGGAGGCAGTTCCTACACAACATGTGACTAACCCAGTTAACCTTCTTTCGTTTTATTGCATGTAGGATGTTCCTTTCCCCCTTGACTATATGTAATACTTCCTCATTTTTCACAAGACCTGTCCAAACGAATTTTCCGTCCTTCCCCATTACCACATCTCAGATTTCTACCATATTTTTGATATTTTTTCTGAAGAGGAGCTGTACCTTCCAAGTATTTAAATATCCGTAGCTTCGGATATAACTGTAAAGTGTGACAGACCAAGACATTATGCTATCAATTCAAGGGCAGGCCACATATGAGCATTTTGTAATTAACAGGTTACCATCAGAATATTAGTTCGAGAACGCAATTAGTTAGTGCAATTGGCCCGCTGTTGCGCTCCGCGGAACTGAATATATGCCTGCATCATATATTTTCGTACATAGAATATTTATCCTGTATAATCTAAAAGCAACATCATCCAATTTGAAACAGTACCAAACTTTAATATTTAGCCTTCAGCAGGAATGATTTAAAAAAAAAGTGTTGGCCAAGCCTGGGGCAAGCCTTTGCCTGACGAGTAGCCGGTGATATAAGCGGCCGGTTTCCAAAACATTCTTGCTGCCTGCCCTATAATTAAGGGTAACTCAAACACATTTGTGTTGCACTGACACGGTAAAGATAGGCATTTAGTCTCCCGTCAGCGGCAAACCTTTTGTTGAGGGAAAAGAACTAGAGTTGTTCGGCGTTCAGGGGCACAGAGGGTGTTCTTTGAGTTACTTTGAAAAAAGCGAATGGGCGGGGCTGAGTGTGGTTTGTGCGATGGACTCAACCTAACAGAATTATCTACCTGCTTGAGGGGACCCTTGCACAATATACTACCCTGATCATAAGAACCAAAAATATAGATCGCTTTGGAACTGCACCAAGTACCACGTGATATAAGATGTTACACTCCTGACATTCAAAAACAAATTTTAATCGAAATATATCACGTATTTAGAAAAATACCTTTAAGAGCAGATTAAATTCGGAAAATGTTGCTAATTTCTGTCTTCTTCTCTACTATTTAAAACTAAAAATTTGGAGATAGGGTAAAGAGAAATTTATCCCTGGACACGCCATGAAGGATTATGGCCCTAGATGAAGATGAGTGATCGGATTTACACCTCCGCTGTTTCACTACCAGGAATAGAACTCACGTTAGCCACGAAGATGAGGCCAGGTGCACTACATACCTTGTCTAGACAAAATATCGTGCCTCTACTTAGATCCAATCACGAATTTTCGTCTATCTGGCTCGTAGCCTAGTCACTGCACCAGCTACGCCCGTTGTGTTGTACAGATCTAAAAATTCTTGTCACGTGGAGGAGAAGACAGGAAAAGCATTGAGAACGCGACGTTGGGATAGGTATCTTCAAAACAGGGAGGAAGAAATAAAAGCCCGGAGAAAATTGCTTAATAAAGCGCATCACAAATTGTTCTTCTCAACATATATTATTAGGATAATATTATCTGGAAGCATGACATTGGCAGGGAATACAACAAGTTTCAAGAGGGTCATACAGAACTTATTAGAAGTACTAGAATAAAGACAATTTGCGACTAACATTTTATATAGTCCTTTTTCAAATCCCAGCCATGCATGCTGCATGACCTTGCCACATCATTCTCCTGACTTCATCACCGTAATAATGACAGTTGGTAGTTTATTTAATGGCATTGTCATTAATTCAGACTGTATGGTGTATATTTTATGTTAGACTACCACAAACTTAAAAGAATGTAGAAAAATTAATCGTTCCCCAGTTTCTGCGATACTGATATTTGCCTGAAAGAACTGAGGAAAACAACACAATACCTCAGTCAGTTATTCGTTGCCTTGGCCAAAATTTGAACATTGTGTCTCATGAATTCAGTTCAGAGTCTTGACATAGTGAGACAAAACGCTCCGTATTATTGTAATGTTTACTGCAGTGTAAGTACTATGAATTCTTCAAGTATGCATTTTTCACGCTCCTCTTTCTTCCTCCATATTAACTCTAATCTTTCCCTCCAGCCTGCTGTTCTCAACACCTGCAATATACTTGCGTCTTCTTGGTATTATCTGATAGACCAAGTTATATGGCCGTTCGAGACAAGAAGAAAGATCCCCTCATGTCAGAGAGACAGGAGTCAAGAATTCTATATGCGACTAGAAATGGTTGACGGTAAGCCACAGTTGCCACTTCAGAAAGGAAATTCTTAACACTTCGTCTCTTAGTACAGAATTTTCTTAAGTTTGCTGATAGCCAACTTACTTAACCGATCAAGAAATACACTGTCTTTTAAGAAGCGCGATGTTACTCTGCACATGACAGCCATGAAGTGGAGCTAACCTGAAACATTTGAATTAAATTCATAGCTTTGTATCTCATTAGAAGCCGAGGTAGAGCAGACTAGGCTACGAGCTGTACGATTCGGGTTTCAAATCCCGGCAGGGTTGGGATATCTATCTCTTATCCCAAAGGACCAAAACGGTTTCGGATCCCACCCAGCCTGCTACTCAATAGGTTCTTTCACAGGGGGTAAAGCGACTGGAGTGTAAGGCTGACCACTCATCTCCAAAAATGCCATGTTTATTAATGATAGTTGCTAATACTTACACTTCCCCTTATGCCTTTATAGAGTGGACAGGGAAAACTTTACCTTCTTTTTACATCTCACTTCCCTTAGTTCACTTTTAAAATTATTCCACCATTAACGCTAAGTCTGAAGACTTTTTCATTTTTTGTAAACGAGCAACCAAAATTTTGTATGGGCAGTTTTTTCTTAGTTTTCCATTAAGTGTTAAATATTTTGTCTATCACATACTTCTTTATTACATGACACTGGTTATGTTATACTACAGAATATAAATCATTAATCTTCTCATTATGTTACTCCCTTTCCAGTCATTTTTTCACCTGTCCTGGCCATCAACCTATGGGCCAAATCCTCAACACAGTCTTTCTTCCAACTAATCAAACTCTGTGCACTTCCAGCAAAATCAGTGACACACCAAACACGTGTCACACCAACATAAAACAACATTTTGGTTCTCTATGAGACAGTATTGTTTCCCAATTAAATTATTCGTTCCAATGAAAGTTTTCTCTTGAGTTCATGAAGAATAAACCTGCGACACCTTTTCATTATTTTACTAATTTTTGTAGCCTAAGTGTTTCGCAAAGGCTGAAGTTCCTAGCCAAGTAAGCCTGCTTAAAGGAAGGTGACTGTGAGACAGGTACTTATTTTGTGCGAAAGCTCAGGTAACACAAGGTGTTTAACTTATTACGTCATGCAATCTGCGCCTAAGTTTTTACATTATAATTATCAAATTTGGATAATATAATTTCATTACTATATTTGACAATTTTCGTTATGTTTTTCAATCTAAGAATGTACTATAACAGTTAGCAGTTAACAAAGTATCGCTTTATTTGTTTATTTATCTTAGTTATGATTATAATATTAAATATTACGAAAATTACAGAAGATACCGATATGGCGTGCATAGAGATGTATAAACAGTTAGGTAGGGACTGAACGATAACGTAAAAGCTACTCTTTATTTGGAAATGCAGAAAAATGCTTGTCTTTTATTCTTTAATAACTCATTCATTCATTCATCCATTCATTCATTTATTCATTCATTCACTCATTCATTCATTCATTCATTCATTCTTTCTTTCTTTCTCTCATTCATTCATTCATTCATTCACTCATTCATTCGTTCTTTCTTTCGTTCATTCATTCCGTAGTTTGTCTTACGAGAGGTCCATAGTCTCTTCCAAAGCAGACTCTCCAAGGAGGGCGATCTAGTGCTTCCTCTTTCAGTTTACACTATCCTCTTGTTTTATTAAGATCATCCAGTAGCTGTCTACGTTTTCTTCGTCGTTTTCCGGTCACTTCTACATTTCTTCTCTCCTTCCTTCCGTAACGTGCATCAGAAGACAGTGCCTGCGCAAGATGTGACCAGTGCAGTAAACCTTGTCACTTTCTGTTGTATGTATGTAGGATATTCCTCTCCTTCTTGACTCTGTGTAATACTTCATTTGTCACACGATCTGTCCAACTGATCTCCATCCTTCTCCAACACAATATTTCAAAACGTTTGAAACACTTCTAACCTGCTTTCTGAAGTTTTCAGTTTTCAGCACCGTACAAATTTTGGAACTAAGAGAAGAATTTCTGAAACTAAATTAGTGCAGCTCAATATGGCGAAACTGAACTAGAAATATAGGGGTAGCTTTCAAGAAGTAAATGCGAGACTTACTGGAGGCCTAATTTTAAACTAATTTTAACTGAATATAGGCGACAGGAAAAAGACGTCACTGAATTCTTGCAGAATTTCTCTTTCAGTTCACTTAGGACACGGGACTCTCTTTATCTGTTTATATTAATCATATCTACTTCTTTTTTCAATGCTTTGTTTAATCCAGTGGCTGTGTATAGTATGAAGGTTTCATAGCTTCCTCCTACAATAAAAGATTATGAGCGACTAACGTCTTTAAAATTATTGCAAACTTTGACGGAAAAAATATGCCTACATCTCGGATATAAGGTAAATATTTTCCTGTGGGCGATATAAAAGCACATGGAGAAGTGTCAGATATAACACCACCCATTATTAACATCGACACTAGACGGAGCTGTGTGGTCAGGTTCACGCCCTCGTCGCGTTTCTGTCTGGGAAATGGCCTTAACTATCCATTGAATAGAAACACGTGCCGGCCCTTGAGCCGCCCTGGATATTAAAGAGTAGCAAAAATTCTGTATTCTCTGCCTGGAATTGCACAGCAATTTCTGGATCACACCACCTGGAAATTATACCGACTGATACACCGAGGTTCGTGCCTTGGTTGTTTATGCCAAAACACATGGGCCTGAATTTTAATATGATTTGAAAATCCAGCGAAGATACCGTATTTAGAGTTGACCAGGTATAAGATGCTACGAATGTACGGACGGTGCGTGCGTGTATGACCGTTAATGTAAGAGTCCCCTCTGCAGTGAAATGTCTGACATTATGCAATATAAAGGACAGTTTATACAGCGTTATATTTAAAAATAAAAGCGTTCTCTCGTGAAGACTTTTACTTGACCCCACCCTAAGTGCAAATGTCCGCGATATCAAACAAAGGACATGACGAAGTAATATCCAAATCCTCAGGCCTTAACAAAAAAAAAAAAAACAGAAATTAGACGCTTCCACTGCTGCGTTCGTGTTAATGCTGCAGCCTTTATTGTCTATAATGTCTTCGTAATTAGAGCCTAACTCTGAACGTATCCGGTGTTTAAAAATTAGTGAAGGACAGTGGTGGGATAACAGCGACCCAGAGAATTCAGGTCTGCCGTTAGCGAATTTTACGTACACACTCAGCTTACGGTCCCCGATCAGAATAAAGAATATATTTTGAGTGGTGCGATGAACTTCGCATGGGCATGCAGAGTTAAATTTTGTGCACTGTTTTAATAGAAGGCATACTCTTGTGTTTTTTAAAGATTTGTTGATGAAACTACCATCAAATACAAATGTATTTATTGTATAGAAATATCCTGTTAAGGGTGAGCTCCATATTGCGGCCCAAATGGCAATTATCAGGCTTCATACAAAAATACGCAAAAGGAAGAGAAATATGTAAGATTTCACACTAAACACATATACGTAATAATACCGTACTACTTTACGTATTTTTTGGCGCGTTCACTTATTTGCGAAAAGTGTCTCTTAAATTTGTTATATTTGTCGGTTTACTGCTTGGGCCAAAAGTTAATTACGAGTTTTTTCCTTTCATTGTTGCCTTGGCTTCAGACGTGTGCCTGTCCGTGTGCCCGTTCGTATCAGCGTGGCTCCCCCCTAGACGGATTTCTGTGAAATTTCGTATTGGGTACTTCTACGTAACTACAAATTGTTGAGAAAATCCAAATTTGACTAAAATCGGACAAAAATTGTGGGTCACTTTAGAATAAAACCTAAGTTTTATTGTTGCCAGCTACATAAATTGATCATAAAACGTATTTTGTGCAACACTTAATACTTTTATACTGTTGACATTCAGATAGTTCAACAATACAAGCATTCCGAAAGCGACAATGGTTACACAAACGCGCCACATTATTACCTTATACGTATGTGGCCTCCCTTGCACATTTTTGTATTAAGCCTGACGAAAGTCTTGTTGGATCGAAGCACGAAATGTAGTTTATTGTTAAGAGGATAATATCGTACAAAAATTTAGTTTTTTGGCGGTATCAACTAATTAGTACATTGTATTAATCTGTCAGGGTTTTGGTGCATAATGCATGGGAAAGGCCAATGTTGGAGTCCTGAAGTAGAAAGAGTGAAAAAAATAAGCAGTAAGCTCCTACACTAACCCCCCCCCCCCCCAAAGTTTTGAATTTTAAGTAGGCTATATAGTGCAAGTCTGTTTCACTCACAATTATATCGGATATATGTCTGAGTATTTGTCAAAAATATTTCAGTGACACAGAAATAGTGGCAAGCTATCAATGACTTTCTTCCGCCCTGCAAAAAAGAACCGATTTCTAGAAATTAAATTATAACTAATTACTACATTAACATTTGTTGAAATTATACGCACTATTAATAAATAATAATTTAGTCGCTTTATTTGCATAATATGCAATAAATTTCTGTTGCAAAAGTGTGATTTACACCTAATAAACGCTTCGCTTCCAGCTTAGAAATTGCAGACTTTTAAACCGCTCTTGTACAATTAAAGAGTTTTTACACTGCTGTAGGAAGTTATGAAAAAATTACCTGCGATTTATTAGTTGTATTTTATAAATATTTTAACATATTCTGTGAAATTATAAAAAGTTTAAAAATAGAGAAATACTTGTCACTTTGATTGACATGGCAGTCAGGTGTCAAAATCAAACATGGTTCACTCCAAAAATCAACACGAACCCTCCTCGTGCCTTGTCGTGACCTTCTTGACGCCGTGCACTGTAATTTAAAAGTGTTTTTTTGAAAAGAGAAACTCATGCATCTCGCGGCATTGTGTTTCTAGTAGAACAGATGTACTGGGAATGCATACAAGTGGATGCCAGTGTCTGCTCCACTGCATGCACGGAAAGTATAGCAGTTTAATTTCAAACAAGATTGAGCTGAACCGAAATAGTCCTGCCAAAATAATAATAATAATCTCTTAGCTGCTTACTGCTGTTGAATTCAGAATTTCCTGTCATCTTGTCGCCTATCAAAAAACTTACAAATCACACGTACGTTGCTCTGCCTGATGTGAAACTTTGTATTTAACATTGGAGGAAGAATGTTCTGAATGCCTGAGAAAGGGGCAGGCCTTCTGAGAGAATATTAGGTACTAATGGGGAAGAGGCTAATGACAACTAATACCGTTTCTAACGCTCCACTTTTCTTCCTCTAATTAATGTGCACGAAAGACATATATAGCCATAACAACAAACGCGTCACTTACGCTTATTTCCACACATGGCGGAAATAATGAATGAGTCGAATTTAACCTCTACTTCATTAACACGTCTTAATAATACGGATTTTAAAAATCAGAGACATTTCAGATCTTTTTATTAACACAAACACAGCTGTATTTTCTGAATAATAGAATAACACCTTGCGGTTTGTGCAGCTTACTCTAAGCGGAAGCCTGTTGTAAGTTCATTGGGAAGTTTTAAGAATTCCCATTTCTGTCTACGACTTCCACAGACAAACCTCACTTTTAACCATCATAGACCTTGAGTAATATGAAATTACATTTTCGCTAAGCCTGTACGCCACGAAATTGGATATGTCTTGAAATACAGCTAAGACGCGGACTGCTGCTTACAGATAAATAATTTCGGCAATAGTCGAGATAGCAATATGGACCAAAGCGTAACGCACTGCAATTGTCAGAATGCCATTCTACATCGGCATAAAAAGCGACAAAATTTTAGCTGTTACACTTATATATGCATTATTTTGTGAACAAAATTTTAGCGTCTATATGTGTATTAACCTTTTAAAGCCTAGCGGTAACTTTACGTATGACCAGGTTTAACATTAAAAATTTCTACGCGGTGCCCACATTGCGTTTATGTGTTTTGTACGGATCTCAGAACAAACAGCAACTTTTGCCTTATAAAACATTAAGAGACTGGTTTTTATAACCGAAGTGGAGAGTGTTTACAGCGCGGTACGCACTGAGTCCTTATACAAAACAGACACGCTTCGTCTGTAAAGGGTTAAGTAACCTTCACGCCTGTCCGAGATTTCAGGCTTCCCCCGCGCTGCTGATGAGAAGTACGCTCTCCTGTAATATTACGCAGCGTCGGATTTGTAATCCTTTACTGACGTCTGGGAACAACGTATCAGTCCCATCTTCAAGGGTCAAGACTTCTTGACCGATGTTTCGGGACAATATATCGGTCCCATCTTCAATGGTCAAGATTTCTTGACCCCTGAAGATGGGACCGATACGTTGACCCGAAACGCCATTAAAGGATTATCATTCAACGTTATGTTATATCCCAGAAGGGCGCAATTCTCTTCACGCCTTTCTTTACAGCCCTTGCATTGGACGTTTCTTTGTTATTAGATCGAAAGAAGCTGATACCTGCCATCTGGTTATGTCATGTTGTACCATATGATCGATGCTCAACTGTTTCTTCAGCTTCAACTCTTACATCACAGGGAACACACTTCTTCTCAATTATAAAATCTGTTTCTTCGGCTAATGTCATTGGGTGTTGCTAGCTGATTGTGTTGAGTTGTGTTAGGCCCACATGCTCCATTGGCAGAGCTTCCTTCTGCCCCAGTACTTGTAGAGAACACACAAGTTGGTAGCAAATGTTATATATATATATATATAGGGAGAGTTAGAAGCGGGGCCTGCATTTGAATAATACACTGGCATGAGTGCACACTTGCAAGCCAAGACCTGTTTTCATCTGCTGTCTACGCCAACGCGTTTATATTGATCGTGCTTTCATGCGTCCTGCATGTCTTAACATAAGAAAATGATTCACACAGGAGCTTTGCATGTTTTTACAGTCAAAACGAGTTTCTATCACGAAGTTGTGATTCAATTGATCCAACATGATTCATGTCAGACACTCTGAAAGAAATGAAATGGGCTTCATTTATTTCATCGTATAATGAATACGTAACACGCTTATGGGTTCCCTCGGATAGCATAACAAACTCGTTCTCTATTGTTAAACTAAAATTGCATGCACTTCTAAAGTATCGAAAAAAAAAACTAAGAATAAAGTATCGTTGGAGATTCATTCATTGTTGCTGTTAATAAGTACTACAACAGGGATGTCCAGTTTCTTCTCAATAAGCAAATTATAAAACCCAGATTAATTTGGTGCGGGGGGCAATGCTAGCGGTAACGTAGCTACGGGCAGGGTCATCCAGGGGCAGGTCCCAGCAGAAGAGCCGGACAAAGACTACTGTCTGCAACAAAGTGGTAAGGAAGGCTTCTTAGGAACTTGCCAAATCTCTGGGGGGGGGGGGGGGGGCGCACACTGAAATCAAAGCCTGGTCTTCCAGGTTGGGGTTTGGGCACGAGGCTGACATCATTCTGGGAAAAATAACGATGTTCAGAAGCCCAAAGAAATATGTCGGGGTGATTATGATGAAAATAAAAGAGTGGACATCTGTTCTGGGGGAAGCCAAAAGCCAAACTCAGAGGGCTGTTGTGGTAAGAAGAAGAAAAGTAATAGGTAAGGAAATAGTCTATTGTAGTAAATACAGTACACTACAAGAATACAATGACAAATAAAACAGTCATAATTTATTTGTTTCTTACACACAGAACACTAGGCCTAACACGTTTATGCATTCTTATGTCATCATGTAAACATTCCGCAGTACTTTATGCTTGAGACCTCTAGTGAAAACCCAACAAAATTCACTGTCGGCTGAAACTGAGGTGTATGAGTAAATGCCACTAGATTCTGTTCATAAATTTCTAAAACCTGTAGCCTATACTCGGTTATTATTAAAGCCGAAAATTATCTAAATTTATGGAGAAACAAAATCATTTACTGTAACACGTCAAAATCTCTTTCACGTCAGAAGCTAACCTAGCACGTCACCATATCAGATACTTAACAACCGCACAGAGGTTGTTTACAATTATTCTCCACTAAGTTTCATAGAATGTAACAACCGCACAGAGGTTATTTACAATTATTCTCCACTAAGTTTCATAGAATGAGACTTCGGCTTCCACAGTTGCTTTGAAGCGCAGATTTACCTATTAAATTCAACGTGAAATTATCATAACATTTTTATGTATGTAGACTAAAAATGTATGGGCCGGGATACCGTAGCCGTTACAGCGGCTCGCTAGGGGTTGGAACCCCGGTTTGGGGGGACATATTTCATACCCCTCCAGCCAGACCCTGGTCCCGACCCATCCTCCTGTAAAATGCTTACCAAGTCTTTTGCGAGAGTAAAGAAGGCCGGGGCGTGGCGTTGAACAACCACCTTCATCTACCACCCAGGTGAGTGAAAGAGTACCTGTATACCTCTACTCCCCCCCCCCCCGTGCCTTCACGGCAGGTTATACCGTGACCTTTATCTTTTATTTTAAGGACTCCAAATGCATGCAAATATCTCTTCGAAGTCAGATGTGTCAACTATACCACAATCAAAAGCTAGAGAACATAGATGGTTACTTCTAATAATGGCGGGGTGATGTGCTTTAGGCTTGCTTTCACACTTATTTTTAATAATAAATTTCTACTTATTTTCCCCAAGAGTAAAACGACGCGTAGAAGTAACGAGTAACGTTCCGTGTTGTGTAAACTGTCTATGGCCATTTCCTTCCACATTTTTTGTCGCGTGTATTCCATAGCAATCTTCGTATTCGTCACTCCAATACAAGCAGTTGAATTAGCACCGTTAAACAGACAAAGAAGTAATGAGCGATCATTCATAGTTCTAAGTTTTCTTCAGTATTAGTGTATATTTTAAGCCATATTTTCTTGCAGTCTGCCTTCTTCTGCGATATTACGCAGCGTCGAATGGTAATCCTTTACCGACGTTTCGGGACAAGGATAAGAAGTCTAAGAAGAATAGAAAGCCAGCCTGCCTCCGACCTCGCAAACAGGAAGCCCAATTTCGATCCGAGGCCAGTAAGTATTCGATTTTTTGATCGACCAAATAGAAGAGGGGCATGGCTCTGTGCATACTCTGGGTTTTTCCCTGTCAGTAATCTATGACTCCATCGTTGCTCCATACTTGTGTTTGGTAATTACCGTCGATGATATATACTACCTAAACTTACCAATTAACAGCGTAGTTAAATAAAACACTTCACACTCTCTCCTCCTGTCTGCATATACCTAGCTCATATATATATATTTAATATTCATAAGAATTTTTCTTTATGTAGGGTGAGGGTCTTTTTTGGACACAATTTTGTGGAGGTGGAGATTGTACTTTGGACAGCCCTGACGTCGTTATGCGTGTTCAGAGCACTATGTGCGGCTCATCACAAGGCTGGCAGCTCCTAATTGCTTTGCTGCGTGAGACTGAACACTGTATACGGCAGCAGTCGTGCGCGATTCCAAATACCGAACCGAGTGCACCAATTATGATCACAGTGGTCACAGAAATATCAAACAGCTTGCTTCTGCTATGAAAGCTTGTTCTACAACTGATTTCCGGTATGGTACTAGACCTTATGGAAAGAAAAGAGAGAACGCGGCCGATGTTTCTTGTGTTTAATTGCTGGTGTGAGTGATAATACTACTGGGTCCTGGATGAAACAAACACTTGGTAATTTACTGCAGTTCGTACTTTATGTAATACAACAGCCCTCTCAGAGTCTGACAATTTACAGGAACAGACTGACAGAGACAGACAGAAAGAAAGGAGAGGGACAACATGAAGTAAGTGACGGAAACAGAGAAAGAGAGAAAGAAAGGAAGACAGAAAGAAAGGAAGCCATGTAAGCAATGTTGTTGTATCAGTCGAACCGGACCAGTACACTTATATTCATTATTGATAAGGTAAAGGTAAAGCAGTCCCATAACAGGCCTGGACAGGCCCTTAGGGTTCCAGGAGGTCGAGGCTCCCAGATTTCTAGACAGTCGGCACTTGAAGGTGGTAAGGTTGTCAGCCCTACGCACCGGCCGCCTTTACCTCCCCAGGAAATATTCCCGGTACTCATTTCTGTTAGAGGCTGAGTCGACCCCAGGGACATAGTGCCTGACAATGACACCATCGGGAACCGAACCCGCGACCTTCCGGTTTGTAGCGCTGTGCCTCAACCAACTGCGCCACCGCGGCCCCCATTCATTTTTTATACAACTCGAAAATTCAACAACCTCATCACCACTGGCCACCATTCTGGACCAGTTACATTAACTTCCTTTCCACATTTATATCTCAATTGTTTTTGACAATGCACAATTCCAAGACCCTAATTCAAAATTCTGTGTATATGTGTTGTTTCCCCATACTCTAGAGCTGTCCAGCCCAACACAGTATCTCATCTAACCTATCACAATACAAAATGACATGAATAAGTTATATAGCATCTATATTGCTAGATATGAAGTGCCTGTTTCGAAAGAGGCCGCTGTCACTTCCTCGCCTGTCCATAGTTAATTACCTGTTAAACATGTTAGACACTGAACACCCTCTGCACTTAACAGAACCTTCGTTAATAATCTATGAACCGACTACACAGGTGTCATACTTTTCCAGAACAGTCACCTGGTCGTTTCGCCTTGTTACTGCCTAATGTGGCAATAATAAACATCGGTCAAATGTTCTCTTCCGCATCGTTTTGTAGACTTGACACCTACTTGATCTGTCATAATGTTGCCAATGCACACCTTTCCTATGTCGATTTAATTATTTATAAAGAAATAACATATTCTCTCTTTATATGAGGAGACCAGTTTTGGGGGAAAACAAGCCATTAGGGGTTTGTGAAATTGTAGACGCTGCTAAACAATATGCCACAGACGACCCCTATGTATCTTAGGGTCGTACTAACCTAGTGACAAAGATATCTTACAGGCTAGATATCCTGATAAAAGCTATATCTAGATGTCTTAGTTGAAACTAGGTCACACAAATTAGACTCGATTTATTTCAAAATATAAAAACGTATCTTGAACAACTTGTGTGAGCCTACACACCAAAACACGAATGAGAGTGCTGTGCGTGAAGTGAAACTGCTAACATTGCAGACGTCGCACACAAAACATGATCTAGAAACACCGAGACAGAACAGTAGAATTTGATCTACCTATACTGCGGCCTACTAGACAATTAAATTTGGAAATAATATATCTTTGCTTCAAAAGCATCAGCGAGCATTTAGAATCACCTTGCTAGGAAGACCACTCGCGTATAAAACATTTTAGGCTTCAAAAACAAAAACACTAATCACCGACAAATGCACAAAGAGAGTTTTATCATCAATCGTAACACACTCCTACATGTTTCGACCCTGCTGGGTCATCTTCAGGGAGCACTCTTTGTTATCATTACACTAAGGTTGCACTTTATAGTTGAGTGAGAATGTGCTGTTGACTGTGTACTGCGTACTGGAGGCGTGAACTCCCTGCGGTCCCGGCTTGCACTGGCAGTGCACGCCCGGACCGCAGAGAGTTCACATCTCCAAAAACAACGCAGTACGCAGTCAACAGCACATTGTCACTCAACTATAAAGTGCAACCTTAGTGTAACGATAACAAAGAGTTCTCCCTGAAGATGACCCAGCAGGGTCGAAACATGTAGGAATGTGTTACGATTGATGATAAAACTCTCTTTGTGCATTTGTCGGTGATTAGTGTTTTTGTATAATATAGTGCACGGACGTGGAACACATCAAATTTTAGGCTTCACTTCATTTGCAGCCAGAAGTGTCACATAATGTCTGGTTTCTGATTCCGCGAAGTGGATGAAACAAAAACGCTAAAGACTGATGAAAATTGCTGAGGAAGTAAGTATGATGAGCTGAACCAGTATCCTACAATGTTCGCTTTGCAAAAAGCACTCTGCAACATGGAGGCATTTTGAATTCAGGCCTGTAAATTTAGAAGTTTTAAAGTTGTGACTGTTCTTATTTTGGTCGTATGTGTTGCGGCACTGTGTGATATTGTAGATAGGTACCAACGAATCGTAGAAACACGTCTTCATCATCAGGCTGGACCCTAAAAATGGAGACAGATACATTCCCCCGAAGCTTTGCAAGACTGCACGGTGTTGCAATTCAGAAAAATCGTTTCGTGCTATCCATTGTTTAGTTAACTGTATGGAAGTGTTCGTTCCCAGGTCTGTCTTTTGTAGGCAAAACCCCACATCGACAGGGTTTTCCCCGAATCCTTTATTTATTATTCCACCAATGCTTCATAAGTGTTGATTTTATAACATAGGCGCTACGCCTATAACCTTGACAACTTACAGCGTCATTAAATGACACTTAAAAATGTGTATGAACAGGACATTAGCAACACAAAATTTCATAAACCAAGTACAGTAGAGTTTATATAGAATTTTTCGTTGTAAATGTGGGTGTTTGTTCATTCTGTACTGAAACATTGTTAGAAAAACTGGTATCTAATATTTACGCGTTGCATACCGCGGAAAACACTATTTTAGATAGTGTATACAGTTAAAACAGGGACAGTTGTTTTGTCTACAATTTAGACAAAACAACTGTCCCTGTTTTAACTGTATGCACTATTTAATTTGTGTTTTATTTTAAACTATCCAGCACGAAGAAAGGTACACTATCACAAAAAAATTGTACTGATAGGACTTATGTATACCAGCGTAAAATTTAAGACTTTGGTTACATATGAAATAGTCCATATTTTAGATGTATATGGCAACTGCAGCATATGATGCCCCCTTACGATTGTGGCTTGAACACCGAAACATCTAGGGGTGACATTAATTCAATATAATACACCGTTGTGAATGGTGTGCATATTTGTTGGGTTGTGTTGATAGTATCTAACATTACACTTTTGAAAAGGGCGATGATTTTGAACGAACTGGGGGTGTGTGAGGAGAGGGCTGGAGCTTGATCAGTCGTTAACATGTGCCCAGTACTCGAGCAGGGTGTAGGAGGGACCAAGGGAACATGAACGACTCAGTTAAACAAGGTGTTCTGCGGAGCAGAATTTGAATTTAGTGCACTCGTAATAGGAAGCTTATTAAAAGTACTGCATCTTTCACTATCGAATTAAGCCTGTTTCTGAACCAATGTCATCACGAAATTATTTACGCAAACATCTCCTTCATTCCATTGAAAATCTTTGATGATAAATATGTTTCAGGTAGGACTTTTTTGTAAATATAGCTTCCGTTCTTTTTGTAATCCTTATTACAGTGTTGACACTTGATGTTACAGAAGCACTCCGAATATTCGCATTCATATTGCAGAATTTATAGCTTGTTTCTGTGCATATATATGACAGTCTCCTCACTACCAGTTGGCCAAGCTTACTTCATGCATCCAGTGTGTATACACACGCTACAGCATGGGCTGTAGTATACAGAGCTTAATAGAGTAGAGATTTTGTAGCTGGGGGAGCCCTACAGGTGAGGTTAGAGTGACTAGTTCTGTTGCAGCGAAGCCATAGTACAGTTGCAGATTAACAATTAATCACGCGTGTACACACACATTTACACACACACATGTACGAACGCACGCACAAAGACGATGGTAAAATCAATATCAGCTTGTCAGATGCGTACATTATGAGCTTAAACTCATAAAATATGCATTGCACACTTTGCCTAGAATTGTACATAAACATTTCTCAAGGTTTTCACTATAAATGCTGTTACTTAACCGATTTTTTCTCCGATGGACACAGAATGTGTTCTCTGTGATGGAGAAACTGGATTCTTACAGATGCAATTCAGATGACCCTCAGATTGGAACACAGTGGAGACAGACATATCTCCTGTGACACATTTATAGGTTGTTTTGTTATGTAATTCTAATAGCATGGATTATCTATGACACGTAACTTTTGTTATTGACTAAGAAACATCACACGTGTTAGGAACATTTTAGGGAATCTTCATCTTATTTGCCAGACTGCTGGCTAAAACTCAGCAGGCACCCGCAATTTCCTGCCACCGGCCGCCTCGACAAGGGCTTGCTTAGCTACCTTGTCTTCAACCAAATGCTGAAATGGTTCTCAGTTCCGAAGTTGCTACCGCATGCTTCTCCTCCAGCCCTCCACACTTACAATACTCCAAATTTTGTTGCTGTCTGTAAAGACCTTAGCGTTATCTACACAATCTATGCACATTAGCATTAACCTGTTGATAAAAATTTTAAGGCCTTTATTTGAACCACTGATTCTAAACAACTCCCCCCCCCCTCCCCCCAAAGGAAATGTCTCTTTTCACATTTTTCCCTTTCTCCTGCACTTCTACTATTCCTGATGATCCTCTCTGTTCGTTCCTCTCTGTTTCTTCGGCCAGTGTGCAACGAAGCGGTAGATTTGTACGTTTGTATATTTGTTCGTAATAAAGACACATGTGTACTATGCGCGCATGTACTGTATATGCACTGTGTATACTACGCTCCGAATTTATATTCAATTTCCCTTCCCTTTTTCAGTCTATAGCGGCTTTCTTCTCCGAGCACTTGGTTTTGCGCTTGCCAGTTACCATTTCACCAACGCGTCATGTACAGTCATCCTCATAATCAGGGGTTGGTAAGGTAGAGCATATTTGAGGTTGCACGATGAAGGCTTTTTTTTCTCCATAATGTTACTTTACATACTGACTTGGACAAAAAAATTGGCTCACTATGTATAAAATACTTGCACTGAATTCCTCAGTTATGTACTGACGGGACACGGGCTGGGTCGGTTGAAATTTGATCACGGAATGGGCAGGAGTTTTTCCACAACAGTGTCAACAGTGTACGGGTGCGTTTTTCATCGGACGTAAATTGGTGGAAAAGTTACGAATTTCAGAATGAGTGGATCTGCACTTCTTTAAGCATGCCTTCTTTGTCTCGGCACAGAGATGTTCGTCATCTGCATGTACACTAAGTGTTCTGTTTTTCCGTATTGATCATGAATCTGAAAAAATTCCTCACATCTTACTATGTTTACTTCGCACATTCATTGTTCCACGTTCCCTTCTTTCAGCGTGCATGTAGTTCAAGATTCTTCTTCATCTGCTGCGTCACACCAAAGCTTCCTGGACCCACCCGTGGCTGTTTGACTCCCTGGCAGAGGGCAACTAGCCGCTAAACGAAGGCACCGAACCGACTGGAGATATCATTATGTTGCGAGCATTGTGCATTGTCTCTAACCTAAATAGTGGATTGTGTTGTATGTAATTACTGTGCTGGAGACACACACTCGTGGGTCTGTCTGGGCGGACAGACAGTCAGGGTGGTCTTAACAGGCAGTGACGACTGTAAAATTAGGTACGTTTTAGAATTGGTTCACGATTTTGACTACAAGCGACACTACTTTCTAAATATTGTCCCAAGAACCAACGCAAGCCTTTTTTGTTACGCGTTACCTGTACGATCTAGTGCACAGAGCTAACGTAATTTCGAAGCAACATATTTGTCTGTAGCTCTAAGTTTCTAATTGATGTTAATTCCGACAGGATTCACGAGTTTCCTTGTATTTTCTGTAGTTCTTCTCAGCCTATTCATGAAAATTTCTCAGTGTGTCTATTTGCGGGAAATACATGGACCTAAAATAGATGCAGTAAGGGGAAGCGCTCTTGAAAACTGTGTAGCGAGGAATTCCATTTTCGCGCTCATTTTCAAATGTTACAGGTGTGTTATATTTGGAGACGCACAAATATAATCTACGTATAGGCTCTATATAAGGGGGGGAATTTGTGGACTAGCTGATGGGCTGTTAACTTCTAAAAGACTCTTCATTGCGTAATTTCTTTTCGGGTACACTAAATTTTTCCTACTTCCAGAGCACCTACCCGCATTTTTCTGAATTTTTAGGAACAGCAGTTACTGAGGTCTGAAGTTACACGTGTAGCAACAGGAAGACATAAATTTATTCCTTCAATCTCTCTCAACTTCAAAGATTTTTATGTTAAATAATTAAAGCTTTATTATTTATTTTTTGCATCCCGAAAACTCACACTGCATTTCGAGAAATATAATTCTTGCTGTTTATTAAACATTCCCTATAATTTTTCCCCTACACAAAGAAAGAAACTGAGATCACACAGGCGCCTAACTGAACGTTTCTGGTTTGCATAGATTTTATTATAAGTTTAGCTTCAGCCTCGGAAGAAACTCGGCAACAATAGAATAATGGCTTCGCTTTAGAGACTCCTGTAATTTACGAAATTACCCAACGTTTAGGCCTGCTCTTATTGACACATCTGTTGCGACCACCAGGGGGTACCACCCAGACAATTATCCGTCCTGACACCACACATACTTCAGGGACCTTTACGTTTAAGCACGTCACACACAAACACACACACGCGCGCGCGCACACAAACACATATCTGTCTCCTTCTTAACATTCTACAGCCTATATGACTTTCATATTACACGATGCTTCTTGTAATTTGCCTGTCTTATTCACCGACGCATTTTCAACTGACAAAATTTTGTATTGTCGATTAGAAACGTACAGGCGGTGATTTGTAAGGCTGTAAAAGAGTGCGGCAAGATTTGAACATATTTGAAATCCTTTGATATAAACACACTCACATTAGAAATATTTTTCATACGATACGCAAAGTTTGACAGAAAAATTTTCTCTAATTTTAGAGTTCTAAAGAATTTTAATGGGGAACTCGTAAGCAGGAAAGCTCCCTTTTCATTTTATGAAGCCTATAATGGGACACCGTGTTTTGGGGCCAAAAATAAGTAAACCACCGAAATGACAGCCTTTTTAGTGACTGGATACACATGTGCAAATCACAGTACTGGTAGCATCTTTGGTGACTGGACATTGGTTCAATACCCGTATTTCTGTATCAGATAGGTTACATGACGTCTTCTGTTTTCATGTAGTGAAAGAGAAGAAGCTAACTGGTAAGATACTTGTGTTAGCCAATCATTTAATCCCTATTGATAGCCGCATGGTGTAGAAGAAATAACACGTTTGGCTCTATATAAATATATGCGCTAACCACAAGTGAACTAAACTATCAGATTTCAATTTTTTTAAAGACAATGCAATATTTATGATGCAGTGAGTGTGAAACTATATACGCTAATTACAAGCGGAATGTAACTGAATTTTAGTTTCTAAAGACTATGCAATATTTGTGATACAGATGTCTCTTAATAACAATTTATACTGCATAACTACTGCGCACAGTCAGACATTGACGAAGCCAAACTTAATGTGTTCCATGCCCGTGCACTAATCACACAAAAACACTAATCGCCAACCCTCCGCGGTCCAGGCCTGAACGCACTGCAGGCCGGGACCGCAGAGAGTTCACGCCTCCAAAAACAACGCAGTACACAGTCAACAGCACATTCTCACTCAACTGCAAAGTGCAACCCTAGTGTAACGGTAACGAAAATTGTCCCTGAAGATGACTCAGCAGGGTCGAAACATGTAGGAGTGTGTTACGATTGATGATAAAACTTTCTTTGTGCGTTTGTTGGTGATTAATGTTTTTGTATTGACGAAGCCATTTTACCGAAAATGTGTGGTGGTATCAGTCAGGCCTGCCACGAACCATATGACTTTGCGTGAAGCCAGAATATAACCCCTGATGATGGCACAATATAAGTGCCGAAACATGTTGGGTGAAACAGTGTTTTGGAAAGTGTAAATGAAGAAAGTGCGTTGTTTGGTATCTATGTTTATATAATAAAGATGCACGGTGAAAACAATATAAAGTTATATTTGGCTCTAGTCTAAAACCGGAAGTATCAACACTACTAAGACACTTGCCAGCAAATAGGCTCTGTCTTGAGCCATTTCATGTTCTCACAAATTACTGCACTGAAATCCAGCTTAGTATTTACCTAGTATGATTCTCTCTCACAGAATTTCAAGTGAAATGCCAAAAGCATGCATGTAGGCTGTACCTCAAACTTCTCTTTATTTCGGGCGACTTGTCACACACCTTACAGGGACCGCGCGCGTAAAGATTTTTATAATGTTCTTTTCAAACATCCAGACAATTACTTACGTGTATTCTAATACTCTGTAAGAACATTGTTGGGAGGGACACATGTCCACGACTTCCTCAGGAACCGGGGAATTACCTATTCGTACACAAGCCTAATAATTTTCCTAACATTTAATATTAAAATATTTAAACAAAACAATATTTCTTTTGGCCTCTCATGTGAATGTAACATTACATATTTAGCTTTCGATAAAATATAATCAAGTCATTACTTGCAAGGTAGAGTACATGCATCTTTAACAATTTCAGTGCTATGCACTAAATGTCACGGTTATGAGTGGGGTTATTTTTTGTTTTAAAAAATCAGTTGAAGAAAAACGAGCCACCTCGCAAAAAGCCTAATTTTAGAACACCTGTGCATCATTTACGTGAAAATCAGAAACTGTCTTATAGGTCTGCGCCCCCCCCCCCGCAAAGGAAACTTTCATGTAATGAATGAGGAGTGTTACGTTTGTTTGGTGTTAACGTAAACGCTGAAACGTTGTCCTTATTGCCTTTATTACGGAAAATAAATGACCGTCATTATTCATCCAGCAACGTGGACTAGACACTGCCAGGTATACCAGATCACATGCGCGCGTGCGCGAAGATTGTCGGCACGGGATTGGTGAGAATTCAGACTGCACAGGGGAATGGGGGGCCAATTTCCATCTTTACGTTTATTGGGAGTTGTAATTGAAGTCCTCTCTACAGGGTCTGCGGGGTTCCCAAATGTAATTACATGGGCTGGTGATTAGACAGCTCGGCCACTTGGATGAGTACAAAACCAAGTCTAATTAGCTAATCGGCAGGACCCATTTTTCATTTGGAAGACCGGTCCAATTCCCCATGCAACCCGCTCAGCATGACAGCCCCAGCAAGATAATTCACTGCACTGCTACAGACGTGGAAGAGCAGCGCCCTTGTTCCGCCGACGGGCGCTGGGCGAAGCAGCATTTACACCGCGGGTAGATGTTAACTTGTAGACGTTGACCTTTGCCTATACACAGAAAACACACCTCGATAAATTCTGCAACTAAAACTTAACTTACTGGGATACCTGCTTCATGTTGTGAAGTCCCGCTCTCAAATTCCTTCTCGTACATTGGATATTCTGACTAAAGTTTATCTTGATTTTCCTCAGTTTCTGCAAAGAATGTCGGATAGTTACTTAAAACAGGCCACGTCCACATGCAGTATTGATCTTTTTTTTTCATTAACACTAATTACTGTCCTGTACGGAAATGGAAATCGTCTAGAAATGAAGCAAAACAACGTACCAGCAAACCACATATGCACAACGCATTCTCTCCTGTATCGTTCAGTGACCAAATCAAGAATGATAATTTCACTGAACCGTGTAGCACGCATGGGAGTTATGAGAAATTAATACAAAATGTCAGTTAGAAAGTTTCTAAAGCAGGAGGCACTTTGGAGAGGGGTGTAGGTGGTAGTGTTAAATAAATCAGTTGTGAGGTTTCATCTGAGGACGAAACAGTTGTGGGCTTTTATGAATAGTGTTCTGAATTTCAGATTTGGTGAAAGCGTGAGGAGGAGGGGGAGGATTCTTGACTAGGTCAGGGCCTAACGTCTTTTTAGGAAGTGAAGTTAGATGTAAGGTAGTCAGTTTTCTACGTAGTCCATTTCTGCTTGTTCCATTATCCTTCACCATCAAATGTTTCACCCCTAGAGGTTAGTATATACACCGCGATGTTTTTCAGTAAAGTGTCCGCATCTGATCCACGAAAGATATATATAGGTTTCTTATGATCCTTACGTTATACTGCGATTATTCCTCCGTGCTGCTTCCACCGATTAGTTCTTGTAAAGTGGAGTAAAGATTTTCTCAGTGGAGTAAAGATATAATTTTTGTATAAAATTTAGATTAATTCCCTCTGCTACATAATCCAACACTCCACTTCCCGTCACCTTGCCTGCCTCATTCCCCAACGCTATACCTTGCGTTCAGCTTATATTTACCATAAGGACGAGAGGGCACAGATTCGGAATTTTCAGAACAGCATCTTTTCTGTTTCTTCCCTCGACAATGACAAATGTAGTGATTTTCACTAGACCCCTCTTCTTTTCCCTCCTTCTCCCCCTTCTCCTCCTCCCTCTCCTCATCCTCTTTCTCCTCCTCCTCCGTCTCCTCCTCCTCCCCCCCCCTTCCTTTCTTCTTCTCTTAATCTTTAGGCTGCAAATGGCTGAACTTCCTTTTCAATCACCGTTTACCCATAGGGTCTTCTTCCAAGCCAATACGCCGTATTTTGCAGCCACACCAATAAGCAAACCCACATCGTCCGCATAAAGACAAAGTTCCGGCCGGCTAATCAGGATCTTTTCGGCTATTGTGTCTGTGACATTTCGTGATTTTAGTCAGTCTTTTATGTTGGAATAATGCTTTCAAATATACTGTCCCTGTTCCTATCTTTCGTGCACACGATTCATGATCTTCGCTTCTCATTGAGGCTGAATAATTATAAATGTTAGAGTTGAAATAACGTATGTACGTGAAAGTAACAGAGGATTAACACGTACTTAGTAGGAACTCGTGATGTTCCCACAATCGGAGTTCGGTAACTAGGCCAATGTCTAATGAAATGAATGTGTTGTACACTAAAACCATTATAAAAAGAGTAAACTTTTATAAGTTGCATTAATAATCTTTAGTAACCTTTTATATGCCTACAGGCTAGAATATGGGTAATTTTGTAGAGTAATCAGCTGTTTTCTATCTCCATACAACTACGACAGCGAAATGTTTCATTTTATGCCTACTTCGGCTGTCCATTGTGGATAGAAGAAATAACAATTCATACGATATGAACTTCTAACGCGTTTACAGTGAGGTACATTAGAGGCTATTACTGACTTCGTTGGCTGTTAAAGCTTATTTTGGTACACGTTTAGCAAGCATAAAATGCTTTCCATCACAAACTTTATTGTTCATGTAATGGGTCATATTTTTGCACAGCAAAATGATTTTATGTGTCGAAAGTTAAAAAGAGACCAGACGAAGAGTGGTATGTAGTGAGGGGCCTGGTTGAAAGAGAGGGGGAGTTTGGAACACTTGCGTATAGGAGACAGAAATTATATACATGTACGTCTGTACGTATGTATGCATATATATACATATGTATGTATGCATATGAATATGGATGTTGTTGTTTTTTTATACAGTAACAAGAAGCTGAAATCCAAAGTGGAATGTTTTAAACAGCAATGTGTTAGCTGGGCAAGACTGACAAATGTTGCTGTACGCATGTAGGCTTATAAGTTAGATGGGAATGAAATGTTCAGTGCGAATTTCTACGGTTTCGTATCTCCAAATCATCAAAAGATTCAGTGCTTTTGTCTGTGCAGACCTCCATCGACGGACCGTAAAGAATAGCAATTTGACACAAATACTCTGCGATGTTGATGAGATTTGCTCCCTTCTGGGATATTACGCAGCGCCGCCTGGTAATCCCTTACCGAAGTTTCGGGACAACTTTTCGAGCCGATTTTAGAGTCAAGAAATTCTTTTCTTCTTGTACGTCTTGACCTTTGAAGATGGGACCGATACGTTGTCCCGAAACGTCGGCAAAGGATTACCAGGCGACGCTGCGTAACACCCCAGAAGAGCGCAGATCCCATCAGCATCGCGGCGGAAGCCTGAAATCACAATTCTGCAATTTTATTGGTTGAATGAATTTCATAAATCCTAATTATTTGATACTAAGGAAAATATAGCCGATCCCAGTGGCCGCGCGGTCTAAGGCGTGGGTGTGCGGCGATTCGCTTGCTGGGATTGCGGGTTCGAATCCAGCCGTAGGCATAGATTTCTATCTCTTGTGAGTGTTGTGTGTTGTCAGGTAGAGGTCTCTGCGACGAGCTGATCGCTCGTTCAGAGGTGTCCTACCGAGTGTGGTGTGTGTGTGTGTGTGTGTGTCTGAGTGTGTGATCTATAGACCTCAACAATGAGGCGACCTGGGCCCGAGTTGAGCTGCTGGGCTACAGGAAAGGAAAGGAAAGGAAAGGAAAGGAAAGGAAAGGAAAGGAAAGGAAAGGAAAGGAAAGGAAAGGAAAGGGAGATACACGAGACAGTCTGCATTTAAAGTTAAATGTCTGGTTACACGTGACTTTTGTTTATTTTGACAAACACCATCAGTTGATGCTTAGAACAGAATGTAGAGCTTCTGGTGCAGCCCTAAGTAATACTGCATTGTACCGATAAGGTCTCTGAGACGATGTTATCTTTCCTACAATAATCATTGCCACTAATTACTACTTATTACGTTAGTTGTGTAAAATAATATTAACTCATGTAGACTTACGTACAGCCGAGCCCTGACAGATGGCCACCGTTTGTTCACCGCACTTTTGGACATTATATTTAGGCTATCGGTAAATCACAGTATTGGAACTTTTTTAAAACTCATAAAAACTACTGAAAGCGATAAAAAGACGTTAATTGCAGAATAAGAACATATTAGAAGAACATTTGATAGCGAACTTGTGTACAGTGCTTGCAAATCATCTTCGCCCTTTACTTAATAACCTCATCTGTTTGTGTAAGATTTTTAAAATTTAGCTGATCTGCACATATTGCTAAAGCTTTCTCCAGTTTTTCACGTTTTTACTTTCCATTTTTTATGTTAGAATGTTCCACATAGTCTTTGCACTGAGGTTATCTCTAATACAGACTTTATCCCACAATAAGTTAAAATGTTTGGCTATATTCTGCAGAAAAGCTACAGGACATTGATCCGTAGGCCTCCAAGCGCAGAACTTTTCTTCTTAATACGGCTCTTTACCGCTTACGTCAATAGCGTAATGACGGGTCAGGACGGTTGTAATGCGCGCGGCAATGTTACGTACACGTTCGCGGAATGGTGACTCAACGTTTGTGTTTTCGCCCGGGGTACCAAAGGACACCGTCGTCTAAACAGTCTGGGACTGGTCATTTGAAACATGCTGGGCTCTGCAAGACGCCAAGGGAAGCCGGGGTGTCAAGTCAGCGCCTGTTTGTATGTATAGCGAGTCAGCGAAACACACCAGTCGTAGACACACGGACGGGGTCTGTTAAAGAGCTTTCTGTAATGCGTGACGGTAAACGTTCTTTAGCCGAGCTTGTAGGCGCTGACAAATACTGCCCCGCCAGACAGAATACTAACCCACACCATCAGCATTTCTTAAATACCTTTTAACATTGCGCTATATCGGGTGCCTATTATTTAACGCTTATAGGTGCCTTTTTATCACCAGTCTTTGGCGGAAGTTTGCTAGCGGAAATGGCTGTACATCGAAAATTCTCAATGTAAAATAACAAGGAATTTCTGTTGACGGGCTTTCACGGGCGCTGAGTGAGGTTGGCCCCGTATCGAAAGTTGGCTGTATATGCAAGACAGGGAACGTTAACAATCTTTGAAGTGCACTCACTGCTAAAATTTTTGAATATGCTACTTTCCTTCAGACCCCCTCAAAATGCCACACAGTACGTTAACCTAGCTTTGGAACACCTAAAATAAACAGCAACAAGCATACTTTGACTTCGTAACTTTTTAACCAAAGGCATTAAAACGAAGACTTTGGGTTTTACGTGGCATATTTTTGTAACTGCGTAAGAAAAAATGCACGTATAGCCTAAAAATGGGTTACGTTGCGATTTATGCATCTGGATTTATCCACTTATTATATACTGGCGTAATTTAATCTTTCTCGCGTATGAATATTGTTTTACTATACTTCGCACTACACGCCCATTTAAACTGAATATTGGTTAGACCGGTAAAAATGTTAATTAATGTGAGATCCTAATTTGAAAAAGGGTGCACTAAAAGAAGTGGTGAATGACTACGATAGGAAACGCACCACTATCAGTTACAGCGCCCTCCCCTTTTCCATCCAAATTTTATGATAATCTATCAATAATTTCAAAGCTTTTGAAACGAAACACACAAACACACACACACACACAATAAGGTAATATTTTTCCGTCTGAACAGTAGAAATGTTATAAGAAAACACGCTGTTCGTTTTATAAATTGATTAACAAAGTCAAGAATTTCAGCCCAGCTGAATGATACCTCTACCATATCCCAGTAATTTCGAAGTAAATAATGGAATTACGTACACCAACCACAGTGGACAGTGTAGGTCTGCGTAGTTGCTGATCGAAACAAAGCATTAGCAGACTGCTAATACAAATAAGGCGTACTCACATACATCTCTTCACTCTAAACTTAAATTATGCGTAGTCTACTTATGTCTTTTGAAATGAAATAAGATTCTAAATAATTTATACACCCGTCACTCACTGATTTATAGGTAATGGACAATTTTTTACAGAATAAAAACAGGGCATTGAAACAAAGTTTGGCCTTTCTCATGGTCTACGATAAAAACACAATATCGCTAAGTAGACTGCAATTACGTTAGTCGTTCCGTAATTTTGCAGTATTAGTAAGTCTGGCCGTAACGTTTTATTTCCGATAGGCAGAAAGTTTTCAAGCATAGAGCAACAAATATCAAATAGTATCGTTGTGTTTGTAAGTTTGCCTCAAATACTCGGGAGGTTAGTCGCATTGATGTGTCGCCATATTATGATTAGATGGTCAGTTTCTTCTTCGGCCTCTTTTTTCCGCCGCGTTTCTTGTAAATATATCCTAAACAGCATGAATTTTGGAATAATATATTATCATACAGGGTGTGTTTTTTCCACTATAGCGATTTCTGAAACTAATAACACATAAATTATGCAGGATAACACATGCATTTCATTATAAATATAAATGTGGTTTCCACACAATTGTTTCACATTTCTGAATGTTTTTAACACAAGAAGAAAACAGCGAGACTTTGTAATAAATTGTCATTAGATTGTCCGATTTTAGCCAAGAATATTTTGTCCGGCATATTTTGTTAAAATTCGCCAATATAAAATTTCATTCATTTCTGTTCAGTGAGATCCGACCTTTGCTATGGAGAGAAGCTACGGGCCGCTTTACACACAGTTGCTTTGAAAAGCGACTAAGGAGGTAAAATTGTCCCTGTAATCACTGTCAACCCAAGAAGGCGCGGAGATATATCTCTAGGCACTGTTAACCTTGGAATTAGAAGAAAATCTGCTGTTAGCAGAAGGCTTTGGCCGGTTCACCCTCTAGAAAAAATCCCTGGCACTAATATATCTTGGGGCCGGGGCCGGGGGGGATCTCCCTGTCGCCTAGATCGTAGACCAGTCACTATATTTACTGAGATGTGACATAATAGAGCTGTGCTTATATGTGCGTAGATCCAAAGGCTTTGGGCCTTAAAACTTATAAGTGATTTGTCCCATTACTGCCATATTACTTTGTTAGTCATTGTCTTTTTCCCCATTACAAACTTGTTTATTGCATGCAAGTAATATTATTTGGAACATGTCTATTTTTAAGGAAATTACCTGTGTACAATGCAAGCAAAAAGGGAACAAGGATTAAAAATAGAGTTATTTTGCCAAGAAAAATTACAGTAGGGCTATTATTAATGAGCTTTTAGTATTAATAATTTTTTGTTTCAGAAGAAATAAGCAATAATTTTTTCAGTATAATTTATTTGAGAGAAATCATGTCAAAGGGCAGGTGAGTATTAAGTACGTAGGATTATGTAAATACATTATATGGAACCTGGGTATAAAGCAATTTATGTAGGCTTATCTAAATGTGGTAGGTCCTCTACAGGAACTGTGTGTAAAATAATTTATATAGGGCTACGTAAGTGTACTGTATGGGACCCATATATAAAATTATTTAATTTGGAGTTTTGCATTGAAATCTTGAAAAATTGGCTAAAGGTCTCTTTGTGTGTCTTAACAAAGTAATGATTTAAATATAAAAATAATGGAAGGTTTGATAGAATAAGGAACTGATTGGTGTTAACTGATACAGGCCTACTTGTACCTCACTTTATTGAACTCATTCAGAAAAAAAAAAATGGGCTGAAGACTCAGGCAGAGCTGCACAATTTTTTACATACCTAGAAGCCACCAAAAATTTCTAGGCGCCAGAAATGTGGCAAAGAAGCAGGTTTACTGCTCACGACTCACAAACAGTAAGTGCCATCGTAAGAAATATAGCCACCTCCTCAAGCTGGCCCTCGGCATTTTTACACCCCTGCGCCCAGACATTTTCCCTTTTGCATCCCCTAACAGAGCCGACATGAATACAACGTACATATTTTATATTCCTGTGTAATCGTTTCGGATTGTTACAAAAAGCTATTGCGGTAGTCTTCCGCTTTGAGTTATGGGCAAAGTGCCGTAACTCAGCGGCTGGGATGGAATCATGTGACTGAACTGAGAAGTTCAGCTAAGCAACGACTTTCTTTCTTTTTCTAAAGCACCGCAGTTTGAATCTGACGGAGCGATACGTCACATCTCACAGAGGGTCTGTTAACCCGAGGTTAAAGCCACTTTACGGCCTAGAAATGGAACTGAAGAAAGGAAAAGTTGGACAGAAATGACATTTTATATGTAACATAACGTTTAGGGTTGAGTTGGCTTCTTATTACAATGCAGCACAAGGGAATGTAACGTGGAAAAGATTTAAATGCTAGAGGACACTTTTATTACACTGTCAAAGTACAACAAATCTTGCACACACCTGCGGCCCGCAATGAAAGGAGGTTTATGTTAACAAAGAATATGGCAGTAATTGGTTACAGACTCTTCTAGCAAGGGATGTGTCGTTAAAGCCTTGCGTCGCATATTCTGCTCTGCGATTCAGTAACACACATGATAGGCAATATTTATTATTACGCTCTCTGTTAATAACTTTCTAATATGGTAGAGAGAACTTTCAGCTGCCAAGCGCTAATACCGCAACCCGCCACTGCTTAAGATAGTGGACAATTTTCATTTGCTTCCTAATCTATTAGCCAGTTTCTGTTAGACCCAAATTAATTCTGTATTCCCATTTTATATTTTGTCTTCCGATTTGCCAATTTCAAATTAGTTTAAACACAGAATTTCTGCACTGTTTATTCTGTATTTTTGTGAATAAATTATATTCAGGATGCACTTTCTTATAACAGAATTCTTGTTGGTTACAAAATTTCGTGATTGGCGTCACAGCAGCCCGCAGTTTTTCTGTATGTAAACTTAAGCATGCCAATCCACAACTCATAAAACTCTAGCTACAGATATAATGAAATCTCTCGTATATACAATCCAAACATTTTATCCACCCATTACGTGGCACAATGGATTTTAATAAGTTTTGTTTAAATTATTTAAAAACTAAAGCTTCAA
>BLKM01000112.1:10111-25479 GCA_013340265.1 Coptotermes formosanus
CGAGGAAGGAATATGTATTTGCTTACCTTCATATATCACTTAACTGACCACGCAGATACAGTGCCCATACCAGATATGTTAGCCGAGACATGAGTTAGAGCATACGCGACGCAAATAATTGTTTGCATAGCACAGTGTCATTGTTGTTTGTGGAAAGAGCAGGTCGTTCACCTTTGTTTTCTTTAAGGAAATATACAGGATTATCGGAATCAGGAACTAGTAATGCATTGAAATAAAGGGTAATTACAGTTAACACTCAATATACTCTTCAAAATTCCTTAAGCTTTATTTTTGCACGCTAAATTTCATGCCAAGTGAGATTTTTTAAAATGGTATTTATACTAACCATTAATTTTGGGAGCTTCTCTTAATGAAATTAAGTGTATTTTAGGTAGCATTGATTGAACTTACCCTAAAATATGATTAAGATTCTTAATTAACAACGATAAATCTCAACCATACATCACAATTCTGCAAAAATCTCGTCAAAGTAACGATTTCTAACTGTAAGTGTAAGACTCCAATATGGATGGTAATGTTTTTAAAACACAGATTTGATTTTTTTAAACATTTACTCTACATAAACAGCTGGAGACAAAATGTATTGATTGTAGATGCAAATTTCCAATATTTTTTAATGAAAAAATATTCATTCCCAATCGCTGAAACGCATCTATTTCTAACAACTGATAAAATCGTAGCCTACAAGTATAAATCTTACTTTACATTTTATATTTATTCGTACCAAGGCTATAATCAATGTACCGTAATGAATTTGATTGAATGGTGAAAAATACACAACTATCGTCAACTGAATTTTGTGAGAAACTTGCTTACTGTTTGGCCGGAAATAATTACGTGTACTACCAAAACGACATAATATTCTATCCTATAATGAGATATATTGCCAACATCTATTTTAGTTCTCAGAACCTAGATATCATTAAAATTATATTTCTAAATGAAAGGTGAATACACTTGCCACGAAACATTTACTTTAAAATCCTTTTGCTCCTCTTCGCTTAAATGCTTGTCAGATTTTATTTGTTGTACTTATGCTTACCAATTATTTTGGGTTCTTATTATAACAAAACAGTGTGAGAGGAGGTTAAAATAGACGAAACTTAGCTTGAAGAGTGATTAAAATTCGTGGTATACGTACATAAAACCCATTCTTATATTACATTCAGGCAAAATTGTCTTGCGATTCAGATGAGAGTTTGCTTTAAGCATGCAAAAGGTTTGGCGATAATTACAAACATAACGACGTAAGCCTCTATTGAACGTTGAAATACAAGTTCAATATACTTTTTGAGTTCTGAGAAGCTTGAAGGCATGAAAATAATGCAGTGAAATAAATGGTAATTATAGTTACAACACAATATACTCTTCAAAGTTTCTCCCAAACCACAGACAATTATCTGCCACACACAATGTTGTCATAACCCAAACGTTTAGTATATCTTATGTGCATGAGCAGTGATACCTTTGCTTTATAACACAGTTGTCCTTGCACACAAAATAGCACCTTTTTATGTAGCGTTTGACTGTTAATGTTAATGACTCTGTTTTAACAGAGCCAGGGTAACCACGTCAGTATACTGAGCTGGCTACAGGCTTGACATTTGAGGAATCAGGGTCTGATTCATAGCAAGCACAAAGATTTTTCTCTACTTCACCACATCCAGAAGAGGGCTGGGGCTCTCCCAGCTCCTATCCAATGGATATTGGGAGCTTATTCCCTGATGGTGAAGCAACCAGGTCATGAAGTTGATCTCTCACCTCCATCTTGTGCAGAGATTAATATGTACAGCTGCATTTCCACTTCCCATACACCTTCAAGGCATAATACTTAATGAAGCCCAGGAACAACTTTTATACAACTGTTTGTAGTGTTCATGTATTATAGTACGTTTCATTATTATTATCACAACATGTCTCACTGTAGATTTGTCTGACCTCTACTGTACACATTTCACGGTCACACATAACACATGCAAGATCGTAAAGTATTTTTCTGAAACTGCTCTTCTCAGCACCACATTTCAGACTTTCGGGGTACTTCTGATCTGCTTTCCGAAGTGTCCAAGTTTCAGCACCCTACAAAGCTGTGCACCAAATGTAGCACTTTATTAGTCTCTTGCTTAAATTTAAGTCCAATTTCCTAGTGAAAAAGTCTTCTTCTCCTTCTCTTTTTCTTCTTCTCTTATCATCTTCGCTTCTCTTCTCTTTCTCTTCAATTTTCTTCTTCTTCTTTTCTTCTTCTATGCTGCTTTTGTCATGACAATTATTGATTTAATTTCACGTGTACACCTTGCATCATTTGTTATCATGCCTTCCGAATATTTGAAAAGTGCCACATTCTCCAGTTGTTTTTGATCTAGCCTCTGTACGTAGGTTTCGGTGGGAGGGTACACAGCCAAGAGAGGTTAGTCGTGTACCGTTCTGAAATTCGGTCCCCTATTTTGAGCCTCCAACATGAAAGTGTCTTCACGCTAACTCGCACCGGAATATATTTGGGTGAAGTAAATAGAAATTAGTATCGTGAGAGTGGAGGATATCACGGTATTGAATGTGAAAATATAGTTCATGGGGATGTGACTTCGTGTAATCTGGTCGGTACGACCGACGTTACAGATTGTCCTGTTCACATTAAAATTTCTTTTGGACATCTTGCTTTTTTTGGTCTTCCAAACATTCATTTTTGACGTATGAACTGCCATTTATCACCCTGTTTCCGATACCCTTTTCCTTCCTCTTCTCCACACGTTCACAAAATTTATTTTTTCAACCTGAAGTATCATATTGTTATTAATTTATGGTGCATTTGTTATCTGTTTTTGATTGCAGCCAATAACAGAGAAGGTATTTCAGCAACAATCTTCTTTGTTTTATGTTAAATGTGTTTTCGCTGGTAATTTGCAGGTGGTTCAATTCAAATAATTGCGTTGATTAAAATAGGCGGCGATTATAATATTTTGTATGTGAAGTTCAGTTTGCGCACTACACTAAGGGTGTAATAGTTTCACCTTCTCAGCCACTGGCGTTAGTTATGATAGTCATGCCAACTAGTTGTAAATAATAAATGATCGTTTTTATGGCGCACCTGTTACCGTATATCTTCCACGTGTCATCTTGAAAGGCAACGTAATTCGTCATATTTGAGGACGAAAGAGTAGGCTGTGAATACGCCAAAAAGTAAACTAATCTTTTATACTGTCTTCAAACATACGAATGCAGTTTCCGTCTTGAAGTTAATTGTGGAGAGCGGGGTGGGTGTGGAGGGTGGGGGTTGGGGACGGAGCACATGAAATGCACATTGCCTCGCACATAGTCCAGATGTGCATAAGCACTTTAAAATTGGGCGCTCTGTGTTACTTTCTGGGTGTTCTAAGCTGCTGAGTCCTTCACTTCATGCTGCAGTTTTGCCTTCTTTAGCTTTTGTCTGGTGTTATGTAAACCGTCTCTTTCGTCTTTAAACTCTACGACTAACAGTGCGTCGTTACGTGTTTAGGAGGCAGTATCGTGTTTCAAAGTGTCATATCGTCGCCCTGCCCTGATTAGCGAAATTTATTTGGTATCGAGTTTACTGAAGATTTTAGCGCAATTCATGTTGCATAGGCCCAACCCCAGATTAACCCAGTACTGTAATTATTTGAAAATCCACATCGCATATGAAGATACAGTTCGTACCTCGCAGAGGACATATTGTGCATGATTTCAGGTTTCCGCCGCGATGTGGATGATCTGCACTCTTCTGGAATATTATGCAGCGTTGGTTGCTAGTTCTGTACCGTCATTTCGGGACAAGCTATTTGTCCCATGAAGACTTCTTGATCCTTGAAGATGGCACCGATTGTCCCGAAACGTCGGTACAGAGCTACCACTCAGTGCTGCGTAATGTCCCAGAAGAGCACGGATTTTAGGGCGCAGTGTGTTTGCGTTAGATTATTGTACATTTTGAAACACGTAGTACGTACATTGTACGGATAAAGAACAGTTTGTGATGTTGAACATGGCGGTGTGTATAGCAGTAGCCGGTAGGTCTTAGGGGCTAAAACTGGCCTGTACATCGGTATTGAACGGGCGAGGAAAAGCCAGGTTTATTATCGTGGTTTGTAGTAGGATCCCTTTAGAAAACACGTCTTATACTGTTCCCTATGGTTGAATAAACTTTCCAGAACTTCATAGACGGCCGGAGGCGCTTCTTCTCCTGACGTTATATTTCCACTACTTTTTGTAGTTATTCCGCAAAACCTGGAGCCATTTCTGAAGAGTTCGACTTTGTTACAAGTATCATGTTACAGACAAAAGTTTCAACTCTATAACGTTTAGATACACTTAGTTCCGAGTTTTGACTCCGTTTTTGCCCTCACACAGCGATTATAATGCTGCCTGCGAAGTACAGAGAATCGACCTTGACATGTACTGTCCTCAGAATTGGCTGTGAGATTTTATTGTTCTGAGTGTAGTGCTAATAGCTCTGAGAATGTCCGCGGGGACATTATATTCTACTGGTGGAGCGTATTGGGGGGGGGGGGATGTTAAGAGGAACAGACAGCCATTTTTTAGTATTGTGGAACTCGCTGTTTCAGGTAACGGTTCAATGACTTCCACTCGTTGATCTGATTAAATATACTCGAAATATGTAAAAGCGTTATTACTAATACATGTTGCGGCAATAGACAGTGACGGTTTTCAGACAGCTGTTTTAATGAATCGGGTTGAATATAGTGTCATAGTCACAAGCAATGTAATATTCAGTGGAATACCTCAATTAGACGACCAAATTCAGGACCATGGCAGTGCAAGGCAACGATTGTCGAGGGACATGGATACCCTGCCGAATGCCATCAACGTTTCGAGACCCCTAACTCGGCGTGTGTCGGCCAAAGCTACGTTCTACCCGATTCAACCCGCTCGACGCGAGAACTCACTACTCGTAAGACGGAACAACCTCACACCTGATTACGCGCTAAAATGCAAGCTGTAACCGAGGAACAAGGGGAAGACCGTATGAGCGACAATTAAGGGAATTTAAAAAAGAAAAACAGATGTACACGAAAAGGGCGACTAATTACAGATAATCAAACACAACGTTGTTCGTTTCATAGCAGGGAATATGTACATGAAAACATCTAAATTTTGGCTAATTAGCACCACACAATAGCAGGAAACGTAGAGCGGAGCCAAGTGTGAAGTTCGCGGCGAAGAAAACAATCCCTTACCAGTTTTACGATTGCAGAGGAAGTGGCTATTTTGAATGGGAATGTCCATTTCGCAGATATGGGAAAGTAATGAATACAAATCCTATCGTGAGGAAGGTGCGAAGTCTGCAGGCAGAAACACCGCCGAAATATAGGATAAGTAAACTAAGGAAAACAGTTTAGAATTAGGCAAATATTTAGGGCGACTTGGAAGAACGGCCAATAGCATATGCAAGTCCACACATGAACAAACCGGTGAGAAACTCTTCAGCTTCCGAGGCTGAAATGTTACCTCTGATCTGGTCGATACAGCTTTTCAGATGTTATCTATAAGGGGGAAAGTTTTTGGTCAGGACTAGTCACGCAGCAATGAGATTTCTCCCGAATAATTATATAGGCAAACTATTGTACTTCTGGCTGTGCGAATACACATTTCCCTGTCGGCTGCTGTAATTTAGCTTTCCCGAAAGGCTCCAACACATGCAACAAACTCTTTACATGTTCCTCTTTGGAGTCCAAAAGAATTATTATATCGTCTTTAAGTACCGAACATCAGTTTCCCTTTAATTTTTTCAACGCTATGTCCAATAATATTTGGAAGCTGGATGTTCTGTTTGATAAGACATAGAGCAAGATATTCACACCATAATGTCCCCCCGGAACTGTGAATCCCGTCTTCCCTTTATGCTCCTCCTTATTATTTATCTGCCAAATCCCTGATTAGCAATCCAAGACTGTGAAATACTTGCTACCATACAATGTAGATACTGTTTCCTAATACACTGGGAGCAGGTACTTAAAGTACCTCTCCCTATTCAGAAAGCGAAAAACAAAAAAAAAGGTAATTTCTTTCCCATCACCTGACATTTTTGGGACTAAGGTACCCGCAGATAACGTGGGAGATGGCTTTCCCTAAACACTCCTTTCATAATTATTCCATGTAACTGAAATTCTATGTCCTTTATAAAGGCAAATTGAAGCCGATCCTCGGGCCTACTTATTGGCTGAGACTCTCCTGGGATTATTTCATGCTCCACTAAATCCATCCCTTTGAACTCATTATTGCCTTCCTCATGAAAGGAATGACAAAACTGGGATAACACAAGCTCTAGCAATCATTCCTCGCTAGGAGTTAAGTGTGCTAATTTCTCGCCGAAACTTCTTAAATTTCACCGTGGGCTGCCTCGACTTTTCTTTCTTCCCGTCCTCGCTGCCCTGATTGAGTTTGAAGTTAGTAACCTCATTCATAATAGCTACAAAATTTTCTGAAATTTTCTCGGCAATTCCTGTCACCGTCGAATTTCGAAGCATCAACACGTCTGCACTAAATTCGCTATCATGATGTGTATGTAAACGAGTAGTTGGAGGGAATGAAGACATTTCCTCCGTTACGCTAACTTACAAAACGCTGTCTTTATGTAATTGGCAGAGTTAGAGTTGGACGGAGGAAACCCTACGGCCCTAGCCAAAAGAGAAGGGACGAAATGTCTTTTCATAATAGACACAAGTTCGAGTCTGTCACTCATTCAACCGGGAATGTGCAGTGAACTCTTTGTGACTAACAAATTGTCAACCTGTGGAGTAATTGAAGACGCTATAGAACATAAAGGGAGAGGAAATTGTTATAATTTGTTTCAACAACATGATACATGGGCTCAAGGTTTAGTGTGTTTATTACCAACCACAGCAGCGGCTATTTGGTGCAATGAATTTTATTTTAGTACGGGGTGGAAATTAAGTTAGGAAAAGTTGCGTTAAACTTACAAGATATCTCCAAATTCCGGAATGGTTCTCCAAAAAAGGGAGGCTGAAAGAACGTGGAACTGCAGAGAAACTTTCCCTAACAATATTTTCCAATTTACAGAATCATGAGGTTGTAACTTAGCAAAATAATTCGCGAAACATTGATGATGTAAGTTAGAACTAAGAACCGATCCGCGTAGAGGTGGAAGAAGCTATTCCTTATCACGAAACTTTTTCCAGAAAAATCAGGTTAGGACCTATAAGCAGGCAATTCGTGATGTTAAAACTGGTGTTACCCAAACAGTTGGAACTACCTGAATTTTTCTGTAATATACCAACGTATGTGCCGGTGCAAGGAATTTGCTAAGCACGAACACTAGCACCAGTCATTCCAAGTGCCAAAGACTGAGCGAACGACCGAAAGGCGAGAAAGCTCCGTCAGCGATCAGCTGTTCCAATGTTAAGATAAGTGCTGTGGTACACTTCATGAAAGCGAATTTTTGTGCAGACGAATTGGTGCTTCCAAAGTCGACCGTGACAGGAATTGCCGAGGAAATTTCAGAGTGATTCTTACCTAGTATGAATGAGGAAACTAACTTCGAACTCCAGCAGGACAGCGATGACCGGAAGAAAGGTAGGTCCAGGAATTCCACGGTAAAATTAAAAAGTTTGGGAGAGAAATTAGCACACTGAACTCCTAGGCAGAATACATTGCTAGAGCCTATGTAATCCCGGTATATTCATGCCTTCCATGAGGAAGGCACTAATGAGTTCAAAGGGACGCTTTTTGGAGCATCAAGTAATCACAAAATACGCTCAACCGATAAAGTGGCTCCAGTATCGAGTTCCATTTGCCGTGAAAAAAGAGATAGACAATAAGATACATGGACTGTTTAAGAAAGGAGTGATTAGGGAAAGCCAATCTCCCTTGTCAGCTGCGGTTATCTTACTCCCGAAAATGAGAGTTGATTTGAAACGAAACGACCTTTTTGTTTTTTTCGCTTTCTGAATAAAGTGAAGTAGTTTGATAAGTACACGCTCCCAGTGTTTTAGGAAACAATATTTATATTGTATGCTAGCAAGATATTCTCAGTCTTGGATTGCTAATCGGGGTCTTGGCAAATAAATTTTAAGTAAGAGCATAAAATGAAGACGGTATTCACAGTTCCGTGTGGGCATTATGGGTTTCATCATTTGCCTTATGTTTTATCATACAGACCATCCAGCTTCCAAAAATTAATGGACGTAGTGTTGAAAAAATTAAGGGGGAAATGATTATTGGGCATTCATGGACGATGTATTTTTGTTCTCGGACTCCATGGAGGAACAAGCCAAGAGCTTGGTGCATGTGTTGGAACGTTTCGAGAAAGCTAACTTACAGCAACTGCGAGGGAAAAGTGTATTCGCACAAAGAGAAATGCAATAGTTTGTCTATATAATTACTCGGGACGGTATCTTCCATCGCTTGAGAAAATTGGAACTGTACATGAATACCCTGTGCCCAAGACTGCTAAAGTTTTCAGGTCATTCTTAGGTTTCGCAAAGTTTTTTCTAGGCGACTGGTCCCATTTTTTGTTGAATTCGAGAAGCCACTTTCAGGACTCATTAAGAAGGACGGGAGATTCAATTGGAAGAATTTCACCAGAAAGTGTTTGAAAGTTTAAATTGAGAATTTTGTTCAGATAGAATATTTGACTACACACATTTTGACCAAGAGTTCATCTTAAATATTGACATATAGAAAATAGCTCTTGGAGCCATATTATCACAAATACACGACTTGGAAAAACGGCCAATAGCATATGCAAGTCGGCACATTAACAAACTGGAGAGAAACTGTTCAGCTTCCGAGGCTCAAATGTTAACTGTGATCTGGGCGGCACGACTTTATAGATGTTATCTCTAAGGGGAAAATTTTTGGTCAAGACAGGCCTCTCAGGATTGAGATTTCTCCCGAATAATTCGATAGGCAAACTATTGTACTTCTGGCTGTGCGAATACACATTCCCCTGTCGGCTGCTGTAATTTAGCTTTCCCGAAAGGCTCCAACATATGCTACACACTCTTCACATGTTCCTCTTTGGAGTCCAAGAAAGAATACTACATCGTCTTTAAATACCGAACATTGGTTTCTCTTTAATTTTTTCAACACTATGTCCATTAATATTTGGAAGCTATATGGTCTGTTCGATAAGACATAGTGCAAGCCATTCCCACCATAATGTCCCCCCCGGAACTTTGAATCCCGTATTCCGTTTATGCTCCTCCGTAATACTTATCTGCCAAATCCCTGAGTAGCAATCCAAGACTGTGAAGTACTTGCTACCATACAATGTAGATACTGTTTCGTAAAACACTGGGAGCGGGTACTTAAAGTAACTCGCCCTAATCAGAAAGCAAAAAACACATCAAAAGGTCATTCTTTCCCATCAGCTTACATTTTCAGGACTAAGACAACCGCAGATAACCTGGGAGATTGGCTTTCCCTGATCACTACCTTCATAATTATTCCATGTATCTGAATTTCTATGTCCTTTATCAGGGCTAATTGAACTCGATACTGGGGCCTACTTATCGGCTGAGGCTCTCCTGGGATTATTTGATGCTCCAATAAATCCGTCCCTTTGAACTCATTAGTGCCTTCCTCATGAAAGGCATGACTAAACCGGCATAACACAAACTCTAGCAATGATTTCTCGCTGTAAGTTAAGTGTGCTAATTTCTCGCCCAAACTTTCACCGTGGAGTACCTCGACCTAACTTTCTTCCCGTCCTCGCTGCCCTGATTGAGTTTGAAATTAGTACTCTCATTCATACTACCTAACAAATATTCTGAAATTTTCTCGGCAGTTCCTGTCACCGTCGAATTTCGAAGCACTAAATTCGCTTGCTTGATGTGTACAAAAGCAATTTTCTTAACACACGAACAGCTGATCGCTGACGTAATATTCCTGCCTTTCTGCCTCTTCCCTCTGACATTGGCTCTTGTAATCACTTGTGCTAGTGTTCGTGCTGAGCAAATTCCTTGCACCGGAATCTGCATTGTTTTAATATAAAACAATTCAAGTGTGTCCTGCCGTATGAGTAACACCAGTTTTCACATCACGAATTGCCTGCATCTAGGTCCAAACTTGATCACTCTGGAAAATTTTGTAGATAAGGAATACCATCTTTCACCTCCACGCGGTTCGGTTCCTTATTCTGCGTGGCATCATCAATATTTCGCTAATTCTATGGCGAAGATAAAAACCTCGTGATCCTCTAAACTGGAAAAGATTGTTAGGGCGAGGTGCTCTGCAGTTCAAAGTTCCATTCAGACTCTCCTCTTTGGAGAATCATTCCGGAATTTGGAGAAAATTTGTACTTAAACTCAGTCTTTCCAAAATTAATTTCCACCCCTACAACAAGATAAATCCATGCACAAAGTAACCGCTGCTCTGCTTGGAATTAATCACAAAAAAAGCTTGTGTCATGTATCATTTTGTTGAATCAAATTTTAACCATTATCTTTCCCTTTACGTCTAGAGCGTCTCCGGTCATTCCACACGGTGACAAGCTCTTAGCCGCAAACTATTTCACTGCATATTCCCATTTGAATGGATGACACATTCGAACTTGTGTCGATTGTGATAACACGTTTCGTCCCTTTCCTTTGGCTACAGGGTAGGGTTCCCTCCGTCCAAATTTAACTGTGCCATGTACTTAAATACAGCGTTTGCTGTTAACGTGACTGTCGTAGATGTCTCCAAACCCGCCAACTAATTGTTTCACAAATTCAAAACGGTCTTCCTTCTGTTAGGAGACCTAAATTTCGGCGGTGATTCTGCATGTAGAGTACGTACCTTTCTCACGGCAGGATTTGTATTCAATTTTTCCTGTTCCTGCGGCATGGACATTGCCATGCAAAACAGCTAATTCCTCCGCATTCGTAAAAATACATGATCCCGCATTACGCTTCTTGCTAGTGGGTGGGGATAATTAGCCAAGAGTTAGCTGTTCTCATGTACATATTCCCCGCTACGAAATGAACTACGTACTGTACGATTCCCTGTAATTATTCGCCCTTATCGTGTACATAAGTTAATTGTTCGTAGATTCCTTTAATAGTCGCTCATACGCCTTTCCTCTTGTTCTACTGTTAGAGTTTGCATGGTAGCGCGTAATTTTTGTGAGGTGTTACCGTGATACGAGTAATTAGTTCACGCGTCGAGCGGGGTGAATCAAGTGGAAAGTAACTGTGGCCGACACAAGCAGATTCAGGGGTCTTCAAATGTTGTGGGCTTTCGGCAGGGTGCCCTGGCCTGCCATGGTCCTGATTTTGGTCACTTATTAGATGTATTCACGTGACTATTCCATGCCGTGTGACTATGAAACTTCCTTCCTCCTCCAGACCGTTCTGCTTGTTATCCATGTCCTCTTCCGATTTACTCTTCCTGTGGTTCGTCTTCTGGTTCGGCGTGGGCTTCCATATATTCTGGTTATAAGTTTTCTTTAACCTCTTTATATGCACCACTAATTTCTTACCGAAAAAAGATTGACTGTTTTTTTGATAGTTCAGGCCAGAGAATTTCACCTGCGTTCTGTTTGGTCCTGTTCAAGTTTTCCTAAAATTATACACACTTCAAACTAGCGCATTTTTGATCTACGTTCGTTATACCGTTTGTTCACCTTGTGCGATTTTCGGTTATTTTTGCGATCCAAATTAAAGACTTTAGTGGTTTTCAAGTTTTCTAGCCGGGCTTCCTCATCAGTACATCTCAGCTCAGGAGTTGCTTTGGCTCTTAACACCTCCAAAGTTGGCAAAAAATTAGACGACCTTGAAGTAAATAATAAGGACTGTAACCTCGTGTGCTATAAGATGTGGCCTCAGACGGCACCAATAAAATAAAAGGAACGTGTCCCAATGTTACAAGACGAATTAACGTAGGGGCTCAAAATTTGTTTCATATGCACAAACGTTCCATTCCTCCTGGTGTTATAACCTGTGGTTTTAAGTTCCTGATGAAGAAAATCCTGCATGTTTCCTTAAAGAAAACAAAGGTGAACGACCTGCTTTGTCCTCAAACAACAATAACCCTGTGCTATGCCTTGCAAAAATTTGCGTCGCGTATGCTCTGACACATGTCTCGTCTAATATATCTGGTATGGGCACTGTCTCTGCATGCTTAGTTAAGTGACATATGAAAGTAAGCAAATATATATTCCTTCTTTGTTTTAACGGATAGGGGCCGCAAATGTCCATTCTATATATTTTAAATGGATAGGTGTGTTCCACAACCTCACCTAATGGCGAATTACATTCATTTCCCTGTTTCATTCTGTTACCCTTGTCATATCCCTGGACGTATTTATCAACACATCGTCTCATACCTCGTCGCCAATGACGAACCTTTATTGGTCCGAAAGTCTGTTTTCTACCAGGTTCAGATGCGAATATAGGGTAATGTTTCTTTGAAATCACGCCACGTGCCACACTATTTGGAAATACTAGCTGAGGTTCCCGTGATTCCGCCTCCTGTATACAGCCCCGTCTGTGTCCTGAAACTATTCGGACCTGATATTCAATTATCCGGGCTCAACAACTTATAAAATTCCTTCCGCCTTCTACTCCTTCACCATTTTGTTGAGAAATCCGTTCGCTGTCATCTCATGCACATGACTGCTTTACTCATCAACATGCGGTATCTTAGTTCCCGGTCTAAACACTACCAAGATCTCAAATTCAGCTAATTTTACACTCCATCGTATTTGCCTACATTTGTTATCAGAGAATTTTTTGCAGAAATCTCACTCTTGAGTGACTTGTCCTGACCAAAAATTTTCCCCCTTATAGATATCATCTGAAAAGCTGTGTCGCCCAGATCAGAGTTAACATTTCAGCCACGGAAGCTGAGAAGTTTCTCTCGGGTTTGTTCATGTGCCGACTTGCATATGCTATGGGCCGTTTTCCAAGTAGTATGCTTGTGATATTACGGCTCCTGCTGCTTCTTTCGATGGGTCAGTAGTTAAGATAAGCTCTTCGTCAAAATCTGGGTAGTCATTCTATCTGAACAAAATTGTCCCTTTTAACTTTCAAACACTTTCTGGTGACGTTCTTCCCAATTAATCTTCCCCTCCTTCTTACTGAGTTCTGAAAATGGCATGTCCATTTCAACAAAAATTTGTTACCAGTCGTTTGGAAAAAACGCTGCCAATCCTAAGAATGACCTGACATCTTTAGCAGTCCTGGGCACAGGGGATTCATGTATAGCTCCAATTTTCTCAAGGGATGGAAGCTACCGTACCGAGTAATTAGATAGACAAAGTAATGCATTTCTGGTTGTGCGAATACACATTTTCCTGGCGGTTGCTCTAAGTTAGCTTTCCCGAAACGCTCCAACACCTGCTCCGAGCTCCTGGCATGTTCCTCTATGGAGACCGAGAACAAAATTGCTTCGTCGATAAATACCCAAATTTGGTTCTCACAAATTTTTTTTTTCAAAAATACGTCCATTAATATTTGGAAGATTGATATTCTGTATGATAACACATAAGGCAAACAATTAAACCAATAATGCCCAAACGGAACTGTGAATACCGTCTTCAGTTTATGCTCCTACTTATTTGCCAAAACCCTGATTAGCAATCCAAGACTGAGAAGTACTTGCTGCCATAAGTTATAGGTATTATTTCCTAAAACAATCAAAGTAATTCACCTTATTCAGAAAGCAAAAAACACAACAAAAACCATTTTGTTTCCCTTCAGCTGCTATTTCGGGACTAATATAGCAGTACCCGATCAGTGAGTTGGGCTTATTTTAATCACTCCTTTCTTAAATATTCCATGTACTTTATTTTCTATCTCTTTACCATTGCAAATGGAACTCGAAATTGATCATAATGTGATCATTTGATGCTCCACTAAATTCGTCCCTTTGAACTCATTACTGCCTTCCTCATGGAAGACATGATTATACCGGGATAACACGGGCTCTAGCAATGACTTCTCCCTAGGAGTTCAGTTTGCTAATTTCTCTCCCAAACTTCTTACATTTCACAGTGGACTTCCTCGACCTATCTTTCTTCCGGACCTCGCTGTCCTGCTGGAGTTCCAGTTTAGTTTCCTCTTGTTCCTCGGATACAGCGTGCATTCTAGCGCGATATATTGTGTGAGGTCTTTCCGTGTTACGAGTAGTGAGTTCACGTGTCGAGCGGGGTGAATGAAGTGGAACGTTGCTGTGGTCAACACGCTGAGTCAGTGGTCTCTAAATTTGTGGACCTTCGGCAGGGTGTCCATGAATCTCGGCGTTAATTGCCCTCCCCTGCCATGGTCCTGATTTTGGCCATCACTTTGAGGTTTTCCCGCTACCATTACATGGAGTGTGACTCTAACACTTTTTTCTTTTTCCAGAAACTTCTTGTTTTCCGTTTTCTCATTCGCATTCCTCTTCTTATGGTTCGTCTTCTAGTTCGGCATGGGGATCCCTACATTTTGGTTGTATGCTTCCCTTAACCTTCTTATATTCACCACAAAATCCTTATCGAACCGGGTTCACTATTTGATAGTTCAGGCCAGAAAATTCGCCTGCTTTCGGTATGGACCTGTTCAAGGTTTCCTAAAATTATACACATTTCAAATTTGCGCATTTTCGATGTACTTTCATTATACCGTTTGTTCACCTTTAGCTATTTTCGGTTTATTTTTGCGATCCAACTTACAGGCTTTCCTCAGACTGGATTTCAAATTTGCTATCTGGGCTTCCTGTTCATTGCCTCTCATTTCAGGGGTTACTTTGGCTCTTAAAACCTGCTGCGTTGACAAAACCATTTCACGATCTTGAAGTAAATAATAGGGACTGTAACGTCCTGTGCTATGAGATGTGCCCCATACGACACAAATAATATAAAATGAAAGTATCCCATTGGTACCAAACGAAATAACGTGGTGGCTCAAAACTTGTTTCATAGACTTACGAAAACGCTCAATCGTTCCATTCTTCCTTGGTTGGAAACCTGTGGTTTTTAAGCTCCTGATGCCGAAAATCCTGCATGTTTCCTAAAAGAAAACAAAGGTGAACGACCTGCTTTGTCCACCACCAATGACCATGTACTATGCCTTGCTATAATTTGCGTCTCTTATGCTCTGGCACAAATATGAAGTCCAAATAACAAATTTAGTAAACGAACATTAAATTTTGTACAAATGTCGATTCTCACGAAAGCAAAGGTACAATGATTTTGTTTACCTGGAAAATTACATGTCACACACACAACAAGTTAGAAGAAAGCGTACATAACCCAAGCATCTGATAGACATTCAAATGCAGTGTTAACGTTTTTTCATACGCCCAAAGGCATTTATTAATCAGTAATGACTTTACTACAAACAACATTAAATTTTGTAACAAATGCCGATTCTCACGAAAGCAAAAGATACACT
>BLKM01000112.1:29846-41019 GCA_013340265.1 Coptotermes formosanus
TAATTATTTCAATGCGTCTAAAGACAAATGTTACTTATTTCTTAATTTCAACTAACCTCGATATTATGCAACAAATATTCATCCTGTCGATCGCAATATTCACTTTTATATAATGACTTTATACTTGAAAAATTACATGTGGTACACTCATCAAAATAAATAGAAGCTTTTCTGAAGTCGTAAACTTGGGATAGACATTCTAATATTGTTTTAACGTCTTTGCCTCGGTCTCAGACGTCGAAAATAAACAAAATTATGCGCACACATTTTGGGAAGCTTCTTTTTAGATGAAACAATGAGCATAATTGTAAGTATTAATGTCTTACTTTAAAGTAAGATATAAAATAATGTAAAATTAATGCAAATGTCAAAACTTAATTTTGGCTTGTTAAATTTCTACTTGATGTATCGTGTCCAATATGTAGAAAAAGAGTTTTTCCTTACATAGTATGAATTATTTTAAACAACAAAGTGGATGTTTCTAAAATTAAAGATTCACAGAGAGAAATAACGCGTGTTTCCAAACTAAAACCAAATGTTTATCTAGTTGAAGTCGAAATAACTGTTTACTAAATTATTTTCATACGCCCAAAGGCATTTATTAATCAGTAATGACTTTACTACAAACAACATTAAATTTTGTAACAAATGCCGATTCTCACGAAAGCAAAAGATACAATGATTTTGTTTACCTGGAAAATTACATGTCACACACTCAACAAGTTAGAAGAAAGCGTACATAACCCAAGCATCTGATAGACATTCAAATGCAGTGTTAACGTTTTCGCCACGATCTCAGCCGTCGAAAATCACCACATATTTGGGAAGTTTCTTTAGTTGTAAGAATGTGTATACAGGTTAGTATTGATAGAACTTGCATTAAAATAAGATTTAAAGTAATGTTAAACACGTGCAAATCTAAATTTTCATCTTAGCTAGTCCAAATTCTACTAGAAGTAACTTGTGGTAAGTCTTACTGAAAGTGTTCTTTAATATACAAGGTAAGAATATTTTTAACACTTGTGAAACCTTCTAATATATTATAACTCGCAATGAGCAAAAAAGGGTGTTTCTGATACTAAAAGTAGACGTTTATATAGTTAAATATGAAGTCCAAATAAGAGTTTAGTAAATTATTTTCAGACGCACGAAGGCAATTATTAGTCACCAATATTTTTACATTAAACAGCTTCCATACTATTTAACAATTCTTGATGTTCACGAAAGCAATAGTCAGTGTTATATAATGATTTTGTGTAGTTGGAAAATTACATCTCATACACGCGACAAATAATATAGATTGCTTACATGGGATACATATTCAAAAGTAGTGTTAACCAATTTTTGTCAAGGTTTCTAATGTTGAAAATCACCATAAATACACACCCAGTTGTTTGGGAAGTTTCTCTTTATGAAACAATATGCATAAATATTAGAATTGAAAGACCTTACCTTAAAGTAAGGTTTAAAATAACGTTAAACTCATGAAAAACTTATAATTTCACCTTAGCCTGTTACAATTATCCTTGAAATAACGTGTCGAATATCAAGCAGACAGTCTTCTTTAGTTTATATGTTAAGTACCTTTTGAACCACAAAGTAGGTCTTTCTAACATCTACGAATAAAAATGATCAATAAAGAGTGTCTCTAACAATAATACGTAAAGATATTTAGTTAAAAGTGAGGTTGAATTAACAGTTTTGTAAAATTTTCGGTAACCTAATAGCAATTCTTATTAACTACTTTACATGAAAGAAGTCATAAATATATCACAATTGTTAATGCGCACGAAATAAATAGTCACTGTTATTCAACGATTTTTTGTATGGAAAGTAACATACCATCCGCGAGCTTAGATTTTATAAATGTAGGAAATGTATTTAGTTGGCGACAATTAAAGACAAAGCTCACTTTAAACCGCAAAAACCGAAAAGACATTCTTATATAGTTGAAAAATTTGTTGCGGTCGCGTACGTCCAAAATCATCAAAATTATGCTCTGCAGTCAATTGTGAGTATAGATAGCACACTAAATTTACTTCAAAATTCCTGGAACATTTACCCGCATGAAGAAATTCTGATCACGTAAAATTTTGACGTCTGAAATATACTCCCCTGTATTTTCGGTAGCTTATTTGGTTGAAAAGCGGTGTATTAAGATTAGAAATGACTGAACTTCCTTTAAGTTTTCATTTAAAGTGATGTCAAACACATGTAAATTTCAAAATTACGTCTTAGTTGGTGAAAATTTTCCTAGAATTAAAGTGTCGAACATCCATCACTATGTTTTCTTTCATGTACAAGGTAAGAATATTCAAAACACTCTGTCGACCTTTCTAATATCTTATCCTCACGATGAGCAATAGAGGGTCTGACACTATAAAGTGACTTTTACTTAGTTAAATATAAAATAGCATTATATAGACTTAGATATTCCCATGCAAAGTAGCCACTTCCTCCGCATTAGTATACCTGGTAAGGGATAAATTTTTCCCCGCCATCATTATACAAGACTCCGCCCTGCGTTTTCTGCTAGTGGGTGTGTCTAAATAGACAAAAATTTGCTGTTTTCATGTACATATTTCCTCCTACGAAACGATCTACGTACTGTATGATTCACTGTAATTAGTCTGTTAGTGGTTCTGCCAGGCATTATCAATATTTCGCTAATTCTTTGTTAAGATAAAATCTCATTATCCCCTAAATTGGGAAAAAATAGGGTAAGATTCTCTGCATATCCACGTTCCTTTCAGCCTCACTTCTTTGGAGAACCATCCCGGAATTTGGAGAAATCTTGTAAATTTTACTCAGCTTTTCCAAAATTAATTTCCACCATGTTCTAAAAAAAAGCCATGCACAAATTTAATTTTTTCAACACTACGTCTTTGGAAGCTGGATAGTCTGTATGATAAGACGTAAAGTGAACTATTAATCCCATTTGCCCACCTTGAACTCTGAATCCCGTCTTTGCTTCATGCTCCTTCTTAATATTTATTAGCCAGAATCCTGATTAGCAATCCAAGACGAAGAAGTACTAGCAACCATGCAATGTAGATTTTGTTTACTGAAACACTGGGAGCTGGTAATTATGAAAGTATTTCACCTCACTCAGAAAGCGAAAAACACAACAAAAAGGTCATTATTTTCCCATCAGCTGACATTTTCGGTACTAAGATAGACGCAGCTGACCAGGGAGACTGGCTTTCTGTAAACAATCCTTTCTTAAATATTCCATATATCTGATTTTCTATCTCCTTTATCAGGGCAAATAGAACTAGATACTGGGGCCTCCTTATCGGTTGAGCGTATCCTGTGATTACTTGATTCTCCACTAAATTCGTCCCTTTGAACTCATTAGTGCCTTCTTCATGGAAAGCATGAATATACCGGGATAACACAGGCTCTAGCAATGATTTCTCCCTAGGAGTTCAGTGTGATAATTTCTTTCGCAAACATCTTAAATTTCACAGTGGACTTCCTCTTCCTATCTTTCTTCCGGTCCTCGCTGTCCTGCTGGAGTTCGAAGTTAATATCCTCATTCATACAATCTACAAATATTTCTAAAATTTCCTCGGCAATTTCTTTCTCCATCGACTTTGGAAGCACCAATTCCTCTCCACTAAAATTTGATATATGAACTCTACAGAACACTTTTCTTAAAACTTGAAGAGCTGATCCCTGACGTAGCGTTCTCGCCTTTCTACTGTTTTGCTCGGTCATTGGTACTTGTAATCACTCGTGGTAATGATCGTGAGAGAACAAATTTTTGCAGTGGTATTTTCGTTGGTTAATACAGAACAATTCAGGTGGTTCCTGCCGTTTGGGTAACACCAGTTTTAACGTCAAGAATTGCCTGCATCTAAGTCCTTACCTGATCGCTGTGGAAACAATTTCGGGATAAGTGTATCTTCTTTCACCTACTCGCGGAACGGTTAGTAGTTTTACATGGCAGTATCAATATTTCGTTACTTCTTTTGCTAAGATAAAGCTCATGATTCTGTAAATTGGAAAAATAGTTAGGGCAAGTTTCTCTGCATTTCCGCGTTCCATTCAGCCCCTCTTTTTGGAGAATCATCCCGGAATTTGGAGAAAACTTTCAATGTAACTCAGCTTTTCCAAAATTAATTTCCACGCCATACAAAACAAAAATCCATGCACAAAATATCCGCTGCTCTGGTTGGTAATGAACACATTAAATCTTGTGCTCATGTATCATGTTGTTGAAACAAATTATAACCATATTCTCTCCCTCTATGTCTATAGCGTCTCCAATTACTCCACAGGTTGAAAAGATGTTAGTCACAAATACTTCACTGCACAATCCCTGCTGAATGAGTGACAGACCCGAACCTGTGTGTATTATGAGAAATATTTCTTCCTTTATTTTTTTGGCTAGGGCGGTAGGACTTCCTCCGTCCAACTCTAACTCTGCCAAGTACATAACGACAGGGTTTTGTGAGATAGCGTGACGGACGGAACTGTCTCCAATCCCGGCAACTACTCATTTCCCTACTTCATAACGGTTTTCCTTCGTTAAGTATCCTACCTTTCGGCAGTGATTCTGCCTGCTGGCTTCGTTCCTTCCTCGCGATAGGATTTGTATACATTATTTTCCTGTTCCTGCGGGTTGGACATTCACACGGAAAATAGCCACTTCCTCCGGAATCATGAATCTGGTAAGGGATTGTTTTTGTCACCGCCAACTTCATACTTGATTCCGCCCTACTTTTTCTGCTAGTGGGTGGTGGTAATTAGCCAAGAGTTAGATGTTTTTATATATATATTCCCTGCTATGAAACGAACATAGTTCTCTTCGATTCTCTGTATTTAGTCGCCCTTTTCATGTACTTATGTTCCTCTATTTAGATTCACTTAATCGTCGCTGATACGCCCTTTCTCTTGTTCGATTCAGGGGCCTCCAAATGTTGTGGGCCTTCGGCAGGGTGTCCATGCCTCTCGACGATCCTTGCCCTGCCCTTCCATGGTCCTGAAGTTGGTCGTCTACTTGAGGTATTCCCGTGATTGTTACATGGCGTGTGACTAAGACACTTTCTTCTTTCTCCTGACCTTCCAGCTTGTTTTCCGTGTCCTCTCTCCCTTTCCTCTTCCTGTCTTCTGGTTCGGCCTGGGCTTCCATACATTTTGGTTGTAAGTTCTCCATAACATCTTTATATGCACCAGTAAATCCTTACCAAACCGATTGGCTATTTGACAGTTCAGGTCAGACAGTTTTCCTGCATTCTGTATGGACCTGTTCAAGGTTTCCTAAAATTATACACACTTCAAAATTCCGCATTTTCAATCTACGTTCTTTATACCGTTTGTTCACCTGGTGCGATTTCCGTTTACTTTGCGATCTTACTTAAAGATTTTCCTAAGATGGGATTTCAAGTTTTCTAGCCGGGCTTCCTGTTCAGTGCCTCTCAGTTCAGGAGTTATTTCGGCTCTTAACTCCTGCAACGTTTGCAAAACCATTTCACGACCATGAACTAAATAATTGAGACTGTGCCCTGCTGTGGTATGAGGTCTGACACCATAAGCCACTAATGAAATAAAATGAACGTGTCCTATTGTTACCCGACGTATTAACGTAGTGACTGTAAACTTGTTTCATAGAATTATGAAAACTCTCAATTGTTCCATTCTTCCTGGGTGATAACCTGTGGGTTTTAAGTTCCTGATGCCGAAAATCCTGCATGTGTCTTTAAAGAAAACAAAGGTGAACGACCAGCTTTGTCCGCCACCAGCAATGACATTGAGCTATGCCTTGCAATTACTTGTGTCGCGTACGCTCTCACACATGTATTGGCTAACACATCTGGTATGGGCACACTCTCTGCATCCTTATTTAAGTGACATATGAAACTAAGCAAATACTTAATCCTACCTAGTGTTAATGGATAAGAGCCCAAAAATCCATTGTAGATATTTGAAATGGATATGTGGTTTCCATAACATCACCTAATATCGCGTTATTATCATTTCCCTGTTTCATTCTATTACTCTCGTCTAATTTCTGGGCTATTTATCAACACATCGAACCATACCTGGTTGCCATTGACGTAATTTTAATGACTCGAATATCCTTTTTCCACCAGGTTGACCTGAGAATATGAGGAAATGTTTATATGAAATCACGCCCCTTGCAAAGTTTTGGGAATCACTTACTGAGGTTCCCCATGATTCTGCGTTCTATATATAGCTGCGTTCGGCTCCTAAAATTATTCGGACATAATATATCAAATTTCTGGTCCTCAATGTCTTACAAAATTCTTCCGCCTTCTTCTCTTTCACCACTTTGTTTGATGAGAATTCCGCCCACTTTTATAACTTTCATGTGACTGCTTAATGCTTCAACATGCGGTACCTCATTTCCCGATTTAAACAGTAACAGGATTTCAAATTCAGCTAGTCTTACGCTCCATCTTATTAGCCTAGAAATTTCATCAGAGAATTGGTGCAGAAATATCAACGCTGCGTGATCTGTCCTGACCTCAAACTTTCCCCTTATAAATGATATCTGAAAAGCTGTGTCGCCAAGATAAGAGTTAACATTTCCGCCTAGGAAGCCGAACAATTCCGCTCCGCTTTTTCCATGTGCTAGCTTTCTCGAAACGCTTCAACACATGCTCCAAGCTCTTGGCATGTTCCTCCATGGAGTCCGAGAACAAAATTATATCGTCTATAAATAACCAATACTCGGTTCACTTTAATTTTTTCAACACTACATCTTTGGAAGCTGGATGGTCTGTATGATAAGACGTAAGGCAAACTATTAAACACATATGCCCACCCTGAACTTTGTATCCCCTCTTTCCTTTATGCTCCTTCTTAACATTTATTTGCCAAAACCCTGATTAGCACTTCAAGACAGAGAAGGACTTGCTACCATACAATGTAGATTTTGTTTCCTAAAACACTGTTAGCGGGTATTTATGAATCTAATGTACTTTATTCAGAAAGCGAAAAAAGAACAAAACAGTCATTATTTTCCCATCAGCTGACAATTTCGGGACTAAGATAGACGCAGCTGACCACAGAGATTGGCATTCTGTAAACACTCCTTTCTTAAATATTCCATGTATCTGATTTTCTATCTCCTTTATCAGCCAAATAGAACTCGATACTCGGGCCCCTTTTCGGTTGAAAGTATCCTGTGGTTATATGATGCTCCAGTAAATTTTTCTCTTTGATCTCATTAGTGCCTTCCTCATGGAAGGCATGTCTATACCGGGATAACACAAGCTCTAACAATGACTTCTCCCTAGCAGTTCTGTGTGCTAATTTCTCTCACAAACTTCTTAAAATTCACGGTGGACTTCCTCGACCTATGTTTCTTCCGGTCCTCGCTGTCCTGGTGGGGTTCGAAGTTAGTTTCCTCATTTATACTAACTAAGAATGTTTCTGAAATTTCCTCGGGAATTCCTGTCACCGTCGACTTTGGAAACACCAATTGGAGTGCACAAAAATTCGCTCTCATGAAGTTCAGAACAGCACTTTTCTTAACATTGGAACAGCTGATCGCTGACGTAGCTTTATCGCCTTTCTGCCGTTTCCTCGGTGTTTGGTACTTGAAATCACTGGTGCTGGTGTTTGTGCTTAGCAAATTCCTTGAACCGGCATTTGAGTTGGTTTATTACAGAATAATTCAGGTCGTTCCTGCCGTTTGGTAACACCAGTTTTAACATCAATAATTGCCTGCTTCTAGATCCTAAGCAATCGCTATGGAAAAATTCCGAGATAAGGGAAAGCTTCTCTCACCTCTACGCGGATCGGATACTAGTTCTGCCTGGCATCATCAATATTTCGCTAATTCTTATGCTGAGCTAAACCTCATGATTCTCTCAATTGGAAGGAATCGTTACGGCAAGGTTCTGTGCAGTTTCAGCCACCCATTTTTGGAGAACCATTCCAGAATTTGGAGATATCTTGTAAATTTAACACAGCTTTTCGGGACTTAATTTCCATCCCGTATTAAAACAAATATCCATACAAAAAATACCCGCTGCTCTTGTTGGTAATGAACACAATAAACCTTGTGCCCATGTATCACGTAGTTGAACCAAATTGTAACCATTTCCTCTTCTTTTATGTCTATAGCGTCTCCAAATACTAAACAGTGTGACAAGTTGTTAGTTACAAATATTTCACTGCACATTCTCGCTTGAATGATTGACAGACTCGAAACTGTGTCTCTTATGAAGAGACTTCTCGTCCCTTCTCTTTTGGGAAGGGCCGTAAGATTTCCTCCGTGCAACTATAAATCTGGCAAGTACATAACTACAGCGTTTTTTTAGTTAGCGTGACCCAGGGACTGTCTTTGAGAAGGTATATGGTCCCTTCTCATTTGGCTACGGCCGTAGGATTTCCTCCGGCAACTCTAAATCTGCCAAGTACATATAGACAGCGTTTTGTGGGTTAGCGAAACGGATCTACAGTTTCCATTCCCTCCAACTACTCGTTTACCTAATACTCAACTGTCTTCCTTAGTTTTCTTATCCTCATTTCGGCGGTGGTTCTGTCTGCAGATATCGTACTATCCTCAAGTTAAAATTTGTAATTATTACTTTCCTATACCTGCGGCTTGGACATTTCCGTGCAAAATAGTCACTTCCTCCGCAATTGTTAGACTGGTAAGGGATTGTTTTCTTCTCCACCAACTTCATACTTGGTTCCGCCCTACGTTTTCTGGTAGTGGATGGGGTTAATTAGCCAAAAGTTGAATGTTTTCATGTACATAATCCCTGCTATGAAACGAACAAAGTTCTTGTCGATTTCTGTATTTAATCGCCATTTTCGTGTATATATGTTTTTTTAGATTCGCTTAATCGTCGTTCATTCGCCATTCCTTTTGTTCGTTTTTTACATCTTGCAAACTAGCGCGTAATGGGATGTGAAGTTGTTACGTCTTACGACTAATGAGTTCATGCGCCGAGCTTGTTGAATCAGGTGGAACGTAGCTGTGACCGACGCACGCTTAGTCAGGGGCCTCCAAACGTTGTGGCCCTTCGGGAGGGTGTCCATGCCTCTCGACGATCCTTGCCCTGCCCTGCCATAGTCCTGAATTTGGTCGTCTACTTGAGAGATTCCCGTGACTATTACACGGCTTGTGTCTATGTCATCTTCTTTTTTCTCAAACCTTCCTGCTTGTTTTCCGAATTACAATACAATATTAGAAAATATTGGAAATTTGCATCCACAATCAATACATTTTATGTCTCCAGCTCTTTATTTGGAGTAAGTGTTTTAAAAAATATCAAATTTGTGCCTTAAAAATTCTTACCAAACTTGTTGTAGACTTCCACTTACACTTTGAACACGTTACTTGGAACAGAATTTTGTCAAACTGTGATATACATTTGAGATTTATTTTTGTTAATTATGAATTTTAATTATATCTTAGGGTAAGTTCATCATTGCTGCCTATAATAAACAAAATTTCATTAAGAGAAACTACCAAATTTATGGTAAGTTTAATTACTTCCTTAAAATGCTCCAAGGCATGAAATTTAGAGTTCCGGAAATATAGCTTAACCGATTTTGAAGAGTATATTGTGTTGTAACTATAATTACCATTTATTTCACTTCATTATTTTCATGCCTTCAAGCTTCTCAGAACTCAAAAAGTATATTGAAATTGTATTTCAACGTTCAATAGAGGCTTACGTCGTTATGTTTTTAATTCTCGCACAACGTTTTGCTTGCACAAAGCAACCTATCACTCTTCGGAATTGCAAGACATTTTTGCCCAAAGTGTTGTAAGATTAGGATTTATGTACGTATATCATGAATTTTAATCTTTCTTCAAGCTAAGTTTCGTTTATTTTAACTTTTTTTTCTCACTGTTTTATCATAAGAAGGCACCCGAATAATTGGTAAGTATAACTACAACAAATAAAATCTGACAAGCATTTAAGCGTTGAGGAGAGAAAGAATTTTAAAGTAAATGTATCGTACTAAGTGTATTCACTTTTCATTTAGAAATATAATTTTAATGACATCCAGGTTCTGAGGACAAAAAAAAATGTTTGCAATACATCTCATTTTAGGATTGAAGATTAAGTCGTTTTGGTAGTACACGTAATTATTGCCGGCAAACGGTAAGCAAGTTTCTCACATAATTCAGTTGACGAAAGTTGTGTATTTTTCACCATTCAATCAAATTCATTACGGTCATTGATTATAGACTTAGTACGTGTAAGTATAAAATTTAACGTAAGATTTATACTTGTAGGGTACGATTTTATCAGTTGTTAGAAATAGATGCCTTTCAGCGACTGGGAATGAATATTTTTTCATTACAAAATATTGGAAATTTGCATCTACAATCAATACATTTTGTCTCCAGCTGTTTATGTAGAGAAATGTTTTAAAAAAATCAAATTTGTGTCTTAAAAACATTACCATCCATATTGGAGTCTTACACTTACAGTTAGAAATCGTTACTTTGAAGAGATTTTTGCCGAAATGTGATGTATGTTTCAGATTTATCGTTGTTAATTAAGAATCTTAATCATATTTTAGGGTAAGTTCAATCAATGCTACATATAATACACTTCATTTCATTAACAGAAGCTCCCAAAATTAATGGTTAGTATAATTAACATTTTAAAAAATCACACTTGGCATGAAATTTAGCGTGCGGAAATAAAGCTTAAGGAATTTTGAAGGGTATATTGAGTGGTAACTATAATTACCCTTTATTTCAATGCATTACATTCATGTCTTCAAGCTTCTCAGAAATCCAAAATATGTTGAAGTGGTATTTCAACGTTCAATACAGGCCTACGTCGTTATGTTTTTAATACTCGCACAACCTTTTGCTTGCATAAAGCAACCTATCACTCTTCGGAATTGCAAGAGATTTTTGCCCAAATGTGTTGTAAGTTTGGGATTTATGAACGTATAAATTGAATTTTAATCTTTCTTCAAGCCAAGTTTCGTCTATTTTAACCTTTTTCACACTGTTTTATAATAAGAAGACACCCGAATAATTGCTAAGTATAACTACAAAAAATAAAATCTGACAAACATTTAAGCTTTGAGGACAGAAAGAATTTTAAAGTAAATGTTTCTTGCTAAGTGTATTCACCTTTCATTTAGAAATATAATTTTAATGATATCTAGGTTCTGAGGACTAAAATAGATGTAAACAGTAAGCAAGTTTGTCACA
>BLKM01000113.1:0-18364 GCA_013340265.1 Coptotermes formosanus
GGATTTGAACCCGGGGCTTGTGCTGTTGTACCTTCACTTTGTGTCTTCAGTTTTCTCTAAGAAATATTTGCCTTTCATTTGTGGGTGCTCTAAACTTACATTCTGATCCACTCAGCTAAACACACGGTCTCTGTTTTCTCATTACGCTAAGTTCTACTATTTCCTTAATGGAATTAAGCCTATATTGTGGCGTCCTAATTTATATAAATGTCATCGTGACGCACAACAATAGCAGACGGCAGTACGTAACAATAGACCGCCACATTTAAATTGCTCAATTGCGTGTTGTATTTTGTTCTAAGGAGCATCCACCTTTCTTTTGTACTCCAGAAGCAAATTTATTTACGCCACGCTACACACGAAATATTTAATTACATATATCAGTATTAAAATGATTAATTATTTACTAAAAATAATTTTGTGCAAGTCAATATCAAATTATTTGCGTCCCTTGTAAATAAACCTGGCACACATTCACTATCCATACAACTGCAAGTGTCCAGTGTAATGACCCGATGCTGCAGAGTAAAATTATCCCTCAGGTAATGAAAGTAAGATTTCGGTAAATTTGTTTATAGCGATGTAAGAGTAAGTTACTTGGAAGGAAGAGAATACCACTTCAGGATTTGGACATCATTTCCGTCTTCAAATTCATTGTGCGGATAGCCAGCAGGGATGATTAATTAATACTTGAACACTCAGGGAAGTGAAACATAAAAACTTCAGTCCCTGACATAAGAAGTAGAAAATAGATCTGAGTGAAAAAGAAGAAGGGAAGGAAGAAGAACGGCGACAAGTTACTTAATTCATGTTCGTGTCAAGAAAATACATTAGCGGGCTTAAGGAAATTTAGAAACCTTTCAAGGAAGTAAGCCAGTTGGTCTCCATTAAACCTGTCTAGTTTTGTCACACTTAACTATAAATTGCCCTTAAATGACGCTCGCATTTTAAAAAGCATATTCTTCTGGAAGGTCATTTGACGTATTACTGTTCACCGTCAACTCCCCAGTGTCCTAGTATCACGTAACATTTTAGTAATTGTACTTGTACTGTACATTCTACTTGCTGTTCAAGACACTTGAAGTAAGGACATATCGCACGTTGCGCAGTCTACGCAGATTCGTCTGAATCTTATCATCAGAAGCTACGTGAAACCCAGGCGCTCTGTAAGTACATGCAAGTCTATCCTTCCATCTACCTTTCATTTAATTACATGTTGTAGAAGGCAATTGCTATGTTCGGTATGGTCAAACTGATTAGACATCCTCATTCTTAATGTCTGCAGGATGTTCCTTCCTCTACTGTACATAAGGAAGTGCAAGTTTTATTGCAAGACGTAGGAACAAGCTCCTTACCGATCCCTTACTGACCAGTCTCACACCATTAGCCCTACTCCGTACGATAATTACCCTCTGCCACGCTGCCAGTCATGAAGTCTCAGACTGTTTGGTGCCGAACTGCGCCTCGCAAGTGTTCACTGCTTCCTTCGGTCTGTGACCCCACTGCCAAGACAGTTCTTTTGGTATCTTAAATCGTGTTGACTGTAGACATGGAGCATCGTAAAACAGGACCTGTTTCATTCGTCAGGTGGCAAATGGGGAAACGCTGCAAATCAGATCGATCACATAAAGCCATTCTGTGTGCCGGGATACACAGAGGGTGTTCTAATTCAGAGCCGTGCATTTTGTAACACTCACTTCACAAAGCATTTGGCATTAAGATTAGGTACAGTAGTGTATAACGGAATATCGCTATAACACTTTTGAGAACGTTATGTATTGCAAGGAAAAAGAAAAACACGTACTCCATGCGTTTAGGTATTTATTAAAATATTGTTTTTATGTCCATTTGAACTGCTAAATATTATAATTTTACTAACAAAAGTTACTGCTTGTATCAACGTACATTTTATTAAGATTTTATTAATAAGATATTTTGAAAATAATAGAGTAATACATTTAATGGTATATATATTACTAATATTATAATTTTATCAGTAAATATTACTGCATACGTGAACGTATATTTTCCTATACAACGATTACTGTCCACGTATGGAAAGTGTGGTCCACTCAAAGGGAACCTATTGCCATGAACTGACCGATGAAAAAATTTTTCGCACATTTATCTGTTAGTTAGATTGTCGAAAATTTGTTGATTATTGAGAAAAGAGTATGGAATATAAGGTGATGTTTGCTGCTTTTCTATGCTCAGTATATACCTTTATTGCTGCCGGTAATGCTCACCAGGTCGCTCGAAGGCAAACCTACCCTGTAAAAACTGATGATGGAAACGTTAACAAGAACATTACAGTGTCCATACAATCGCTAATGCCCGGCTGTGGGTTTACGGCTAGCAGTTCGCTCCTGGTTGCCGTAAGAGACTTTTGCCGTAAGAACGTTTGGAGGGGAGATTCAGACAGCCGCTAGCGAAGGCTACGCTACAGGATATGTTCCTTGAAAGAGCACGTGGCGCTGTCTGCTTGATCAGGTTAACTTTATACACTGCAGTCGCTTCATTCATTAGAGACTGCCGCCGCCGTGGCCAATTTACACAAATCAATTCTGAAGATGAATACCACCGTGTAAACATAAAATTATGCACTCCGTATGGCTGGCAAAAGTGGGAAGCTGGCTGAAGGTAGCGTTGTTCTCAAAATAAAGCAAATATTCAAGATGTTGTGTACATGCGCGTACAATAAAATCCAAAACCTTTTGCAACAAATGACTTCAGAACTTGCGCTGCAGCACTTGCAGACACCATCATGTGTAAACTACGAAAAGTGCGTCACGACCAGCTAAACACGGCTTCACTGCCCAACGAAGAAAATACTGAAAGAGCAAGAAAAACTTGACAATGCATTTAAGCCTTTTGCAGGCAAAGGACGAAATTGCCGAAATCGAAAAAGATGTCTAGGGAGGTAGCTGGGGAAATGTATTTGCATTTCGGACTCCATTAGTATGAGTTTCCTACTCAAAATATTTGTGTAATTTCGTCACCCGTACTGTAATTTGTCGTCATCAAACAGGCACCATATTCGCAAGATATTGTTCTGAATAACAGACCTTACTCATAAACACGTATAACCACTCTCCACTGTGAATACATATAGTGAGCTGCTATTACTAATCTATTGGTTTTGTGGTGTGCTATTTGCAGTTCAATATAAATACAGCAAGGGCAGACAGCAGGCAGTCTCCAGTCAGTCTGCAGTTCTCAGATTCTTGTTGCCAGAAGTTACGTTATTCCCAGACGCCCTGTAAGTACATACATCGCAGCCATGTTTCTGTGTATCTAAGTAGTATAGAAACTCAAAGCGCAGTTACGTAAGTAACTTCTTAATTGCAGCGTCGTGTGCAGGATGTAAATACACAATGAAAATTTTACTAATGGGGGAAAAAATTGTTTTTAAATTTGTAGGAGAGAAGTCCATAAGACATCGGAAGAAAAAAGGGAAGTCACAAATTCTTTTAGACTTATAGGGCTATTAATGCATAACAAATCCCGTCACAGGCACGAATATGAATAAATTAAAGTACTTTAGGTTTGCCCATTCCGTTCATATTTAAGGTCGATGTATTCAACTTATTACAGCAACCTTGTAATTTATAACCTGTCACTGGCAATGTGTGCGAACTGTGGAATATTGCGCTCTGTGAAGATGGTACGCTTTTGTCGAAACATGTCAGAACTTCGGGTTTAACACTCATATGTAAGTAATAATGTGCATTTGGCTGGTAAAAAAATGGAGTACATTGAAATTAAAAAATGTTTCTGTTCGTTTCTTAAGCGTAACTTTTATAAAGCTCTTTCAAATAAAAGTTTGCCACACTACACAATAGATATATTTTCGTACAAAGCAAGCTGTGTACAGAAACATATACGTAAGTCTGTGTTCTCAATGAAAAACAGTGTTCCTTTTCTGATTCACGAACAGAAAAGCCATTGATTCCAGCCATTGATATATACTCGCTAGTGAACCTCTTTTTATAGTCATGAAATCATTCGTACAATGTGATCTCCGTATCCCTGGCTTTCCAGGGGTCTGAATAAGTATTCGTGTGATATTTTGTCAAATGCAGATGCGAAGCTTAATGCAACCAGACATATACCGGAATTCCTCATTTCCCCGAGGGCAATAACATCATGTATTCCGACGGTGGCAACCACAATGTTGCGCACTGTCGTGCTGCTTGTTTGACCTGGACGTAACAAGACATCCAGCGTCGGTTTTGGACGATTTGGTAAGAGCCTTACTATGATCTTGCAGTCGGTATTCAAGAGTGTTATAGACCGATAATCCGACACTAATGTCGGTGTCTCCTTTTTCAGAATACGCACTATTGCGCATTGTTTTTGTCCTTTTGCGTACTGTTCCTTGGAACATGTAATTGTATATCGCCTCTAGTTCCCCCTTCATGACTTTCCAGCCCCACTTATAGCATTCTACGGGAATTCCGTCGTCCCCAGGGCACTTTCGGGGAGCCTGCCACAGTTCGGTCCCCGTAATGGGTGTTTCCAAACCGTCCTTCCACTCTGCCGGTGCCGTCGCCACCTCCGCTGTACATAGTTTCTCTACGCAATGCCTGTCCACTGGGATGCGTCTATATCCATCTTTGTGTGACGTAGCGAAGGTGTGTGCTATCTTCCCGTGCGCTCTATGTATGGTGCCTGTCTGGTCCTTTATTGCTGTAATCTACCTTCCCCTCCTTTCTCTCATTTCCAGTACGTATGTACACGTCTGTTGCGTGGACATCAAAAGTGACTGTACTTGATTCATGGCATCTAAAAGCTTAATGCTCAGATAAATATTGGGAGAAACGGTTTACGAATTTAAGATTTTCGGGTATTGAATGAGGAGGAATATTGTGTTTTATGCGTGCCAGGTAATGTTAGGATAAACGTAATGCGCCTATTTAGGCACCACGCCTTAAAGACATCCAACGTTGTGTGGCAGGAGGAGGAAACCTTTCCCCTGTCGGCTGTTTTACCCAAGGACAAAGGCCTCTCAGTACCCATTGGATCGTAAAGGCGTGGGCCGCTAGGCCAGTGTGGCTGCAGTGACAAAGAAAGGGCAGTACCGAGCACAGCAGGTACTTGACTCCGCCCACCAACCCTCTTGTCTCTCCATCAGCTGTAACGGGCCGGTATGTCATGACGCCCACAGGTTCCGGAGGCGGTAGTAAGTTCCCTGATGACGCGGCGTTTTGTTATGTAGTTTATTTCGGAATCTCTTTCCAAATGCAAAATAAGTAAACTATTAGTCTCTAGTCTTGATTTCAGCGGCGTGATGCATGTATGGGCCTGCGGCCGTTCGCTTGCTGGAATCGCGGGTGCGAGTCCCGCCTGGACATGGTTATCTCTTTCTTGTGAGTGTTGTGTGTTGTCAGGTTGAAGTCTCTGCGTCGGGCTGATCACTCGTCCAGAGTAGTCATACTGAGTGTTGTATGTCTGAGTGTGAATGTGAAGCCTTGATAATGAGGAGGCCCTGGCCCACTGTGGGCTGTTGCGACGTGGGGAAATGTCTTTAGTCAGAGCTAGAGAAATACATCGGCTTCTACCTCACATATTGTCTGTGGCTGCTCATGTAACATCGAAGGAACGTCAGTTAATAGTTTTAACAGTGAAGAACTGCTGAAGGGAAATAGCCGAAATATCCAGAGCGGACATTCTACTCTGCAATATGTTGTTGAGGGCTATGAAAAATAAAGAAGCTCTATTCGCACTGCCAGTACTCGGTAACAAATGTTTACATTTTTCAGACCAAAACAACGGTGTTTTATTCACTAGCTACATGTTTCCTCCGAAGTAGATCATTATCAGGCGATGAATATAATATGCAAAGAGAAAGTAAGAATGTAGTATATCGTACATCAGCTTTATTGCTGAATAAAACACAGTTGTGTTCTACTGAAGCTTGCTAATATTTGTTGCTGAGTGTTTTTTAAACAACGGGATGAATCCGATCGAATTACTACTAATACTGCTGTTTGTGCACTGGGAATGTTGCTGACAATGTTACAGGGAATGTTAGTGGTGACATCTTGTAAAAATGAAGGCGGTTGAGTGTAATATAAAGGGGGTTTGTAAGAAAATTGTCTATTGTGCGGTAGATGGATTGATCTGGCTCAGGGTTCTACAGTGACGGGTTTTTGTAACATAAGTGCTGAAGCTCTGGGTTCAGCTGCCCCAGTGTCAGTATCGTTACCTGCAATTTGACCTGAGGGGGTTGTCATATGCTTTATGGAACATGTATTTGGTACTGACAATGGCTTCGGCAAATTCCGCGTCCTTCTGGTGGGTCTAGAGCAGACATAAGCAGTTACCTTTTTCACTCTGGCACCGGATAGGTCTATTTCGAAATGACTCCGGGCCGGGGAATCCCACCATTAAATTTCTGTTAATAAAAATTTTTAAATGGCTCATTGGCTAGAAACGACAAACATAGGCTCATATGTTTAACATGCTGCGGATTCGTGTTGGATCTTGCGTCTGTGTTTTTTTTTTTTTGCCTTTTTTCCTGTGTTTCTCTTTGATTTTGTGTCCGAGTTTGTGTTTATGTTGCGCGTATATAGCCTCCATAAGCCGATGCAGAAAGTGTCAAATAACGACTCTCTCAAGTGCTAAGTTTATTTATCGCCGGTGTTATACGAATGAAAGACGGATATGGAATTTCGATGCAATGAAACTGCCAGGGGCAAATTCGAAGCACTGGAAGAAAAATCTGCCCGAGGTCCACATTTTCCACCACAAATCTCACATGGACCGGCTCGGGATCAAACCAATTCTCTGCGGATAGTGACAGGTAAGCTAACAGCCTGAGTCATGGCACGGTCTCGATTTAAAGAGAAACAGTAAAACAGAACACTGCATATTCACGGAAATCACATGACTAACATCTGCGTAATGGTTATCCCACGCTATTTCTAAAGCACTTTACTAGTTGACAGATATTTGAGGGCCTTAACGGTGAAAGTATAGACAGCAAATCCAGAGCGGGATAATATCTAGAACACGCTCATGCCTATTCAGGTATCAAAACCTAAAACTGACATTAAACCCTGACACTGCGCTGTGGGACTTTTTAAACTTGCTGTTGGAAAACTGCCATTAATAGTGTAACTGTGATGTTAATATTAAAAGGCAGACCAAGGGTGCTGCCTGGGAGCTTCAAAAGCTCATATTTCACATTTCCTCTGAACGTGTACCCCAGGGAAAAATGGAAGAAGATTAACCATAATATTTGTGTCATTCAGAAAAGAACAGAACGCCACCCACTGACTCCTGGCTATTTAAACAAGCTGATTCACATGCAAAACACAGTTCCCATTACGACAGAGTGATTATGTACAATAAAGTGAATTTGGACAGAAATTGTCACGACCAGCTGTCGCTAGGGAAGAATATAACGAGGCAAAAATGGGCCGGTGCTACCTGCCACATCCCACAAATAATCAACAAATTGCCGGCATTTAGTGGAACGAGAAATTTCATTGCCACATTCACAACAGCCAGATATCTGTCTCTATTTTGAGTCAGATCAATGAATTTCATGCGCCCCAAACCATTTCTTGAACATCAGGTTCTATATTATCCTTCACTTACGTTTATGCTTTCCAAGTAATCTCTTTCCTTCAGGTCTTTCCACCAACAAAATTTACGGACTTGAACTCTCTGCTACACGTGCTACGTCCTCCGCCCATCACATTCGTCTTGATTTGATCACCCGAATGATATTTGGTGAAGATTACAGATTACGAAGCTAATTTTTATGCAGTCTTCTCCAACCCCTCTTTCCTCGTCCCTCTCAGGCCATCATACATTCCGTCAGCACCCGATTCTCAGATATCCTCAGACTGTACTTCTCCGCAGAGTGTATGTATGTGGGACGGCATTGTTAAATACGCACAAGCGCCCTACACTTTCCGGATATTATTTATGTCTGATTTCGTTCCCCTGTACTGCAGGCAATTGGACTCATAATTTCGGGCTAAATAGTAGCGTGAATTTACTCCCACCCAGTCCATCCATTTCTGACGAATGTCTTGGCGTGCCCCTAACAGCTGCAGTCGTCTGTCTCATGTCTTGATTCCCACTGTTTATCCTGTGACCGCACTTATCAAGCACTTCATATCTCCAGCAAAACGAATTACATATTTGGACACAAATCCCTTCATGGCAAGAACTAGCCTCTTGTGGTCTTTAAACGTTAAGAGGTTCTGAAAGTAACCTGACGTCGGTCATTAAATGTTCACACCGCTGCTTGTGTCAAACCTCCAGCAAAACCAGTTGCCCCGCTGCTAGCGATAAAAGCAGTTGATTACAAACATTTCATGAAGTCATGGGAATAAAATGTTGTGTGTTGTTGGCGATATCCACCGGAATGCTATCGATAGGGTTCCGCTTTAAAATAGCGCAATTTCTTTAAAATTCGAAGACACGGGATTGCCGATTCCGGTGGCAGCGCTGTCTAAGGCGTGAACATAGGACCACTCACTTGCTTGGATTTCGGGTTTGAATCCCGCCAAGGGCATGGATGTCTGTCTCTTTTGAGTGTAGCGTAGTGTCAGGTAGTAGACCCTGCAACGGTCCAGTCCCTCGTCCAGACCAGTCTACACCCACAGTGCGTAGAAAGAAGTGGTCACAATGCGGAAAGAAAGAAAGAAAGAAATTGTACCGTTTCCATACAATACGGAGACATTCGCTGTAATAAATTATTTGGGTTAATTAAACATAACAAAACCGAGTAACAATTCTACTGTGAAAGTTAATAAATCCACGGAAGCCACCGGTCCGCTCCGCTTCTATTTGAGCAGTGCCAGCTGAATGCACTCAACAGCAGGCGATCTCTGTAGCTGCCGTCCTACAAACATTTGGTTTACTGCAGGTCTGTGGGTGTCACATCGACGCTGATATAGGGTCAAGAGTACTGCAGTGTTACGCCGTGCAGATAGATTAAAATCGACCCGTATATCTGCGGAAATGTTTCTCTCTCTGTGGTCCAACAGCTCAAATCGATCTTAGACCGCCTCACTTTTGAGGTCTCTAAATTACACAGTTAGACACTGACACACACGGTAGGACTCCTCTGAACGAGCGATCAGCTCGCAGTGGAGGCAGCTACGTACACAACACACAAACACAAAACGGACGGACATCCGTACCCTCAGCTGCACTCGAAAAAATAGAACTTCCTTAAAGAAAACACATCGTAAATTTCGAATTTATGGAAACTTAATCATGACATATTTCCTAGCAGAAAGCAGTAAATAACGACAAGCACACGTATCGAAATTGCTCAGCTGCTTGTTCCTCTTTGTTCGAGGGAACACTAATCGTTCTTCAGTGCCGTAGAAGCACATTTGTTTACGTCATGCTGAGCACGGCGTATTCAATTGTAAAAGATTACATCAGTTTAAAAAATATTGCACATGGAACAATTTTGTGCATCGTGACAAAAGGTGATTTGAATGCCCTTCGAAGTAAAGCTGACAATATTCTGATTCGTAAATCGGTGTTAATTAAATGTCTTTATCCAAAATAACGACCCGGTGATGCAGATTAAAACTGTCCCTCAGAAGCTGAATTTATAATTTCAGTAGTGTTGCTTATCGTAAGAAAGGGGTTTACCGTTTGGAAAAGACAGAACGGCACTGAAGCTTTCAGCTTAACTTCGGTGTTCAAATTCATTGCATCGTTAGCCAGCAGAGATATTTATTTGAAGTTCAAATTTGAAGGCAGGAAATATCACTTAATATTTCGGGCGTATCTGCATTGTATTTTTATCCATCGAAAATATTTATTAATATTAAAACACTTTAACCTTTTCTGTGGCACAACAGACAAAATGAGGACTAGGCGGCCTCCTTCTGGAGGTTTGTCTGTCACACTCAGACGGCACACCACACTCGGTAGACTCCTCTGGACGAGTGATCAGTCCATTGCAGAGACCTGTACCTGACAGCACACAAACATTTAAAGAGGCAGACATCCATGCGCCCATTGGGATTTGAACACACGATAACAGCAAGCTCTCTGCCGGAAGACCATGCCTTAGGCCGCGCGACCAACTGAACACTTAAGGGAAGGAAACATAATGATCTCACTCCTTGAAATAAAAGAGAAAAGGGAACATGTTTATGTGGAAAAGGAAAGACTGACGCAAGACGGCCGAAAAGAACTTAATACATTTGCTCCTAAACACTGGTACATCTCTGCGTGATTGCATAGTGATATAAACCATAACACCACAGTAAGAACAAACTTTGCTACGATAACCTCAAATATCATCATAAAAGCTATTTCTTCCTTAACGAAGTAATTAGATTCCACCCTTCCTTTTATAATTCTATCCGTGTCAGTTTGTGAGTAAAAATGGTTGATCGTCGAAAACAGCCTTAAAATGTTACACTAGAAGCTTCAGATAGAATTAAAGTAATGTCCATTTCCTGCAACAAATTAATTCCCTACCAATAACATCTTCCAGTGTTGCTGTGTGAAGCTGATATTATAGACAAACGCCCATCCTCCGAGTTTTTTCAGAATCGTGGTTCGTTGGGTTTGCTGCCATCTGGAAAAATTATCGCTTGTTACTGACCCACGCTCTCTCTTTTCAAAAGACTACATATCATTTTAGAAATGTGAGAGAAACGAGAAAAATTTAATAAAGACTTTTCAGAGAAACACACATAGGGAGAAGTAAAAATTCAAATGTAATATTTGTGAATGTAGAAGGAAGAAAACATAAAATAAAAAAATTAGAACTTATTGTTCTTAAGAAACATTAGAAATTTTACGTACCATTTCTTCATGCTGGGTGAATTCTTTTGGAAGTCAAGACAAAAGCAACGTGTAAATAAGGAATGAAATCTACTTAGCACTTATAGATAAGAACAGTGTTGAAATTTTCAGCCCTGCCTTAAGCGAAGTTCGAGGGTAAGTACACGAAATGTGTTAGCGTCTCTTTGCCTCTGCTTGAGGCATTACTCTCACTGTTTAAATACAGCCATTTTTTGTTAAAAATTACTTTTTGGTAGTGAACTGATAAAAGGAAAGGAGATTTAATCACTGTGGAATATTAAACTTTATAAAAACCTTTATCTTGGAATTATCCGTTAGGTAGCTCAGTAGATCGCGCCGTCGCAAACAGACCTTACACTATATACATAACATTAACACAGCGAGCACACAGTACTTTATTGCAGCACTCAGCATTTTTTCTCTCCTGCTGTCTCAACGAATTTCATCCTCTGCTGCCCATTTGGCTCCATTTCTAGCGATTCTTAACACTTTCTGCAGAATTCCCCGTGTCCCGTCCACTATTTCCCACCCCTTTCCTATTCCCGAGATTTCAACCCCATATAAAATCTTGGATTCACACATGGCCTCACAGATCTGCTGTAGCATGTGTAACCTCATATTGGGCATTCCTGTTAGGCATTTATTAATGGCTAACAAGGATTGATTCCCGAATGTTCTGATTCCCATTTTCTGTCTTCTCCAGCCCTCTGCTTTCAAGTTTTACTCAGAGATATAAGATTTCTCTTACGACGTCCAATTTCCGCCCTTCCATGTGCCAACGTTCATTTTTTTGAGCTCTTTCTTTTCTTGAAAACCATTGCTTTTTTGTGGGTTTTATTTAAGCCCCAGTACTTACAAAATTGTATGATTTGTTTCATGCCTTGAGGAAGTCCATTTGTTGTGAAAGAACCCACTGCTATATATTCCGCGAATATCAGATATGGTACTGTTAGCTCACCCACTACAGGTGAGGGTCTGTTTCCTTCTTCGATGCGGTCTATGACTTCTTCTACAAAGATGTTAAACAAATATGATCTCAGACAGCAGCCTTGCCTGACTCCCGTTTCTTGAGGCACAGGCTCTGTCACTTCATCTCTATTCCACCTTAAGCAAAATTCAGTGGCCTCATACATTCTTTCTGCCCATCCCACTATGCTCTGGCTTATGCTTTTCTTGTGCTTTTTAAACCACAGCGCCTCTCTGCTGACTGAACCGGAGGTGTTTTCCAGGTCGAAAAACACCAAAAAATGCGGCCTGTCTTGGTCCTCAGGTATTTGTGTATTGCTGTTTTTATTATAAGTATGTTGTCACTTTTCCTCTTATTCTTCACAAACCCGGCCTAGAGTCTACATAATACTCTGCTGTGTACCGGCCACTCAACCAACCTACCAGCCAAAACAGTGGAAACCCTTTACTGAGGATCGGCAGGAGGGCGATTTCTCTGTAATTGCACGGGTCACTTTTCCCCCTGGTTTTATTTATTACAATATAATTACGGAGTTAATGAAACTGTAACGTGAAACTTACTGCGCAACGCTCCAGTAGACGGAACCCTGCAAGCCATCAAGTGTCTCCACTAAGGCCAATATATGGTCTTTATTTAACGACGTTGTCTTTAAAGAGACGGTGCAGCCCCATATCGCAGGTTGGGGCCGATTACTGATTGTGGAGTCCTTCAATTGCAATATTTGAGTAGCCTGATAGAAAATGGTGCAGCATGAACACATGAAATTATTTCCAGGATTGCCTTAGCAAAAGCAGTCAACAAGATGAAGGCTCTTTTCAGTAGCAAACTTGAATTAATTTTAAGAAAGGAACTTGTGAAATTCTAGATTTGGAGCATAGCTTTTTTTGGTGCTGAAACGTGGACACGTTGGAACGTAAATGGGAAATACCGTGAAAGTTCTGGAATCTGTTGCTGGACAAATATGGAGAAAATCAGTTGGATCGATCATGTGAAAAATTAAGAAGTATTACGTACAGTTAAGGAGAAAAAGAATAACCTAGTACAATAAACAGATGGAAGACTTAATAGATTGGTCACATAATGCGTAGGAAATGCCTTCTAAGATTCGTTATTGAAGGAAAGATAGAGGGGAAGGGAAGAGGAGAAATAAGGGTTAAGCAGCTACTAGACGACTTCATGAAGCGAGAAGATATTGGAAGTTGAAAGAGTAAGCACCAGATTACGCCTTCTGGAGAACCATCTTTGTAAGAGGCTATTGACTTCCCTTAAGACAGACTATATGATGATGTACTGGGAAGAATGGGGAAGGAAGAGGCTGTTGCTGTTCGAAGTATCAACTGCTTGTTAACCCGAAAGGTGTGAGAGAAGTCGCAGCACAGCCACTCTCTGGGAGCAGATTTTAACCGTAGACTTCCGGAACAGGAAGTGTAAGGACACTGTCATGAACTGTTATGGAACTATTTGTGCCGAATAAGAAGCGCTCTGGTCACTGTGCGGGTGTGCATGTGACATCGTTAATAGGAAGGGTCAATGCTTCTTTCTACGTGCATGTAGCACGGTTAATATGAACTACCGTTACTACACGTGTAAAAACGTTAATTAGCCTTTTAAAGTCTAGCGGTAACTTTACATACTGCCAGGTTTAGTATTCAAAAATTCTACCTGTTCCCCACATTGCGTTTATGTGTTTTGTACGGGTCTCAGAACAAACAGCAACTTTTGCCTTATAACACATTAAGAGATTGGTTTTTATAACCGAAGTGGAGAGTGTTTACAGCGCGGTACGCCCTGAGTCCTTATAAAACAGATGCGCTTCTTCTTCAAAGGGTTAATCTGTTATTCTCCCCTTCCTGGGAAGTTTATTATGTGTGTGTGTGTGTCTGGTATTCGACTGCGTGCTTCAAAGCCCGTGTTATCGATTATGAGTTCTGTTCGTACTGCATCTCCCCTTACTTGCCAACAAGGGGAATAATAGGAAGAATAAAACGCAACAAGTGTTGTGAAATTATACAACTTGCACACCACCTTCCAGAAGCAAAACACGTAACAGGACGCTTTCACAAGAAAGGAAGCTGGCACAAAATAACCACAAGTCTAAGAGGATTTGAGTCCACTACTAAAACTTTCCTTGGAGAGTTAATGAAAGTTTGTGACCCTTACACTCATACAAATACAAAACCTTGCTTAAAATATAAATTAGATCTTGCAAGAGACATAATTTTTCATATAAGAATCAACAGAACATTACACGTTTGTCAGCATATATCTTTTAAAACTTCGTTACACTTTATCATTTCTGTCCAAACTGACTTTCCATGTTTTTTGTCTGACTTAGTTAAAGTGACACCTGTTCAAAATCTAGGCATTCAAAAGTTGGCTGTCCTGAAGGAATTTTTGGAAGATGAGCTATACTGGAAATCACCACGTGTTTTACTAGCATCAGCAAACCATTACAACATTAGTGTGATTAATCCTGACATTCCCGAGGATCCAGCATTTATTCCGTGGACATTAGCTGCCCAAAGATGGCGGCTAACGATCGCTAGTTGTAAGGGCTCTACAATCCAGTTCTCAAGTACTAAAAAAATTAAAACTTCACATAATTCACATGTTCAGTGTTAATTCATCTAATTTATGACGCCATGTAAGGCATTTTATATGAAAGTGTTTTTAACTCCATTGCCACATTGACTGAATTACGTGCATGTAGAAGCTGAATAACGAGCAGCACTTTCATCCGAAAGGTTGGTGTCAATTTATACCATGCGGTGTCAACTCCCGCAGGATTCCGAATTGGATTATACTCACACATTTTTAAAGTCATACAATCTAAAATAACGCTTAACGGTCAATTATTTTTACTTAGATACGTTTGAACCTACATCACACGCAGCTGCACTGTACTTCGTAGGTTTTTACAGGCCCTTTACCTGTGCATGTATCACATTTCACTTTATGTCACATATTTTACACTGATTTTGTGTATGATTCCATTGTAAAGCTTCAGATCTCTTATTGCATTTCACTGCTGTATGGTAACCATTTTTATTTTCTTCTGTACACACCGATTATGGCTATTAGTATAGCTGCAATATGTAGCTCTTGATGTGCTTTACAATGTAAGTTGTGTTGGCAGATTGTTTATTGGTGTTCAAGTCCCAGAAGGATCTCATTCGCAAAAGGAACGCCTGATAACATAAATCTGTATGTTGCTTTTTCTCTCCGCGGGAATCCAAACCCGAGGTCAACTGAATACGAAGTAAGAGTGAATATAATGCTTTCCGGTTTCGAACGCATATTGGAGCCAACTAGTAAGTACTTTGAAGTTAATGTGGAGTATGTAACTAATGTAGTGACCAATTTCAGATGCCTTACTAGAATTTAGGAATGTTTATAATAAGTCTGTATAGGCTACAGGCACGTGACTCTATATCATATAGAGTTAGTGCCGTTTCATAAATTTGTTGAGTTATGCTCTAAATAGATGGACTGTAATTTTAGCTTCGATAGTGAGCTAATATGAATGGCGGATTGGTACTTGACATGGGGGAAGCAAAGTATTCTGACAGAAGCCTGTCTCAATCCTACTTTCTCCACCATAAATTCCACGTTTTGCACCGTTAACAGGTTTTTTGGGAAAATAAATGTGCAGGGTGATACATATAGAATTCTTGAGACTTTTCTGCCTGCAATTATGGAGCGAATGAAAGCAAGCAGATGTAACATGCTTTAGAAGCATTACTTGTTCATGCCGGTACTGTGCATGAGCATTTTGCTGCGGCCTCAAAAGTTTGCACTCGCTGCACGCATTACGCACTTATAGGGCTCAACGACACGGGCGTTCTGTGTGAATCACCCTGCATTATTCCGCGCAGAGGGGATTTAGTCTTTTCGAGAGGGACTGAGGATGGGAAAACTGAAACTAAGGCAGAGGAAGTAAAACAGACTGAAGAAATTTTCGCAATGAGGAGCTAGAAGGTATGTAAATTTCTTCAGATGTTCAAGTGAAATCAAGTGAAGGAAGATAACTTGAGAGGAAAACGTAGCAGGCATGAGAAACGACGAGATTTTTCGCGAGAAGTATATGTCGATAATGTACGAATAATGTAAAACGTATTCTGATAGTGTGATGTGCGTGAATGTTGATTGGATATATCTGGCTTGTACTCATGTCAGCGGTGAACTCATCTGCACTCAGTAATGCAACTTCCGCTTCCAAAAACTTGAAGAATTTCTCGAGTGGCTGAGACACTGTCATTCTGTTTAAGAAGATTCTGCTCTGTGTGTTCAACACTGCCGTATCTCTACCCTTGACAGCCACGAGAAGTGTAGCTTTCTGTTCGCACTGAATGAATGCCAGCACATTATGCAGCACATCCAGTGAATGTGTATATCGAACGGAATTCTCCTGAGTCTTGTCCAGTTCTGTAGCCTTTGTGCAGAAGACGTTGTGTTTGAATTGTGGAGCTCTATGTGAATCAGCCTGAATTTTAATAAAAAAATTTTTTCATCGTGCTCCAAATTTTGAAGTCGTAAATTCTCCTAAGTGTTTCGTATCACTTGGGAGCCGTTATTCAAGTGCTGTCTCCGTCCGTGTTTAACCATAATATGAATCAAGGCCTGCCGTAAATTTTCTCAGAATCTTGACAAGTCAATTAATGACAAACTCCAATTTGAGGTTCCTTTCCTCCTGGAATGTGACATCTCGTCAATTGGTTATAAGTTCCGGCGTTTCAAAGGAACGTAGTGACTTCGTATTCGACGGTCTAGGGATACAAGTCATCTAGACCCGTGAATATAACGGAAATGTGATTTTGGATTTTCTGGAGACGAAAGATTTTACCTGATACATTAAAGTTGTTTGTTCTTTGAAATGCCAGCACCCGACAGCCAGTTTTCGCAACATTGTGCCCAGATGAACGTAGTCCTCAGCGACACTGCCATGAAAATATCACAATTCCATTAAAATCATGTTTAACCTTTTTCCATCTAAATTATTCTCGTGAATTCAAACACTGCGGTCCAAATTAATTTCCCGGAATCTTTAAATTTTAAAGTTCAAAAGCAGACACTAAACAACAAGAACGTAAGGAAAAATGACATAAAACACTACAAAACAACGTGTCGATTTATGCTCGACTTCGGACCTAGTACAGCGGAAAGCGCTGTGGATTCTAACTTGACATTCAACCGATAATGGTTTAAACTGAATAAAATTAACTCAGTTATAAATTTGTGTGTCAGTGTATTCAATATATGCTGTATTTCGGTCACGTTGCATTATTTTGTTCATATTTGTTAATATACAGTGTTGTACAGTGACGGAAGCGTGACGTGGCATTAGAAAAATTATGGAGGCTACGTGAAGGAACACGCACTTTTCTTTGCAGTTCTGGAGATAAACTCCGTGCTCCTTAATTAAAGAGAACAAAATTAGAAGACATCAGATGGCTTCTTGTCGAAGGACAGAGTGGGTGAACGTTACCGCTTTCAACACTGAGGGTCTGAGACGGAGTCAGGGAGGTGTCAGACGTGGACTGTCCTTTGCTGGACAGCACGGCGTGGGGCGACTTCTGTTCACTCGAGCGGAGCGTTGTGTGTAAGTAGTCGCCCAGCTTCAGGATCACTTCCTGCTTCATGTCGCTGCTGTGCCTCGCTTTGCACTCTAACACTGCCTGGCGCCAGAGCCTGCAAAGCTGTATCAGTACCTTGCAGCTCATGTGAATTCAGCGGGAGGGGTGAATAAACCTGTGTCCTCTTAGGTATCGGAATACACTTCCTTGAGTACAAATCTTTAAGTAGACCAAGACGAGAACTAACGACGATATAAGTACAGCAATTGGTCCCACTCTTCATGACCAAGCTGACGACTTGAGACGCAATACTTCGCCACATAGTGTGCCGGTTATCAAGTTCACATTGAACCCAAATACGGTACTCCTTGACGTGGCTCGTGCCAAGACAGCACAGACAAAACCTGAGTCTGCCGGCTCCCGACAGTATTGCTGTAACAAACCTTGCTCTGTTTAGGTAACAAAGTTCGTTTTTCACAGCCGTCGTTCTCCTTCCGAAAGAACATGGTAATAACTTGAATGTCTGTGAATGTGTGTAGCAGGATGAGGAAGTAGGAAGAATTCCCGTAACCCACAAGGCAGCTTGATAACTAGGGCAAAGGGTCGGAGGATACTGCCCCTCCCGACACTGCACCGTGACCTATGTAGGGGTGCTAATGCTGTATAGCCTATATTTACAGTCAGGTGACCTGAGCCAAACAGGTTCAAATTTATCACTTAGGATTAGTGTTCTACACACTTGTGATACATCAGCTGTCCCTAATAACAGTGCAATTCAACAATTCTGTTCACCTGGTGTTCTCAGCAATAAGGCATAAATGTCATTCTCACACTTAGCCAACACATTTTGTGTCATCATTGCAAAGAATGTTTATGTTCTCAGGCACTGCTCTACATGAAAAGTGTTCATCAGTCATGCAGAAACTGCTGATACCATGATGGAGAAATGGTGAGGAGTCGACTGGGTACAAATAAAAATATCGGTCGGCAGCTTTCGATGGTGTATCGACAAATGATCCTGTGC